>JAPTGZ010000005.1:36544668-36562736 GCA_029814645.1 Fowleria isostigma
TTAATATACATTAAGACATTGGTTGCAGATGGTGTGTACACAATATACATAATACATATCTTTCTACTGTAAATCCCCCACTAGTATACCTCCCCTGAAGGAGT
Organism: Fowleria isostigma; assembly: GCA_029814645.1. Lineage (NCBI taxonomy): Eukaryota > Metazoa > Chordata > Actinopteri > Kurtiformes > Apogonidae > Fowleria > Fowleria isostigma. Next base: position 36,544,773 of record JAPTGZ010000005.1, read on the forward strand.
GGGAAGAAGCACAGCTTATTTATTCTCACCCCCAGTTTATTTGTTTTATTATAGAAGACATTTATTTTATTTTGTTTTGGAAGAAATTTTCACAATTTGTTTCAATGTTAATTATTTTTCGTTTAAATAAATGTGCAGTTTGTTGGACATAAGACTTTTTTTTTTTTTTTTTAATAAAATCGATAAACTTATTACCTAGGGCGCCAAATGGTCTAGGACCGCCCCTCCCTTCATGCTACAAATTGTCTTTTTTTTTTTTTTTTTTAATGTGATGAGTCTCCATCTCCTTGGTCCTCGTCCATGCTTGTCCGTTTAAATCTCCCTCTCGGTTCGATGTAACTTCCGTTTTCAGCACCATGTACAGCGCCGTCACTCTCCTTTTTTCATCTAGAGCTTACACGGCGGCTTGAGGCGGGGAGGTAAACTTTTGGCAATATCAGAGTGAAGGTTTTTTATCGCCTCGTATACGACAGCGTTTGCGCGTCTTTAGCCTCATGTTGATCACGGCGCGTCGCAGCGACTAAAAGTAAAACGACCACGAAGACGAAAAAAGGGGAGAGGCACCGAGATAGGCTCCGATATGAACTGAATATGCACACAGACGACTCCGACACACACAGCTGCGCTCTATGCTTCACCGAGACCGCTGAGGGGATCGTTGGAAAGCCAGAGAAATCCTAATATTAATAAAGAGTAGAATTAAAAACAGTAGTGGTAACAGTCGGAACGCGTAAGGGAGAGAGAGAGAGAGAGAAAGAGAAAGAGAGAGAGAGAGAGAACCGGGAGGAGTGCCGTGGTGCGGGGGGACGCAAAGGGACTGGATCTGCATGTGAGACCGCTGGTCCACACACACACACCGGAGGCAAGAGATGCAGCCTGCGAGCAAGCTCCTGACTCTGATTCTCCTCATCTTCATGGGCACAGAACTCACCCAAGTAGGTTTATTTTCCTCTCAAAACGCCATTTTTCCACCTGCTGTAAGATTTAAAATAATAATAATAATAATAGAAAGAAGCTACAACCTGCGGGTTTATTGGTCTTCAAATTTAGATTTTTTTTTTTTTTTTTCTAAGAGAATAAAAAATAAAAAAAGAACCCGGGTGAATTAGCCCCTCTTAACCAGATTACCGGGTGGGATTACATGATGTGAATACATTGTGTTTGACGGGCGCAGCACAGATAGGCTACAGCACAGCCCGATTCTGGATAAACAGAGCCTAGAATAATGTGTAGACATGCCAGTTTCCTTAACAGCAGATGACCAACTACAGCTTTTAATCTACATGTAACGTTGGTTATTGATTTCTTGAAGCCACAAAAAAAAAAAAAAAGAAAAGAAAAGAGAGAGAGAGAGAGAAAGAGCAGTGATTAAGTATGGGTTTGCTGCTGCTGCTGCTGCTGCTCTTTGGTGTTTTAAATCAGGGCTCCACAATCAAATGCAGTGTCTCAGAGTGTTTTGAGCATGCTCAGTGACCACAATGTGACTTACTGTTGCCAGTGTGAGAGGGAGAAGAGAACATTTAGTCCAACAATGTAAAGCTACAGCTGCAGTAGTAAACACATTTTTTTTTTTTTTTTTTACTAGTCAACAAAATGCATCAGTGTAGACTTGTTTGCCGGGACTACAAATGACTTCCTGTTGCTTAAAAGGCCATTTGCAGGAACACAAATAATACTCAGTGATGCATTAAAGCCAGCCGTTTGCCTTAGTAAATTCTCACCAGCAGCATCATGGTGTGGAGAGAGGGAGTGCATGTGTACTAGTGCCAGGCCCTGCCGCTTGTAGGTCTGAAGAATTTGATGATTTAATTGACCTTGCCTGAACAGAGAGTCATATTTCATGCGCTTTCACTCTCATTTGAATCCAATTGTGGCTGGTAATTGGAGACTGCAAAAAAAAAAAAAGAAGAGAAGAAAAAAAATCAAATGTGTCATAGAGGTACCATCAATATATTAATCTGTGCTCCCAGTATGTTCATAATACACCCCCACTCCAAATGACAAACTCAATAAAACATGGTAAAACTAAGTTGCTGCAAAGCCCACACGGCCTTGATGAAGCAATACCAGAGAACATTACCTTCATAGAAAAATGCCCACAGACGATTTCCACGAATATATGAAAACAGAGCACTTTTTTTTTTTATTCAAAGAGCAACACCTTGACATTCTTATGGATTGGTATTCAGCCATAACCTTACACAAAGTGATTATAGCTGTGATTTGTTCTCTGTGCGTTGATGCAGTGCTCACATGTAAATCTATAATAATCTGAAGTGAACGTACAGTAGAGCAGCAGAGTGCACAGAAACGCTGACACAATCGAACAATGGGGCTATTTGCTACTGATTGATGGAAGCCATCAGTTTAAAAGAGAAAGAGAGAGAGGAAGGAAGGAGGGAGGGAGGGAGGGAGGAAGGAGGGAGGTAGAAGTGTGTTTCGCTTTGGTTTTCATGACAGTCGGCATGGGTCCCGACGCAGGTCAGGGCCCACAATACAGTGGCATTCTCCCTCTGACAGCCTGGGAGTGTGTGTCATCTGCTTGAAGGTAAGTCGATATTAGTCCTGAGTCTGCCCGTCCGATTCCTTCCAGCAGAACAGAAATGCAACTTACACTGACAGGCTCTATTTATACTGCCTTTGCTATAGAGAACAACAATATATTCACAACAGGCGGTTGAGGCCTTTCTGCTGAAAGGAAGAGAGGAAGAAAGTACCTGGAGATATTCACTGGAGGGGCTCTTATTGTTAGACATAAAAAAAAAAAATAAAAAAACCCACACATAGACGCACACATCCAGGCAGCACGGCCTTGACCTTTACCGTGGAAAATGATGCCCCCCTTAATGACCGTATTATTAACCACCTTATACTTAAAAACCCTCCAGCAGTTCCAGCCAGCGTGAGGTCGGGCTACGGTTCTTTTCTTAACATCTGGGCAGGTTGTGTAGGAAGATCCCCTGATTGCTAGCGTCATCTCCTCTTTTAATTCCACCTGCGTTCATTCACCTCCATCCTCCGCTGAAAGATTTGGCTAGTGCCTGGTGCTCATACAGAGAAGAATAGTAAGCAGCCAGAGCGGCATCTGTTCCTCACCTAGTGGCTCCCCCATGGCTGCAGGCCCACATCCTAAAGCATCTCACTAACACCTGACGAGCCAGATGGTACTGTTATAGAAGCCCCTTTGACACCCGTGCGCAACCTACATACCATAGCTCATTTTGAAAACAACCATCAGGCGAGAAATTACAGTAACGCACCTGCGCACATTGAGGTTTTAATACCTTCCGTCTTGATCTGGTAATCACATGTCCGTGCATTAGAAAGAGGGGGGGGAGAGGATGTCGTTATTCAAAGTGGTGGTTTTTACATTCAGCCCTTGGAAGTCACACACACATACACACAACAAGTTAATCTACTTTACAGACACGTCCACTTCTGTGCCTCACAAGCTTAAACTAAGGCTCCAGCAAGGGAACATTTTGAAACTGTTAAGGTTTTTTGAATGTATGAAATGGAAAAAAAAAAATAAAAAAAATAAAAAAAATCAATCCGGTTTTATGTGAGAAACTGAGATGGAGTTGAGCTGAATTGCAATATGCGTGGTGTGATTGGCAGCTGGGGTTGAAGCTATTTATTATTCAGTATGGTTGGTTAAGCGACGAAGCAAAGGAGAGAGAGAGAGAGTGAGAGCAGAAGAGGAGTAGGTGGAGAGCCTCTGCAATTGTACACTTGCAGGCTGGAAATGTGTGTTTTTTCTCACTTTATGAACAAATACATTGTAAAGCGAATCTGTCAGCGTGGTGTTATCGTACTGTACATGCTCTGTGTTAAACTGTTTTTACTATGAATGCATTTCAGTTCAATTACCTAATCATAAATACTACTGATGGGAGTGTTTTGAATGCGACTGTCTTTTGTTGAGTCTGCCTTAGAGGAACAGAGATTCAGTTTGATGCTCCATCTTTTATTTGATTTTGTTTTTAATAGTACTTTTTTTTTTCTTTTTTCTGTCATATCAACATTATTTTTGTCTCAAAAAGTGAACATGGTCTCACTAGCAAAGCACAACACATCAAAAAACCAGATCCTCGCCATGTAAGCGCATATTATTCATAGCAGAGGATTGCATAACTTAACACTGCTGGCATTAGTTATAATGTGAGACACTTGTGTATAGACTAAATGATCTGCTCAAACACTATGTCATCCATTCTCTTTAACCCTTTAACTACCCCACCAAGAAAAACCTAATGAAATGAGTATTTTGAATTTGCATTTCTTATCCCCTTGGGAGAGTAATTTCTGTATATATGTACTTTTTTTTTACTATACTTATTAGTATCAACTTGGAAAGTGTAAAAAATTACTTACTAAGTAAATTCTTTCAACATATTAATGATGTACTACCACTAAGTGTTTAATATTTGCAGCAATAAACAAACACAGGTATGGATTCTATAACAAATAATCCATTATTTCATATTGGCTTAATTTTTCTACTCTTACCAACAAATCAGCCATTTAGTTGAGCATGTTTTTAAATAAATATAAAATATTTAAGTTTTTTTGTGAATGTTCAGGAAGGCCTCTAATACTATTATATGCCAAAATGTCTTCATACCTGTCATATTTTTACTAAAAACAATCAAAATGGCTTAAGTGATTTCTGTCTTTCTTGGCTCAGGTTAAAATAAGTTAGGTTCTCCACAATGAAATATAGTGACTCAAAATGTGATAAATTAAATGTTTGAGCAAACAGTTAAAGGGTTAATTGGTGCATCATGATGAGTCTGTGAAATGCAAGGATGCTGAAAGATCTTGATCATTTAAACCTATTTGGAAAACATTTGCATTAACACCTGTGAATTCTCGGTGAGCATTCCTTTGGAATACGAGATACAGACGTTGAAAAAATGATCAGACCATCAAAAGTCATCAGAAACAATGGTTATGCAATCAAGTACTAACTCCTGTGTGTATCATGTGACTAAAACAGACAGAAAAGAAAACATGGAATGTCTAAAAACACTGTTTTTGTTAGTATAGTCAGTATAAGAAAAACTTAGGTGATTTTGGTTATTATCAAGAAAACCATGGAAAATGGATCAGCTCTTAAATTTAACTCCTATGAGCTATTTTTTTTTTTTTGTTATCATTTTATTAGAACCAACAAATGTACCTTTAATTTTACCAGGCAGTAAAATGAACAAGAAATGGAAGAAAACATAGGGTGGTCTAATAATTTTTTCCTCAACTATAGACTTGCTGTTCTGAGTCGCACCATTTTCCACAGAACCAGACTTGAGTGGATAGGCTGCTCGGTGGTAAGCTGACCCCTGCCAGTACTCCAGTGTGTTCTGTGGAGCCCTGGCTGCTGTGAGCCCTCACCTCAAAGGTCACGACAAAGTGGGAGAAATAAGAGGGGTGAGATGGACACAGACGCACAGACCGAGCGATGGAGGTGCAGCGAGGGCAAACTTTCTTTTCATCTTCCAGTTTACTAGAAAAATGCATTATGAAGCAGACAGAAATAGCTGTGGACCCAGCCGTTGGTGCTATTCTGGGGAACTTCATGTATCATGCAGTAGCTGGAGCAGTAGTAGGCTGCAGCAGCGTTAACCTATGGGCCTGTGGATCCTCTGGCCACATTAATGATCTGTCATTGTCTTTTTATGCTGTTACACTAACCTTTATGTTATGTGGATTAAGAACTTGGGTGCGTGTGTAAATATTACATTTGTCCCGTAAAGGTCTTTAAATGATGGCATGACTTGTTTTATTACAGGGGGAGGGTTTTATGGGCTGTTTTTAGATGCTCCTCTACAAATGATGTTTAATTGTAGGCCCATGCCTTTTTTCTTTTTTTTTTTTTTTTTTTTTTAATTCTAGCAACGCCAAAAGCAGCTACACGATGGCGCCAGAGTCACACGAATCAAAAGCTCATCCATGGTTTGAACTGGAGTTGTGGCAATAACGTGTCAGTATTAAAGTAGAGTGAGTCCCAACGCCCCACTGGCGCCAAAATGCGACGCACAAGCGCACAAGTGTCTCATGGTCATTATGGTCCACAGACTGGTGTCATCTATAACATGTCAGTGGTTTTATTTGGAGGGAAATCTTAAGTGTGCGTTATGATCTAAATGCCACTGTCCTCCAAAAGAATCCCCCCTCATCCGCACTGCTCATTGTCATTCACCCTTGGGACAGACAGTGTCGGACGGCTATGGGCGAATCAGGCGCAATCCCCACATATTACCATGAACGGACCCCAACCTGGCTGACATCATTGCGTCTGGCGATATAGATAGATCGTAGTACCTCCTCCTTCCTCCTCTCATCCATTTGGAGCAGCCTGTGTGTAGTCAGTGGCACTTAATCACAGAGCGCACCAAGGCAGGAGGCGGACCGTCGGGCGTGAACGAAATAGTAACGGAGAACCGGAGAGGCACCAGTGTGCGGGACAAACGCAGGAAGGGAAGAGAAAAAGAACAGAGGAGATACCCACTAGACGCATCCTGCAGGAAGTCCAGCTTTTATTCACCAAAAATAAAAAATCTTCCATTTGGATCAAGTGTTGCAGTTTTTGCTTTTTTTTTTTTTTTTCTTCTTCCCCTCGACCTTCTCGTTTCGGTCGTCTCTACCGCGCACGACTCCCGGTCCTTCGTTGGAGATGTCCAAAAAAAGACCATCCGAACCGGACTCCCGGGTGAAAGCGGCAGAAGCTGTGGGCATCATGTCTCGCCTTCCTTGTTTCTCACCGGAGTCTGTAGAATGAAGACGGCTTGAGGAAAGTCCGAGCAGAGCGCAAAGATGTCGGTGCCTTTGCTGAAGATCGGCGTCGTGCTCAGCACCATGGCGATGATCACCAACTGGATGTCGCAGACCCTCCCCTCTTTGGTGGGGCTCAACACCACCAAGCTGACGGCGGCGCAGGGAGGGTACCCGGACCGGAGCACGGGAGTAAGTGCACCGGTTCACGCGTATCTCCAAGTGCCCTTTTACGCATTCTGACAGACGCAAATCAGTCGAGTGTAAAACAATAGAAGTGCTCTTTTGAGTGTGTTTGGGTCGAAATTAAAAGGAAAATATCTTAACTTGGCAAGTTGATGCGCCTGCCAAGCACACAACAGAGTAAATGACTTGGAGATGCATTCCATATCTGCTGTGGCTTTTGATGTGACTCCAGCTGCATCTGGGCTGCTGCAGACATCAGTTGGTTCTTTTATTTGGCACTGACAGGCCTAGATCAGGTGGAGTATTTGTAGATTAGTATGTCAAATATGAAGGGCTGTATTTTTTTTTTTTTTTTTTAGGTTAAGAGAGTCTTTTTTTTCTCTTTCTTTCTCTCTCGTTCTCTCTCTCTCTCTCCACCACCATTCTGTGAATGAGAGAGGCGCTCTAAGCCCGTATCTCCTAGAGATTCTAGAGAAGCCTTCCTTTGTTTTTCTATCAGATAGGTGGTAGATACTGGATACTGGATGCTGTCACGTTTCTTTCATTCGGTGCCAAAATGACGCTGTCAGCAGTATGTGCCAGATGGAGTGGAACTTCACAATGGGATTAAGAACCAACAGATGTGAAAGGCAGAACGCAACACATAGTAAAGTGAGAATATCTGATCGTGAAAAAGGCAGAATCAGGAGTTCAGAATCAGAACAGTACTAGACTTTACGGAGGTTTTTTTTTCTCTCCCTTTTTTTTTCCTCTTTATCCTTTTTCCCCCTTTTTTTCTGTTGATCTAATGAACTAGATCAACACAAGTATTAATATTCCAAGACAAGTGTTTCATGGTGATTTTCTTTGTCCTGTCAGCCCATTTTTCATTAGACAGCAGTGTAGCTGACAGTCAGGGTGTGATTGCTCCTTTGGACTTTGTAGAATCACTGCTTGTCATTAATTGAATCAATCAGCAGGTCTTTCCAGTCAGGTCTGGATTTTCCATCGCTCATGCACATTTCCTCAGAGAAATCAGCCCACTAAGGCTGAGAGCGAAATCTTTCTCAGAGTCACTCAGTCTTTTTGTATCACCAAGTTAACTGGAGTGGAAAAAAAAAACAAAAAAACCTCCTTCTGATGCTATTTACGACACGTTACACTGAGAGCCTTCACACACTTTATCCATTGACTTGCCTCCGTTGTCTTCATCCCCTCTTTGTGTGGCTTTAAAATATACAGTATTATGGTGCAAAAAGGGTGGAGCCTGGCAGTTTGTGGTGTCCAGATGGTGATGAATGCAGTACAGCTTTAGCATTAAGCAGGCACAATCCACTTTATGTGCAAATAAATCAAGCGTTGTCCTTGGTCGTGTCTCGTTGACCTAAAACCTGCACTGGACAAAGCCTTGGATGTTGGATTGTATTATAAAGATGTCACCCTTTTGTCTTTTTCTTTTAGTGTGAGCTATTTTTTTCCCAGCTCTCTCTCACTTTCTCTCTCCTCCCCTCTCCTCTAGTATCAGCATTCACCTCCCCTCTCTTTTCCCTCTGTCTTTGTCCTCAGGTTTTGCCAGCGAACCCAGAGGAATCGTGGCAGGTGTACAGTTCAGCCCAGGATAGTGAGGGAAGGTGTGTCTGCACTGTGGTGGCGCCCCAGCAGTCCATGTGTTCACGGGATGCCCGCACCAAACAACTGAGGCAGCTGTTAGAGAAGGTAATTACCGCTTAACTCCTCAGCAACACATGACCCAGCTATCAAAGTCATACACTGCCCAGAGTAACCACCTTTAGTCCTACTACCTACTTCTTACACAAAGACAAGTATCCACACTCACACACACACTCACACATATATAGGCTTTTGTGGTCTTCCAATCACCTCTCTGCCCGCTGGACAAGAATAGGAATCATGCTCTAATGAGCTCCCTGGAAACCTAACAGGCATCATGGGAGGCAGCCGTACACTCACTCTGTGTGAGCGTCTATTGTACTATACACATCCAAAAGAGTACATCTGATGATGCAACCCGGCCCAATACCCAGAATGGAAGTTAACACTTTCCCTGATTAAACAAAAGGAGCATTAAAGGAAGTTTATCTCAAATTAACTTTTGTACAAGAATAGTGGTAATCCCTAAACTCTCTTAAATGTGGATTATTTTAGAACCAGGCATAAGATTAAAGGAATGAATGTGTCATGTCTGACAAAACTGTTCTATGTCTGACAAAGAGTCCAGTTTACTACAGTTTAGAAGAAACCAAATGTCTGAACAGTATGTGTCCTACACTTACACCATGTGTCTGAGGCCCAAGACTACTTGGCCTGGTTTCAGTTTCTGTGAATCACCACATGAAGCCAAAACAACATATTGAAAATCTGTTGCATTTTCTTTCTCTTTTACTTATTTATTTATTTTTTATATCTGACTCCAGTTGTTGTGTAATTACACCAGGCAAGATATATTTTTAAGTAGTATGACTCAGTGCCATCTGTCTCTATGTAACATGTTAGGTCCAGAACATGACCCAGTCCATCCAGGTGCTGGACCAGCGAACCCAGAGGGACCTGCAGTACGTGGAGAAGATGGAAGTCCAGCTCCGTGGCCTGGAGACCAAGTTCAGGCAGGTGGAGGAGAACCACAAGCAGAACATCGCCAAGCAATATAAGGTATGGATACAGATCTCTGAGCCATACATACCCCACTGCCATTTGTCATAGCCTTACCCATTTTGTGTTTGTGTGGTTCCGCTGTGGAGATCAGTTCAGAATCACCTAAAATGATCATACCATATACCAAAAAATTTATAAAGCATATCTAATTAAGGATTGAAATCTGGAAATTAAAGGTGTCTGCACATCAGACATAATTCCTTAATAAGAATTGATCTGAGGGGTTTCAGTCTTATAAAAACAGCACTTTGAATTATATATACACACACACACACACATATACATACATATGTATATATATATATATATATATATATAAATATATGTGTGTGTGTGTGTGTGTGTGTGTGTTGTGTGTGTTACTGTACTTTTCCATGACCTGAAAATAAGAATACACTTAAAACATACAATCATAACGTATGGGAAACGTCAGTATAAAAATAGCTCTGAAGTAATCTGCTGGTTGTTTACACAAATACACATTAACACAGTCTAAGTAGGCAATAAAAAACACCCAGAGAGGAGCTGACAAAAGCATTATCAGCAAAAGTATTGATGGCAAAACACACTTCAGTTAACTAATACAAGTCAGCACGCAGTTCCTCAGCCTGTCTGCAGGCCCTGGAGTTTATTCATTTATTTATTTATTAGTGACAGTGCATATTAAGGAACATCTACAACAACCGTTGCTGTAAATTCCAATTATATATTGACCCAGCGAGTGACCAGGAAGTTCTACAGTGTGAGAGAAAATCATAGTGTGAAGTGTAAAAACATCCATAGTAACATCATTTTAGCAGCATAATAGAGCAGGGGTATCAGCCTCATTCCACATACAGATCAATATGATCTACAGAAAATAACATAATAACTATAAATATAACAACTCCATTTTTCTGGGTTGAACTGGACTAGTTTTACTCTTTTGAAACAAAACTGGTCCAGATGAACCTCCAAGACACACCAAGAACAACAATGGCCTGAACAAATGAGAAATTGAATGAGAAATTTTTTTTATTTTAGTTCCAAACTCCAAATTTTTTAACATTAGACCTGTGACCAAATGTTTGTGTAATATTCTTTGTAATACACATACATGAATGGTAAGTTGAGGCAGAATACTGTTAAAACTACACAAAAATGCACTTTTCTTAAAAAATTGCACTTATTTTTCTTACAAAATTCTACTTTTCTTACAGATTAGAATTTCTTACAATGTATATATAATACAATACAATGCAAAGTTGCACTTTTCTTACAAAGCTGCATGTATTTGCATTTATTTTTCTTACAAAAATTCTACTTTTCTTAAAAAATTGTGCTTAGTTGCAATATTTTTTCTTAAAAATTGCACTTATTTGCACTTTTTTCATACAAATTTCTACTTTTCTTACAAAGTTGTGCTTATTTGCAATATTTTTTAATTGCACTTAATTTCTTCCAAAATTGCACTTTTCTTACAAAACTACACTTATTAGCACTTTTTTTTCATTCAAAATTGCACTTTTCTCACAAAAATACACTTGTTTCCCTTACAAAATTGCACTTTTCTTACAAAACTGCACTTACTTGCACTTTCTTTTCCTTATTAAATTTCATTTTTTTCAGGTTATTCACATGTTCTTTGCAAAAAGATAGTTTGCAAATGTAAATATTTCTGTTATTTAACGTTTTTTTATTTAACTAAAACAGAGAAAGTTGTCACAATTTATAGTTTAAGATACTATTATTTTTCTGGTGTGTCCCCGTTGAGGCTGAATCCTGAGTCTTCTGGAAGAACTGCGTCTACGACCCTGGGTTTACGCCACCAGTGGAGCGTGGTTTGGACTGAAAACAGGCCTGAATGGGGTTGGCTGCATTAACACCTGTGATAGTGAAAGAGCGACTGATGAGAGAGCGAGGGCAGCAAAAAGAAAAAGAAGAGTTGCCTCCAGAGAATTCTGTTCTCATTAGGCTCTTACTCCATTTATTAATAGCCAGTCATTGGGGTTGCAGGGAAATTTCCGTTGCCTGCCACTATGCATGTAGGAGTGATTTTTCTTTCACTCAATTGGCTTAGCGTTGCACTATTCAGTGTGTGTGTGTGTGTGTGTGTGTGTGTAGGTGTGTGTGTGTATTTTTAAAAGCCACTCTCCCACTCCTTTGTTTTTCTCTCCTTCCCTCTGTCTTCTACACTTCAATGGAAACCTGTCCAAGTTATGGGGAAACTAAGACTGGTGTACAAGCTGATAAAAATGTCCTGCTATTGGCCGTCAGACGTGTCAATAATGTGTGTGTGTGTGTGTGTGTGTGTGTGTGTGTGTGCCTTCCAAACACACACAGCTCGTTTACGGTGTTTTATGAGAATCTGCACAAGAGTGTGTTCTTCTGCTTTGACTTTTTCACCTTAATTGATTAACAGTGTGAATTAAATATCAACATTATTCTGCTTTTTTTTTAACCCATAAAGACCCAAACATCCACAATGTTCTGATAATAAAATAAATAGACAAAATACAGAAAATAATATTACAATAAATGGCGACAAACTACTTAAGGATGGTTCAATATAGAGAAAAATTAATTTGGAAAGTGACACAACTGTCACACTTTCAGTCACTCTTTATGGGTTAACCCATAAAGATCCAACACTACTTTTGTGTCAGTTCTCAAATTAAATGTTCTCTGTATTTAACCTTTTTTAATATAAACACACAAACATCCACCATTAACCAAAACCATCTACTCATAGAAACTGTTTAATCCTGTTGATCCATTAATACATGTCAATAATTGGTGTAAAATACAGTTATTCATCTTTTCATGGTCATCAGATATGACCCATTTGGATGTTCAGCGGCTCCATAGTTACCATGGAAACAGTCATCTTTTACAACATTGATTCACCAGTAAAACCCATGGAGTTGGATCAATGACAGTGGATGGACACACTGTTTATTTAGATTGAATAATAAATGTACAAAAATTAACTAAAGTCTTTTAAATAGTAAATAATGGGAAAAAAATAAGCAATAAAATTACTAAAATAAAGGAAAATGGGATGTAATAAGCAACAATATGAACAGCAACAATGAAAATAATGAATAAAATGAACAAAAATCAATAATAAATTAACTAAATAAAAAGTAACAGACAAAAAAAGCCACAAACTTAAGTAATTAAAAAAAAAAATTAACAAAAACTTAAAATTTATCAACAAAAGGAACAGAATGAATAAGAAATTTCACAAAATAATAAATAACATGGAGAAAACAAGCAACAAAATGAATACAAAACATAAACATTGATGAGTAAAACCCATGGAATTGGATCAATGACAGTAGATGAACACACGGGGTTTATATAGATTAAATATTAAATGTACAAAAATATATTAAAATTTACTAAATACAGTGATCCCTCGTTTATCCCAGGGGTTACGTTCCAAAAATAACCTGCAATAAACGAAATCTGCGAAGTAGAAACAGCTTTACTTTTTACAGTTATTATCTATGTTTGACAGCTGTAAAACCCCTCACCACACACTTTATGCACTTTTCTGAGACATTAACATTTTCTCACATTTCTCTCTTGTTTAAACACTCTCAAAGTTGAAACCTTTGTAGATTTTCAAAAATAAGTCCAGTATTATAGAATGAAACCAAAGATCAAAACCTGTTTTAAGGCCCAAACATTTGTGTGAGAAATAAAAACATAAACGTTTTCCTATAAAAAACTACGATAGCTTTCAGAATTAAACTCAATTTTAATGATGAACCTACGACGTTGGAATTATTAAATTATTACTAGTGACTCACATCCTCTGACCGTGCCTCTTCATCCTGTCTCTGCTGTAGCGTCCTATCATGGTCTTGTTGTGGACACTTCCAACCCTTTTTACATCCTTGTTCTCATGTATCGCTGCTGTCGTCCTTCTGTTATTTTTCTCCTCCTTTATGTAACGAACCAAACATTCCTTTATTCCATAATGGTGCCTACAGCCGTGTAACTTCTCTCTTCCTTCAGTCTGTCCAGGTCCGTTTCATAAAGCAGGTTTAGTTAAACTCTGAGTCTGTCAACCCTGAGTTTCCCTCATTTTAGGGTAAATGTCAGTTTTTTGTATAATATCGTAGATGCAGACACTTGAGTAACTGTATGCAGGGCAGTCAGAAAAGTGTGCGTCATTAATCATTCATCTGTAATATTATTGTGATTCAAACGACTACATTTAAACTTACGCATTGATCCGAGCAGCAGTGTTCTCCACGCCGTCTCCCTCTCTTTTGCAGCTGCGTCGTGTTGTGCTGTTTTCTAAAAAATATGTTCAAATTCGCCAAAAGCGACCGCATTCCAATTTCCAGTTCTAGCGGGAGACGCAGCCCTCCTCTTCCCCGTTGCCATGGTGACTCGTCGAATCGGAGCTCCACTGATGCTGTTCTATTTCAGAGTAGATCAACTCATAGTGAGGTTTACACTCAGAGTTTGTTGAAACTGCTTCGTGAAATGGACCCAGGAAACATGGCACGGAGGAGCTTGATTGACAATCAGGATGCAGAACACAATGCGCGTTCATACGTTGTAAAAAAACCAAAAAAAAAAACATGCAAAATTGCACTAAAAAAAATCCATGAAACAGCGAGATCGCAAAAAGTGAACTGCGATATAGCGAGGGACCACTGTAATAAATATTGTGGACAAAATAAGCCAGAAAATTACTAAAATAAAGAACAAAGGAATAAAATACCCAACAATATGAATAGAAACAACTAAAATAATAAATGAAATACACAAAATTCATTAATAAATCAACAAAATAATACATAACATTAACAAAATATCCCACAAAATTAAGTAATTACAAATAAAAACAAATAAAACAACACAAAAAAATTTACAAAAATTTAAAAGTTAGAAGCAAAAGGAACTGAATGAATAGGAAATTTCACAAAATAGTAAATAACATGGAGAAAATAAGCAACAAAATGAATTAAAAAATGTAAACATTGATTCACCAGTAAAAACCATGGAGTTGGGTCAATGATAGTGGATGGACACACTGGGTTTATGTAGATTAAATAATAAATGTAAAAAAATGAATTAAAAACTACTAAATAATACATACTGCAGAAAAAATAAGCCAAAAAATGACTAAAATAAAGATCAAAGGGATAAAATAAGCAACAGTATGAACAGAAACAACTAAAATAATGAATAAAATAAATCAAAATTGTTAATAAATCAAAAAAATACTAAGTAACATGGACAAAATAAGACAAGACAACCAGACATGTCAACACTGATATTTTACCTCATAACTACAACTCCATTACAGTCTTTGGACTTTGTCTGAGCCACATTTTTTTTGTCCAAAAAGGAAAATTACTGGAATTAGACCGGCATAAGTGGACTGTGTAAAAACAAGGCCAACTCTGTGTGTTCTGACAGATGGGTGCTTTTATCAAACTGGGTTTATTTTAGTAGCACGCACTCTTCCAGTCTTTTATTCCCAATAATAACAGGTAAATGTAGGTTAATTTCCCCCCAGGATGAACCTAATGATGACCTCGGATAAATACTATATAAATAAATATATATATATATATATATATGTATTCTTGCTCTGATCCATCCCATAATTAATGAATTTATTATCAAATATTGCGTCCAAAAATATAGGATCAAACTGGTGAAAGTAAATGTCAGTTCATTTGATGTGTAAACATGTGTAAATGCTCTTCTTTAGGTCTATACAGTGGTGGTCCTTCTTACAGGCGATATAGGCAGTTGCCTAGGGCGCCACTCAGTGGAGGGCGCTAAACGTGCAGCAAAGAAGACCAGAAGGATTTCACTATAAATACAAGTGTGAAGTGTGATCATACAAAGATGAATTTGCACCTCATTTTTTGTTTATTTTGTATATTTTATTTAGAGTACTTAACATGTTATGTGGATCACATTTTGTATTATATACATTTGCACCCAATATTGTATTATTTATGATTAGTTTTCTCATTTTGTGTTCAAATTCTTTAGTGTGTACTTTTTTCTCAGCTCCTGTTGTGTTCTTAATATGATATTGCAGTAATTTACTGTAAAACAAAAAAGTGAAAACATTTATAATTTTTTAATGGGTTTTTTGTATTATAGAATATGTTTATTTTATTTGGAAAAAATTTGCACATATTGTTTCATTGTTTATTAACTTTATTTAAATAAATGTGCAGTTCTTTGGACATGTGGTCTTTTTGTGTATGGTTTTTTTTTGGGGGGGGTGGGGGTGTAAATCCTGCCTAGAGTTTCAAATGGTCCACAACCGCCACTGGGTCTATAAATAAACACACTGTGTTAAATGTGTTTTTTTAATCCACACATGTGAGTTTAAATCAATCTACATCTCATTCCAGGTTTGATGTGGAACCCATTGTGTCCACTGACGTTACATACAGAATCTGAATATTTAAACACATAGAAATCATGACTAATTTTGCAACAGCATTCATTTTTGTGAAACAATTATGAAACTTGAAACACAGATCTACTTCGATTCCCAAAATGCACCTGTGAGAGAATAAAAAGATATTCAAAAAAACACTGGCGTGTCATTTTCATGTCCTAAAAAAATAAAATATAAAAATGTCTTTTATCTGAAAAATAGGGTTTGTTTCAATCTCAGTAAATATTCTTCTTTAAAATTGACCCAAAGTGTCTTCATAATTTTAGTCTCTATATCTGGGTTAAATATAGTAGCCCCTCTGCAGTGGCGGTACTAGACCATTTGGCGTACTAGGCAAGATTTACCAGAGGCTCACCCACCAAAAAAAAACCAAAACAAAAAAAAAAAAAACCTCATGTCTGAAGAACTGCAGATTTATTTAAACAAAGATTATAACACTGAAACAATATGCACATTTCTTCCAAATAAAATAAAAGTCTTCTATAACTAAAAAAAAACATAAAGAGAATAAATGAACCTTTTCACTTTTTTTTTCACAGTAAAGTAGTACATTATCTTCATTAAACACACCAAGAACTGAGACAAAAATGCACTCAAGAATCTGAACATAAAATCAGAAAGCTAATCATAAATACACAATATTGTGTGTAAAATTATATAATACAAAATGTTTGTTTTATTGTACTTAACTGCTGAGATGTTTTTTTTTTTCTTCATCAATACAGTGCACCCTATAAATGAACGTTATTTGATGCTGTCTTTTTTTACTTTACTCCATATGTGTCTTTTCTCCTTTGAAATTAGAGCGCAGCCCAGTGGTGAACCGACAATTCCTCCGTCCTGTATCCTCCTGTATTGTAACTGTCTTTATGCTATTCTTGGACGGTTGTAACTGGAATTCATTTTGTTGCTCTGAAATATGTACAATGACAGTAAAGTTATCTTGTAATCTATAAAACATGTTATATAATAATTACAGTGTCTTACATGTTATAATATAATTACAGTGGTCCCTCACTATAATGTGGTTATAGCAAGGCCTTTAAGGTTTCACAGATTTTTTTAGTGCAATTTTGCATGCTTTTTTTTTTTTTTTTTTTTTACAATGTATGAACACACATTGTCTCCTTTCGTTCTGATTGGCTGAGGGAGAACCCGTGCATTGTGTTCTGCATCCTGATTGGCTAAGGACTGTAGACCATTGTCAAATCAATCTCCATGTTGTGTCTCCCGTACAGTACAGAATGCATTCTTGCCAAATTTACATAAATATTCAGTTGCTAGCCATGTGACTCTGAAGTGCTGAATGTTTGTAAGTTTTTTCCCCGTCAAAACCCACAACATCAACAAAACGTTCTGCGCTGACAAAGGGACCAGCGGTCGCAGCCAAAAGGCAGAGAAAGATGCTAACCATTCACTCAAAGTTGGACTTCTGGACATGCTGAAAGAAGGCAGAAGTTATGCAGCTGTAGGCGCCATTACGGAATAAATGAATCTTCGGTTTGTTACAGAAAGAAGGAGGAAAATAACATAAGAACAACAGCAGCAATAAATGTTAACAAGGATGAATAAAGGATTGTAACTGTTCGCAACAAGACCATTGTAAGACGCTACGGTAGAGACAGGATGAAGAGGCACGGTCAGAGGAACTGTGACAGCTGAGTCACTATTAATAATTTCATATGTGTCCAACCTTGTAGATTGATCATTAAAATTAAATTTGTTATTTCTAAAAGCTATCATATTTATCTATAGGTGAATGTTTATATTTTTATTTCTCAAACAAATACTTGAGCCTGAAAACAGGTTTTGATCTTTGGTTTCCTTCTATAATACTAGACTTGTTTTTTAAAATCTACGAAGGTTTGAACTTTGAGAGTGTTTAAACAAGAGAGAAATGTGAGAAAATGTTAATGCCTGTC
>JAPTGZ010000005.1:36607653-36617996 GCA_029814645.1 Fowleria isostigma
AAAGTCCCGTGATATAAAATATAGATGATAACATTATAATAAATGGTGATAAATCACTTGAGAAAGGTTAAATAGAGAGAGAAGAATTAATCTGGAAATTGCCACCACAGTAGCATCGAGGTATGTTTTCATTTTATTTCCACCGTGACTGTTGACTCTTCACCAGTTGTGAATATTTTGAAGTAGAATATTTCTCTTTGAGCATCTGTTTTTGAGAACAGAAGGTTCTCACTTCTTTTTTTGCTACAATCAGGCTCATGCAGAGTAGAGCAGTCATAATTTCCCCTCTTGCCTCATTTCTACATTTCATTTCTTTTTATCGGCAACCCAGAAATCCTGAATTTTCCATTTCATCTGATAGACTTCAGCACTGCTGTATTATGTAAATTTGAATCATAGAGCTGTGAATAATCTAAACTGTCCATTTATTATGAGATTTCTCATATGATAGCATGGGGTTAAGTGCCAAAACTCTGCAACAGAGCAACAGATGCAAATGCAAGTTCTACCTTCCTACTCTGTCTGGGCCCTGCTTTACTGGTAAAAGTAATAACAAATCTGCAGGATGATGGAAATCAAGCATTACTAGTCTTTCAGTCTCTACGGGGCCATACCGCTGTCAGCTGCAGCATCAGAATATGGATTTTGGAGCCAAGGACCTGTAATGGCATAATGATATATACACAAAGCAGCGAGCAGAGAGTGACAGTAAGACAAGGTCATGTTTTGTGTCCAGAAATGGGATGTCTCTGTGTCCTTACACAAAGAACAGGACTCCTGGTTATACTGACAGAGGGTCTCATCGGGGACACAGCGAGTCTGTTCGGAGCAGAGCACCGGATACATTTTATTTTACAGTCATGTTAATCAAAGGTGGATGTATGTAATAAATGTCAGAATTATTGTAGTGCTGAGATTGAAATTGGGTGGTCACAGCAGAGGGAGAACACTGCTGAAATAGATGGTAATTCAATACCCCAACAGCTACAGGCAGCTCTTTTTTCCCAACACAATCCGCCTAAAGATTACATTTCTTTCCCTTTTATCAGATAAGCCCCCCCCCCAAAAAAAAAAAAATTACTAAGCATACATTATTTCATCTAGAGGCATCTCATCATGCAGTTAACGTTCC
This sequence comes from Fowleria isostigma, assembly GCA_029814645.1. Taxonomy (NCBI): domain Eukaryota; kingdom Metazoa; phylum Chordata; class Actinopteri; order Kurtiformes; family Apogonidae; genus Fowleria; species Fowleria isostigma. The sequence goes on from JAPTGZ010000005.1 coordinate 36,608,786, forward strand.
TGTAGTACTAGATGTTTACACCTCAAATTCAACAACATCATGCTCTCTACTGAAAAAAGTTGTTTTGTAACTGTATTTGGTTCATTTCTACTTGAATATGTTCACTTCCTTTTCATAAGGAGTTGGTAAAATGATCATCTAGTTTGATAAAGAGGACAATTTGTGAGATTGTGACCTAATAAACAAGGATGTGAATTCCACAGTGTGTAGATTACATTTTTTGTTTGAAAGAAAGAAGATAGCTAGCTAGCTAGTTAGCCAGATAGATAGAGAGGCAGACAGATAAGATAAGATAAGATAAGATAAGATAAGATAAGATAAGATAAGATAAGATAAGATAAGATAAGATCAATTGCTTAGTAATGTCATACAATGAGGACTTGCAGAGAAAATGACAGGTGCAAAAAAACATAAATGAGTGAACAATATAAACATACAGAGAAAAAAAAAGAAGTTTGGTATTTACATAAATATTTATAATAAATTATGAATCTAAATCAAAAATGTTATATAACTGACCTATTTACATCATTATGTACATGATGTGATATGGGATGGGGGGATAATTTGGAACTGTCATAGAGATGTCTAAAACCCTGATGATGTTTGCATGTGGAAATACATACCTGAAAAGCCAAAGGAATGGAATGGGAATATTCTTTCACTGCAAACCTTCAAAGTTCATCCATCGTCTGTCTTATCACATCCTAACTCCATCCTACCTTCACCCGGTCTCCATCTCCTCCACTCTGAGGTTTCACCATTTCCACTAATTAATCTGGTCATAAATTATACACCAGAATCACAACCTAGTCACCAGAATTTAATTTGATTTGATTTATGTATGTTTCCACAAATGATGGATAGCTATAATATCCCGTTTATGAATCATAGTTCTCCTCAGCATCTCCAGATGAGCTTAATTTAACCTACAGTAAAATAGTTTTGAACTGCTTGTAGCATCCTTGGTTAATTAGGATACGTACCATATCAGCTGATTGCAGATAACAGTATTATTAAACTTTTGTATTGTTAAGTTTTGGCACGTGAAACACTTGGTTACAATAAAGGAAAGATGCCAATGGTTTATTTTCATACAGAAACATTCAGTAAAGGTATTATAAAAACATGACTCCCAGTGTATTTAGTAACCCTTTAACCCCTGAGACATTACTTCAATGAAACAGACTGCTTGGAATTTATGGTATGGAAGTGTCATAAAAGGTGCTTCTGTTCTTTTTCTTATATTTAAATTTAAATATAAATAATATTCCAAATATATTATACATATAGAATGAGCACCACAGACACATTAGGGGTTAAAGGGTCAATCCTTTATAGGGCATTCTCAGAAATACTCAATAATTCAAAAATTCAACTTTAGTTTGTTATTGAAGGACATAATAAGACTTTATTACTTTGGTGAAATTTTTCAAATTTTTTATTGTTATGTAGAAAATCAGCATAGATGAAGTTACCATATTTGGTTCTTTACCCGTAAGTGGCAAAAAAAAAAAAAAAGAAAAGAAAGAAAAACCAAGAAGTAAACATAAAAATTTTAAGAAAAACACATGTAAGGTGAAATGAACATGTATTTTAACACATTAGTCCAACATACGTTCTGATCCAGACCCTGATCCTTTTGAACATCATTACTAACATTAGTACCATTACTTCATGGTACCTAACAAAGCAGGTACACTGACTGTTCATGCAGAGGTGGACCTTACAGAGCCTGGGATTGTTGACTTTCTGTCCTCACTGAAACTGTTACTGTCACTGTAATGTATGCAGAAATGACCAAAAATAGTCACTTGCCTGATAAATGGTTCATATTAACCTCAATCAGTCAGAACTAGTCATTTCCTACCATGACCAAAGTAATTTTCTCGTCCAGACCCAAAAATGTGGGTGTGATTGTGTACATCTCCCACAAACCCCTATAAATTCTGCCTCTTTAGAACAGGCTAAGAATATTTTCATATTACCTCGACGTTATACCTAGTCAGAGTTTGCAGAAAATGTGCAGTTGGATAATTCTATTCCTGCGACTAGGTTGCAATCAGAATCATGAATTACCTTGTGGTCTCGCTCAACAAAAAAAGGTGTTTTTTCCTACACAAAACACATTGCAAGATAAACCATTCTGTGTGCAGATGAAGACCAGCATCCACTTTAACGCACCACCTGCAACTCACAAGTGATATTTCATGAGGGGATTACAAAGTGAGGTCAACACACCCAATCTCATTTGTTTGTTCAGTTTCATTTTCATGGAGACACATTTCCTTCCCACATCAGCTGGGAAATGGGTGGGAAGCAGCGGGAGAGACAGAGTGGAGGTGGGGGTTGGGGGTTCTGATCAAAAGCGTAGTGTCTTATATGGCACATGAAGCTGTTTCATCATCTCTTGATCCTCTTCTGACACCTCGTATGATGGAGTGTCTGGTTCTGGGATGTTGTATGTGTGTGTGTGTGTACGTACAGTGGAGATGATAATGCTGAGCCCATACAAATGTCAGGTCTTTTGGTGCAATTCAATCCTGTGGTTTGTGAGAGATATTTTATTTCATGATGGTGAAATGATGAGTTTGATATCACTGTTACTATATCCTGGATTTCCACTGGAAAACGGAACTGTGTTGCATTCATTGAAAACAATGCATTCAAATTAAATAAAAATACTGCAGATTTAAAATGTGGTAAAATTAGACTCATGATGATGATTAAACAGGACCAAACCAGTTCTGAATATCAAAACAAACTGTTTCTAGACTGATTTAGGTGATATACGGTCACAGAAAAAAAATATTTGACGATCAAAAGTCATCAAAATAATGGTTATGTAATTAAATACAAACTCCTGTGTGTGTCATGTAACTAAAATACACAGAAAAGAAAATAGAGTGTTTGTCAGTACGATGCCATAGATATGGATGTAAGAACTTATGTGATTTTGGTTATTATCAAGAAAACCATAAAAAATGGATAGATATCAGTTCTTAAATTAAACTCTTATGAGCTAATTTTTTGTTATCATTACATTTGTCCAGTTGTACCAGGCATTAAAATGAACTAAGAATTGAAGAAAACATAGGGTGGTCTAATAATTTTTTACACAACTCTATTTCCATTTTAAATGTAAGTTTCATAAAGTAATCACCTTGTGTTGTGCAAGTTATTTCCAAACTGTAATCCATTACATATTACTTTTACTGCCATTTGAAAGTAATTCCTTATCTTACCATATCTGTCTCAGAACTGTAATGCATTACAGGACGACTGCATCACTTTGGAGTTACATATAGATTCTTGTCATAAATGGCATGTGCGCAGAAGAACTCAACCCCCCAAAAGTCAAATAATAACACCCACCCCCAATACAAGACATAGGAGAGCCTTGTGATGCATAAATTTGTGCTCTGAAGTACATGTTTACAGATAGCTCAGTAAGTAACGCTACAGTCTACGATGTTCGAATCCCAGCAGGAATACTTGCATTTTTTTCAACATTTTAAATGTTTTAACAGGGGCACAGCTGGTATATAAATCCGCAATCAAAAAAGAATTCTAATTAGTCATAGAAATGTTAGCTTACCTTGTCATTGGTGATCACAGTGATCATGCTAACTAGCTTCTGTAAAGCAAGGTTAGGGTTAGTAATGAGCATACGTCCATGAGACCAATTTATTGCCTTCTACCCTCTTCACCCATTGGCTGAACACCAACAGGAAATAGAACTTTACAGATGCACCTCTGATGCCTTAAAGTTTCATAGTCTTACTATTTTTTTTTTATTTAAGCTGTCGAATTATAGGCAAAAAGTGTGTTCTAATGCAAGCACTATTGAACATGTACTGAGTAAAATATTACTGTAAACTGATTAGCAATGCCTTACACCAGTGCATTACAGCAAAAAGTAATTTGTTACTGTAATGCATTACTTTTGTAACACATTACTCCTAACACTGGTAATAGCTACCTTTTTTTACCTTTTTTTGCACATCAAAATTAATACAACTGATTAAATAAACGTATTGTAATTCATCAGTGCCGGATAGACTGTCTGCTGCAGCGCCTTTAGGCTGAGCCCCAATTAGTCAAAACGGATTCAAACAAAAGAATCCTGGGTATTTCCAAAGCAAAATGAGCAGTGCCATCCAAAGAGGCCTATTATCTAGCCACATTAGAATGCAGACTATGACAGGCATACGTGTGTTATGCATCAGTCCAAAAGAGGGCCTACATGTCCCAACCCAATTTTCTTGCCTCAGAAAAGGAACATGTCCAACTACTAGTTTAAATGTCACAAGGTCATGTAAAGTGATTCTACCTCACTTGTTACACAAGAAAAAGGAAGCTGCACAAGACATTGTTCATATTCTGTTAACACCACTATGTGTTTTCCTTCTCCTGAAAATTGCAAAAGTGTGTTTGCTATTCCGTGGTTAAAAATGAATCAGGCTTAACACTTTGCTTTTGGAACGGATTCTCTGCGAAGCAGACAAAACGTGATACACAGAGTATTTTAGCCTAATCTGAGAAAGGAACAGATAAAAAAATGACCATTTTTCAGTGAAAATATTACAATTTTGGAAATACATTACTGCTTAAACTCTAACTAAATAGCACATCATTACGAACAGTCAATTTGATCTTAATTTACCTGCGGTTCAGAAACATTTTCATTTCCTTGAAATATTTAGTACATCCCTGTGTTTATTCAGATTTTACTTTGACCATGAAGCTCTCCATTGCTTTTGCAGCAGCTGAGCTTTTATCTACAACCTTAATGATGGTATCATATACCTCCCACTTTCACTAACATTGGCTTTCACTTGAATTCAGAGAATGGTATTGATCATTTTTAGAGGAATAAATAGCTGTAGCTTGGCTTATATTACAGAGCTTTTAACAGAGCCTGTAACTCATTATGCACACAGCTAGGCATCTCACACATCCTCAGTCAAAGAACCATGTACCAATGTACCACAACTGCACAAAACTGTAAAAGCATCATCTGGATTATTTTTAAAGGCATAAGATCAACTGCTGAACACTATAAAATGTATATAAAACGTCTGTTTAATGCGAGTGCATAAAGATGAAAAAGTTGTTTAGTTCTCTTAAATGAAAAGATGTTTAGACATATCTTCACATCAAGGTTCTCAGTGATATTTTTTTCAGCCGCAATAATAATGATACAATTTTGTATCTCACTGTGCATGTAATGCATTTCCCATTCATTATAAACACTGGGTGAGGCAATCTTTGCCTCAAATTTATCATAATGCTGTAATATGAAGTGTCAGGGTTTACCTATCTACTGCCAAAACAGATTTTCACAATCATAGCCATTTTCTGTCAGATACTGACTCCAGCAAATGCAAAGTAACAGAATCATAATTGTCCCAATATTTCACCATACGGTGTCAAATCCAGCCCTCACTACTCCATCACAATGGAAGAATGAGAATCTTAATTTTTAGCTGTGAATGATTCACTCCATGCGTAAGAAAGTCTATTTTCGGAATAACAAGGGGGAGGGGCGGTAGAAAGAATCAGAGATTCTTCTCCCAGTTATTGAATAATTTACAGACCTTGCCAGTGTACTCATTAAGCCTCTACAATAGGAGACAACGAGGGAGGGAGTGGAGTAGAGGACAAGAGAGAGTGCTGTCAAATGGAGGAGGAAAGAAGTAAAAAGGCTGGCTATTTGGTAGATGAGGGTGAGGGGTGGGGGAGCGCAGGGGGGATGTAAAATACAAGAGAAGAAAGACAAGGAGAATGGAAAATACTGGCATATCAAGGGAGATAGAGGGGGAAAAAATAGTTTCTGTCAGTGTCATGATTAAAAGATTTATGGGAGGCGAAGGGGAGGGGCCGGAGTCTTCCCAACGCAGCTTCTCCTTTTGTCTTCTTTGAACTTGGGATGTGTCGACAGGCTAAGGGAGTTTGGTTAAACTTGACTGATCGCAGATATGAGGTGCCGCTTGGTCTTTGAATTAGCAGGTCCCAGAACACAGCGAGAGGAGAGGGGAGGAGAGAGGAGACAGAATGAAGGCGGGTGGGAGGGAGGAAGGGAGGAATGGGAAGCCACACGGGACTGGAGCAAACTGTGGGAGACCAAGGGGTGGAGTCAGAGATAGAGATACGGATACATGGGTGGAAGGTAGAGCAGATTTAATCCTGCTCTATCTTAATTGTTATGGCGCAGTCATTACCTGAGTCGGCACAAATACGCAGAATAAACGCCGACACTCTTGGCCTGACTTACCTTGGAGAGTTTCCTGCTAATGTTTCTTCTGCTGCTCTACGCTTCCACAAGACGCTTAGTGTGCCATAAGAGGATTTTCCATGTTTCCACAAGTTTCTCTACTAGCTCTGTGTTCATGGTCTGTTCCACAGCTCAGCACATACACTGTAAGATATGGAGCACCCAGACCATGACAAACCACCATATCTTATGTTCACTGTGTATTGCTGAATATTTCATAAATGGCACACAGCAGATGTTGTTGTAAAGCGCATCCATATTTGATGCGCTCTCTGTCTCCCTTTCTGATATTTTGTATTCTGGTGACATAAGCACTGCCGTTCATGTTGGCCTAACAGCCACTGCGGTTTTGTCTATTATGAGGCATTAGGTTTAAATCGTGTTCTGCATGCTAGTTACATTAATGGAGAAAACAAGCAAGAACACTGTGTGAACAATAGCAAATGATCAGTGTGCATGTTTGCAGGTGACTAATTAATATGGCTTGCTCTTATTTTCCCATCCCTCATTCTGGTGTGTCATAATTTTCAATGAGTTCCCTTTTAACTACACTCTAACAGTGTTGATTAATTTCATCAGAAATTACAGTGGAGGTTGCAAGGAAAGCATTTGCATAATACGCACATTGTAAAGCACTTTTGAGTCACCCAGATGAATGGATTCAAGTTGGCAGAGCGACTGGCCATGAATGAACATGAGGTACGATTGACACATATTTCCAAATGTCAAACTATTCTGATTTTTTTTCAGTCTGTCTGAGCATGAGGCGTAAACTAAATTTGTCAACACTATCGCATATGCCCTAGTATGTTCTTATGCCGCACTGCTTGTTTTGGATTACTACAGATTAGGAAAAGGGTGGAAAAAAAAAATATCCCAATATAATCTGGATTACCAGCAGCCTCATCCCCTCCGGCCATGGCAGTTCCCTGGAGAGTCAAAAGCCTGTGTGCAATAGCATTTTTCTTTGACCCATTTGCAGCAGTGGTGGTATTGGAGGATGAAATATAGAATATGAATGAGTGCCTCCTCCCCTAAGAGCTTCCATTAGAGATCACTTAAGGGGCCCTGGTCCATTATTGAGAGGCTGCAGTGGGTGTGAAGATGCTCTTGTTGAAGTCAGTAGTGGTGGGGAAGTACACGCATTAGCTGAAAGATGGAATCTGTGTACATTTGTGTGCAATATAGAGTCTCGGAGAAAACTGAATGTTTGTGCTTCAAAGTGGGCACCATGAGTCAGATACATAGATAGATATATAGATAGATAGATTAATATTATGTAACTTATTTAATAAAATATGGCTATTTAAATGTAAAGAGACATTACGGTTAATTGCAAAGATAACCTATTAATAAATCCAAAATAATGTTGTCAATAAACCTAAAGTAAGGTGTTGCTTTGCTGTAGTACAACTTAGAGTATTGGTTTGGATTTACTCACATTCTGTTGTAGTGATGGGAAGTCTGATTCTTTTAACTGACTCAATTCTTTCAGTTTGTTCATCTGTTGTGAATTGATTCTGAATTGATTCATTTGATTCACCAATTTAAAAAAAAAAACAAAACAAAACATTCTACAAGGGTTGGTCTCAATCTAGCAATGCCTAACTCCTGAGTATCTGTTTAAGCTACTGCATCACTTGACAAGTATACAATTTGTAAAAGATGAATGAACTGAAAGAACTAAGTTAGTTAAAAAAATCAGACTTGCTGTTACTAAATTTACAACAAAATGTGTGTAAATCCAAACCACTGCAGTTGATTAGAAAATGTAATTCCTAAGTTGTAGCATTAAGCTGCGTATGACTTTCATCTCCAATTTTTCATCAAATCTGTAAAACCTGAGTCATATCCTAAGTATCATGAATTCTTAAGTCTTTCTGTGATTACGCACCTTGATTTCTTCCCTCATGGTGGACAGTTTTGAAGTTTACTCCACCACTAACAAGTCTGTGTGTTTACAAACATAACCGGAAAATAACTCAGCCATTTCCAGACATGTGTGGGAAGTGTAGTTCCTCAAAGAGAGAACCTGCTGGGTTTCGACTGGTTGACGTTTTTTTTTGCTGTGTGGAGCCACGCTACCCACAATGCAATGCCACAACAAATTTCCGGAAATGCCTGAGTGGCCTACCGGCTATGTTTGTAAACACACAGACTTGTTTATGGTGGAGTAAACTTCAAAATTGTTCACCGTGAGGGAAGAGATTCAGGTGTGTAACCACAGAAAGATTTAAGGATTCATGATACTTATGCTATGACTCAGGCTTTACAGCTTTGATGAAAAATGGATGACAAAATTCATGTGCAAGTTTAAAACAACACCTTACTTTTGATTGACACAGTTACTTTGGATTTCTTAGTAGGTTGTCTTTGCAATATCTTTTTTACATTTAAATAACCAAATTTTGTAGAACAAGTTGCATAAGATAATTAGAAATAATTCCAACAAATTTCAATATTTTATTTCATAGATAGATAGATAGATAGATAGATAGATAGATAGATAGATAGATAGATACTGTATGTAACTCATTAATGATTAAAGTATCTGCTGTGAAAAACAAGTGCGTTTCTGCTGATACAGTACATGCTGAACACATTCTGTGGCCTTTCCCCTCTACCCCCACACAAGTCGAACTGGCAGCCATTTCTCCAGGGAGGAGCTGTTACATAGCATCTAAGAGGTTATTGAGGCTACAGTGTCTGGGGGAGGATGAGCACAAACTGCAGAGACGACCAGCAAGCAGCAGCAAAATGGCCTCTTTTGACAGGGTGCTGTTAGAGTACAACAAATCTAGCTTCAGGTGCATTGTGGTCTATAATAGTTGCAACTAAAAAGGCAGTAGTTTGTGGCTTGTGAGTGTGTGTGTGTGTGTGTGTGTGTGTGTGTGTGTGTGTGTGTGTGTGTGTGTGTGTGTGTGTGTGTGTGTG
>JAPTGZ010000005.1:36701426-36714655 GCA_029814645.1 Fowleria isostigma
TAGTTTTGACTTAATTTGTCCTTTCAATTTTGTGAAGTATTGTGTGATTTACATTTACATCATCTCTATTTTTTCTGTGTTAACTGTGTAGAATATTGCAATATATCCGAGTATTGCGATATCATGATATATCGTGATACGATCATATTGTGATCCAAGTATTGTGATGCGTATCGTATCATGAGGTTCTTGCCAATACTGACCCCTACCTAACAGATGCAAGGATGGAGGAAATAATTTAAATCACAGTAAATTATAAAGGCTGTTTAATGTGGCGGTTTTGTTGTCCAATTTGCTCCATCACTGTGACTGCATACATACATACATGCTGATACCAGGGCCGGATCTACAGGAGGGCAACTGCCCCTCCGTAGTAGAGCCTAGACCCCCCAGCTGTCTCCCATTATTTTATCTGGACTACACAGTATGGTTTGATTTTTGTATAGAGTCCAGTACAGTTACATAACATGTTACTCAATAAAATAACACATTTTCACTAAAAGCCTTTGTTATTAGGTTAAATATGTAAAGCTTTAAATGTTTCGTATTTTATTTACAATTATAATAAAACCAAAGATGAAGCAAATTTCTTCTCTATTGCATAACAATTCAAAAATCAGTTTAAACGTGTTATTGACTCCATTTATGCATATATAGAGATGCCAGGTACTGTACTGAAGACGTTCCCATGTCACCCTGATAAGACCAGTACTAGTACTTTTTACTAGCGTGTACTATTACTACTACACATCATCAAATATAAGACTACTTCTTAGTGGCTGTTTCAAATGTGTATTGTCCTGCTGATTTCAAACAATGTCATGTGTATTTGTGGATTTATTTATTTTTTTACTCAAGTACTATTGTTTGTATTGTGATTCGAGACACTAGTGTGATATTTATTACATTTTATATTCTTCTGCTGTTGTCCAGTTCTTTGAGATGAATCTGATGTGATCTTTCATTTTTGGGATGAAGGACCAATGACAGTTATACAGTTTTGTATGTTCACTTGGATGGCAAGTCTGACAGTCTACAAGCACAATAGACATGGGAAAGAGACATAAAAAGGCAACGGTGCCCTGTCTACAAGAGAAGCTATCCTTGGAAATGTCAGCAGTGAAGTGGAGGCCATAGTTTACCACTGAAGAGGAACTGGTTTATGGAATTCAACCAGATACCAAAAAAACAGGAGGAAAGATTTAGGAAAAAAGAGATCTAAAACAAAAACTACCACCCCAAAATTCAAATACTTGTTAAACATCCTAAATCATTTACTGATGTACAGTCTGAGTGCCTGATTCAGTAAAATCCTGTAAAAATTAAATTCTGTTGTTTGTTTTTTCTGTTATTCCACCCTGTTATGCCACTTGAAACACACAGTAAAGCAAAAGCTGATGTTTCCAGATCTTAAAAGTAGAAGTAGTCCTGAAAAAAAAAGGACACACACGCATAGAGAGCAGCTTTTATGACACTTCAACAGCTAGAATAATAAAATAATTCTAAACAGCCTGTTTTTGGAAATATTTTCTCTGGGGTTATTGGTGCTTTGCACAGAATGCAACGGTATTTATGTAGCATGGGATCATTAAATATCTCCAGTTACTCCAGAGATCTGATCTAATCTAATCTAATCTAATCTAATCTAATCTAATCTAATCTAATATCACATAAACTATTCTAATCAAATATGATCTAAGATAATCTAACCTAATTGATCTGATCTGATCTAATTTAATTTGATGTAATCTAATCTAATCTAATACAATCTAATGGAATCTAATCAAATCTAAATAATCACAATTTGGATAACAGATAATCACAGACCTCAGCTCATTGTTGGATCTGATTATTATTGTATATTCTTTGGGACCATATACTTCTCTGCTTTGTTTAAATATGTGATGAACTAACTTAAAATACACTACACTACTCCATGTATTCAATATTTGGTTAGAGTGCATTAAATAAAGCCCACAAGGTCATGGGTAGGGCATAACTGTACCTCCCACTTACTATGCATTTTTCTCTGTTTGTAATTTACACAAGAAAGAGACATGATCAAAGAAAAGGCAGAGAACAAATGCTGCCAAAATAACCCTGGGTTTTCTCACTCGTTTCTGTTGGAAAAAGGCACTATGAAGGAGTGAAAAGGTTGCTTTTTTTGGATGAGATGACATGTCTGAGGATGGCATCACACCTTTAAGGTGAGCCTATGAGCTTTTGGAACAGCCTTCCTAACAGACTGGCTCCCCTGGGGCTCCACAGTCTCTGGGTTGGGAGTGTGAGTCATACTCTTTCTGAGACATCACTGGTGCTGCACGCAGAACACTCACTGCCAGAATGGGACCAGGTACATATTTAGAAAGTGGAAGGATGTAACACAAGTGGAAAAGAGAAAACTTCAAAAGGGTCTAAGTAGACAAGATGCGTGCGTCTGTATTGTGTAAAACCAGACACTTTTAATGTCACAATACTTGCCAATATAGTTATAATACTCTTTAAAAAATATTCTGTATTTTCTTTTCACATTTATCAGCTTAAGCAGAACATTTGGAATGTCTTTCTGAAAGCTTCAGCTTATAGGTTTAAGATGTTTCCTTCGGGAATATGTACTTGTATGAACATCTGTTATGTTTCTGTTTTAAAGATATTTCAAATAGTGGCGGTGCTGGTGAAATTCTTTTTTGGTGGGACAGTGTCCAATTATTTCAGCTGCATTATAGCCACATATGACCACTAAGTTTCAGGAAAGTACATACACCACTATTTTAAAATATTAATTAAAATTCAAATAAAAATACACAGTATGTGCTTTCAGTCATGTATTTTTTATATGTACATTTCACCAGTCTATCCTTCAAACATGCACATTTTTCTGTGACTCTACTGTTAAACTCAGGCATGTCCCTGACAAGTGTCTTTTCCACTGATATAATGGACAATGCATTTAGACCAGGGGAGGAGGTAGTGGAGGTAGATCAAATAGCACTGAAAAAGTAGAAAGTCAACGTAAGGGTTCAAACATATCACTGATACCACTCGTACTGGGAATCTATCCTGTGTCTACTGGCACCGTAGTCCATATGGTGATAAACACTGAGCTGTTCAGCTCAGTCACACCTCAGTAGTATCACTTAGAAACCTATGTGCTGATTCCATTTGTGAGGAAGGTCTTGACTCTTTTTGGGATGTAACATTTACTCCTGTAAGTGGTGCTTGGGTGCAATTTTTGCACCCAGAGGCTCTCTTGTCTCTTGTACTGGAGGAGGTCTACTGCACACATGCCATTTATAACAAGAGTCTATGGAGTTGTTGGGCGGCACCCCAAACAGAAAACACATGACTTGACCGCCCATTAAACAACTGGAAACATTTTTAAACTCCACTTAAATGCAGATTAGATACTCAATGACTGTATCATCTATAGCTCATTCATTTAAAAATTAATGTTTTTGTAAAATTATTTTAGGTGAATCCTATTGTCTTCTTCATGTGAGACAGGTGGGGCAGCACCCTAGCGCCATCTACTGATGAGTCGCCACTGATTTCAAGTCATATTTTTAAGACTGAAAACCAGCTTTATATACACTGTGATGTAGCACCAAGCTCAGAATTGGCAGAAAGAAATATTTTTTTAACCATAATTAGGAAAAAAAAAACACAATTTGCAGCTGTATCTCTTTCCTCTATGTCCAAATCAAAAAAAATAAATTTAAGAATAAATGACCTGATGTTGTTTCATGTAAATATCAAAAGATAAGCCATGTTTGAGAGTAGAAGAACTGCATTGGGTAGAATCATGGCGGTGCAGTGAAGAGCAAGAAGGTCCTGGGTTCGATTCCAACATCAGTCGATGGGGGGTGGGACCTTTCTGTGTGGAGTTTGCATGTTCTCCCTGTGTTTGTGTGGGTTCTCTCCAAGTACTATGGCTTCCTCTCACCACCCAAAGACATGCATTGATAGGTTAATTGGTTAATCTAAATTGCCCATAGGTGTGAATGTGAGTTGTTTCTATATGTCAGCCCTGCGATAAACTGGCGAAGAATCATATATAGCATACTAGTGATCAGTAATTAGACCTTTCAGCCATGTATTTATCTCCTCTACCTGCCAAAGCGTCCTGTCATGGGGAGGATTCTCCTATATACTCCATTCAGACCACATGGATTTACATGCTAGAGGGTGATTATGGAATTTTGCTCAGTGATGCCAAATGATGACATCTGCCAGACTGATGAGTGATATTGCTATCCAAGAAATATTTTTTGGTCTTCGAGTTCCAATATTTAATTAAAATCTTTAACCTCTCCCTGGATGTGTGTTACATACTGTCTGAGATTAACTATTTTTCAGCAGTAAATTCCATGTTGGCATGCGGCTGCAGTGGAAACAGTTTAAATCCCAAAGCCCCTCGGAGTAGCTCCACTGGGATGGTGCTCATTGAAGTGTAGATAACGCTCGCATTGGGTTACCACGGTTCATGTGAAAAGGGCTAAAATGGTGAGGCCTACTGCAGCAGGGCAGCACTTTGGTCCATGGAGGGAAAAGGAGATGAGATTCATCGAGCTGCGCCTGGCACGTAGACAGCAGGACAGATGGCCATGAGGGTCCATATGGGCTGGAGAATGTGTCCAAGCGTTCCACTGGCATTGTGTCTACATGAACACCAACGTGTGTACATGCACACATGTGAGTCCGCACGATTCAGAGTATCGCACATGCACCTATGGATTGTATTTCCTGTGCATTTGAATGAGAGAGCAAAAAATATCAATCTGTCAAATTGTGTGTGAAATACATTTTTTTGGACAATTCCCTCGCCCTTACATTACCACCAGCATGGCTCAAACTGACCCTCAGCATGACCGGCTTGTCTGCAGAAGAAAGGCCAAGAATACGACATGACTAACGTCAGTCGGTCAGCAGTAATACACCTCCACACACTGCCCACCAGCCTGGCACAGCAGTAGACATAAACACATAAGCACGAATATGAAAGGTATTAAGGCACGACCCAGTAGGACCAAAGTAGACCGCTGTCAAAACCAATATAAAGAAGAAATGAATGAAAGCAGATCAAAATTGGTTCCAGGAGTATCTAAAAGTTATAAAAGAGCGAATCTAGGTCAGAGCACATGGTAATACTTGTAAAAAAAACACATAAAAGATAGCCTTAAAAATGTTAAAACTGCAATCTTGAGGTATGGGCATCAACTTGACAACCAGCTATTGCAATATAATTTATGTGGACTTTCCTTTGGTGTGAGCTTCTACATATTTTCTCTGTCTACTTGCTGAGTCTAATCCTAGGATCAGCGCCGGCTGTGGTATTAGTAAGAGGAATATGGACTTTGTGGGAATTAGGTCTGGTCCATGACAAACGAGCATGGACAGTAGGGTGCTCCCAGACGCTCATGATCATGTCTGATGCACTCATTTAGGATAAACAGAAGCTCAGGGACAAATGAGCTAAGTCCCTTTCCTGAAAGGAGCTTTGAAATGAGCGCATAATGAAATGTATAATTTATTTATTCTGAGATGCTGGAGGGCTCTATGAAATAAACATGAGAAGGAGAGCGAGCAAAAGAGAATGAGAGTGAGACAGATAGAGATGGAGAGTGAGAAAAAGAAGGGAGGGGCGATGTGCGATACTGTAGGAGAAAGAAAAATAGGGAAAAAAATGAGAAGGGGAAAAAAAATGAATAAAGAAAAAAAATACCTTTTTTTCTGACAGTACTGTCAAAATGGGCACTGCTTCCTGTGCAGAAGGGATGAGTTAATCTGTTTGTAAAATGAACCATAATAATTAGTCCTGCTCTGCTTATGCACCCTATTATTTCATGTTATAATTGGAAAAAAGAAAGTAGATGCATTTTGTTTCAAATAGAACCTTATCCAATATCAACTGATGATCCTCTAGCCTTTTTCCACACATCATTATTCCACATAGATATATACTACATGTAAAAATAAATAAGGTAATCCAGTAGCTGTGTTCCATGTTTGTGTTTTGTTCATCTGTGTCTTTAACCCATAAAGGCCCAAACATTCACCAGCAACCAAAAACATCTACTGATCTACAATATTTAATAACTATTGATCCACCAATCCAGTCCATACATGTAAATAACTGGTGTCATATGCAGTTTGTCATCTTTTCATGGTCATCAGAAATGACCCATTTAGATGTTCAGAGACTCTGTAGTTACCGTTGAAACACCATCATCTTCTACAGTATTGATTCACCAGTAAAACCCATGGAGTTGGCTCGATGACAGTGGATGAACACACTTGGTTTATGTTCAGTTAATAATAGATTTACTGAAAAAATCACTTTCTTCTGTTTTGATATACTAAAAATAAATAAATTAATTAATTAATTAATAAAAATACATAAATTAATTATAGCAATAAGAATAATAATAAGAATAATAAGAAGAATTCATTTCTATTACACTTTTCATGGTACCCAGAGCACGTTACATTATTGCTCCATTATTCATTCACTCATACATTCTTACTCTGGCGTCAGTAAACTACATCTGCATCCACATCTGCCCTGGGGCACACTGAGGGAAGCATGGCTGACATTCAACACCAAACAGCCCCTTCGACCAGCACCAAACATTCACGCATTCATACACCAGTGTGAGTGACACTGGAGGCAAGGTGGGTGAAGTGTCTTGCACAAAGACACAACACCACATGACTAGGACAGAACTAGATTCAAACTGCTAACCCTTCGGTTTTTGGACGACCCACTCTACCTCCTGAGCTAAGGCCACCAATGATTACATATAATGTAATAACCTTTGAATTTATTCAGGAGTTTTGATGAACATCTAAATTAAATAATAAAAATTGAATAGAGGAAAATACATGATTTACAGTGCAAAAATGCAAAGTGTGAGGATAATTTTATAATAAATCATGATAAATAATTTGTGAAAGGTTAAATAGAGAGAAAAAAAATCATTTGGTAACTTCCTTAAAAGTAGTACTGGGACTTTATGGGTTATTCCCCCAAAAATTCTGCCAAAAAAACATGCTTTTAACTGACACAGCAGCACAAAAACATGACCACAGCTCAGGTCATCTTGTCGGGTTCCTGATTTATTTGCACTGACTGGTACATAGAGTAACCGATCGGGTCACGTCTCATGTGTTTAGTCTCCCCAGCAGAACATGTCATTCACAATGTTGCACATTGAATTTGGACTGACTGCAAGCAGGACATTTCTTCTCCCCTCCATGGAAGTTATACCACACGTTTTTTTTGGGTTTTTTTGACAAGCATTGTTTTATTTGTATCTGTGCATTTTGTCCAGGTTTTTATTTTCCCCATTTTATTCATGCATTTACTTTTTAAAAAACCTCTACATGCAAGGTTACTGAAAGTACTCCACATTGCAAAGATTTCTACTTAATTAGCATATTTTATAATTCAGCAGATTGTATGTGGGCAACCTAGGGTCAAAAGACATGGTAATGCTCTTTCTCTGCAGTGATAAATATATAATGTATGTGTGTGTGTGCTCAGATACTGGGGCAAACACAATGCTTTTAGAAGTAAATATATATAAGAAAATGTCTACACTTAAAGCATTATTTAGTATCCCTAGACTGAACTGAAGAATTGATTTGTTAGGTAAGAGGGACCAAAAACAAGCACAGATGAGGAACTAAAGAAGAATACAAGTTAAAGCAGCAGAAAACTAAGAACAATAAATAAACAGTACAAGACCAAAGCACAATCTCAAGTATAAGTGTGAGTCCAATCAATAGAATAAAAATCTGAGAACAAAAACAAAAATGATAAGAAAGACCTTTGGTTAAAACAAGTTTTCCAAAGTGATGTATATGAAGATATTTCACGTCAAAGAAACCCTAACAAGGAGCTGTATTTTACTGAAATGTCAGAGGCGGTTGTACAATTGCTAGTGTCAGGAATACAAAAGTCTGAGATGCTGGTTCATTTTTACAAATTCTTTGAAAAAGCTTCCAAGAGCAGATGTGTACTACAGGATTGTGGTTATTGAGCTGGCATAGGAATATGTTGGTGCAGTTCTCCTGTCTGTTTCAACTGGTACGTTCAGGATCAGCAGAGACAATCCCTATTCCCAGACAGTCTACAGACATAACTGTTTAAGAAATAGATGTTATGTAGGCCCCAACCTACATACTGAAATGTGTCCACCAGTTGGATTGATGTGTTTAAAACAGCACAAATACCAAATGCACTTTAAGGGTCAGATCTCTTCCTTTGTTAAATTGTAAATTTTTAAGATTCAAAGATTCAAGAGTCAAAGCATTTATAGTCATGTGTACAGTAAAGAAACAGGTTTCCCTGTACAATAAAAATCTTACTTTGCCAACTGCACTAAACACCATAAGAGGTGAAGAACAAAAGTATTAAAGATAGAATAATTTAGCCAACACAGGTTGGCGTTTAAAAGTGACATATGGGAGAAGAGCATCAGGTATAAAATATAAACTGCTATAGCAAAAAATAAATTTACGTATTTACATAATCATCAACATCTGGGTAATTGTGCAAACTGTTAAAGAGGTAGATGAAGATACCACAGTGGAGCATGAGCACAATAGACAGTCAGTTGTACTGATGATGACCTGATATCCTGCACTTCAGACTCCTGTACCTCCAGAAAGGGGAGGACAGTGAACAGTTTGAGTTGGGAGAGGGTGGGGTCTTTGATGATGGAGGCAGCTCTCTTATTATATTAACTTATCTATTCACTTTATTCTTCTGTCTGTAAAACTGATGTTTACAAATATTGCTATACCAACTGGGGCTGGACTCCTAATTTTATTTACATACAATAACAATAAAGGTTATTCTATTCTATTCTATTCTATTCTATTCTATTCTATTCTATTCTATTCTATTCTATCATTGTGATGGACAAAGCCACACAAGACTTACCGGGTGTGGTAGACATGGTGGTAGAGGGTCTACTTCCTCGTTGAGGTGGTAAAAGGCGTGGCCAGGGGTGGAGCTGACCTTTGTCCAGCAGCCATCTCACTGGACTTAACCATGAACTATAACGTCATGGGGGGGATTTGGGTTCACTAACTGTTTTATTGTGTTTTTTTTATAGTTGGTTATTTTGTTTCCCCCCTTTTGAGTTTTATGGTTTGTCCTGGCCACTATCTATGTTCCTCCTGTTTTAAGTTTCACAGGTCAGTTTTTGTTAACCAGTTTGTGTTTGCAGCCTTAGTTGTTATTATTTTGTGGAAGGTTTGGTTCTGTTGACCTCTTTTACCTATCTGTTAAAACTTTGATTTGTAATTTTTTGCTGAACTTCTTGTTTTGAGTGAATTTAAAAACCCACTTTTTCAACCTTTTAATCCTGTCTCCTTGGTCGTCTTACTGCTTGCTCCCCAACAATCATTTAGTTTTATTTGGTTCTATTTAAAGTCAGATGAAATTAAGACCAAACAGCTTTGGACTGTAAGTTTAACAACAACACTATTCATGCTGGGTGATCATTTATTGATGACTTAAAGAGTTATAAAGACTACAGCTAAGTAGGTGTGTTGTTATTCTCACTGTCTTTGTGTGTGTTTTACTGTGGTTTATTGTTCTATCATACTGTGGATGTTGCACTTTAGAATAATACAGTTTATATGTTTGCTACATTTATCTCACTAACTAGTATGTTTTAGTCTTAATAGGACCTCTAGGTGAAGTAAAAGTAAATTACTAAAAAGCAAATGGATGCAAGGTGTCTTTAATGCCATTCATTTACACATTTTTTTTTTTTTTAACTTTTGTTTGTGTTCTGAGTACACATAATGCACACATAATTAACATATTACATGGTGTAAAAGCGCCATTCTAGTTTCACACCAGGACCACCAGTCATTTGTGTTAAATATGTCATATTGACTTCTGGCCACACTGTTTTGTATGAAAGATAATTTAAGACTAAGTCACAAAGCTTCTTACAAACAATGGATTCATACTAATCTCCCAGTTTTTACAACATCTCAGTTTTTACAACATTTCATAGACATTTGTGGAGGGAGCAGTAGTTTTTTACAGCTGTATTACAAAATTGGTACGGCTGCCGATCAAATCACAAAGGCAACTTGAGGCCTCTGTGACTTGATTTTGTGTCGTGTGAAGACTGTACAGTTGTTATGTTCTTTGTAAGGGTGTCTTGGGACTTCCTACATCATACCTGTGGCCATCTTATGAATTATTTTGTTGTAGGGTGGCTGTACGACACCCCTATGTGCAACTCACGGCACTCTCAAGTTGATGATAGGAAGATTTTACGCTTTTTCAGAATATTTAAATCAGTATATAAACAACGGTCATGTATTTAAAGTCCCATGTCGAGATCATCATTCGTATTTGGGTTTGTGCGCTGTCCATGGTGCTGAAATTCATTGTCCTGTAGATAATATGTGGGAAAAAACTGACCTGCACTGTTTAACCTAATAAAAATTAGGAGTCATAATAAAGCATCAAATGAAGAAATCTAAAGTAGAAGGAATATGAATAAAACAAAGATACACAAGAATAATAGAGAGAACCAAATGTTAAAAACACTGTCTGACGCGTGAGCATAACCCAAACTGTCACGCACATCATCCTGATTCTCATCACCTTGTGGATTCAAGGCAGGACAAGGCAAGTTTATTTGTATAGCACAATTCATACGCAGGGCAAAGTGCTTTACAGAAATAGAAAAGAGACAAATTAAAAACACATAATTACAATTAAAACATAATCAATAACAAATACTAATCAATTTAAACAAAATAAAAGAGACGAGTGCAGATAGAATCCTTTCAGTTATTATATGCACAGTTGAACAGAGCCATTTTTAGCCTGTCTCACATTATCATGAAGACTGTTCCAGAGTTTAATTGCATGGAACTGAAATGCAGCTTCACTGTGTTTAGTCCTGACTCTGGGCACTAACAGAAGACCAGTCCCTACTGTTTTCAGGGTCCAAGATGGTTCATATGGGACCAACATGTCACAGATGTTCCAGATTCACAGGTTCACCCTCTGCATTATGTCCCTCCAGGTTTTGTGTGGTTCCTTCATGTTTATTTTTCTGTTCATAAAACATTTTGCCTTCAGCACTGCATGTTTGAGTCCAGTCATTTACTCCATCTTGATAATTTGTGCCATATTAATGATGCTCTACTGCCAATAGGAACACCTTATGTTCACCTTAAGAACGCCATGCAAATTTCTGTCTGTACAGCTGTTCATGTGAACATTGTAATATGTTCTTGTGATCTACTTGTGTCCACCTCTGGAACATGGAGGTTCTGGAATGGCCTGATCTACAAATGTTGTGCGGTGTTCCTAAGGCATTTGTTAGGGTGTCCTACAAAAGGGGGGTTTCATAGTGCATTCATAGAAAATCTTCCACAAAATCATCCACTTGGCTGCAAACTTAAGAATAGTCTTATTCTGAGAAAGCCAAACATAATGGTCCATAAATCATTTGCATGGTGTTCATAGCTGTTCATAACAGCATTTGTGACTGAGCCTTAAGATAATGAAATGAAGAACAATATATGGAGAAGCACTGTCGGACAACTACACTGTCATGATAGTGAGGAATTTCTAGAATGTGAACATAACTTTTATTAAATACAGTTTGCACAGTCTGACTTTTTACCTGGACACTGGACATAGACCCAGAGGAATAGAGGAACTTGGATGAGGGAGATGGAGATAGGAGAGGCCACAGACAAGGCTCTAGGTGATGTTGAAACCATTACTTTTACTGTCAAACAGGGTGACATGAATTCACAACTTTTATTGAAGAATAGTTGTAACTGTTACAAACTTAAATTCTTACATTTCTCCTATTCACAGTGAGTATTTAGCACTTTGAATTCATTATTTCTCATAACTCCATTGTATAAAGGCCTTAAGGTAGGGTCAAATATCAGTAAGAATCAACCAAGGAGCAAGAACCTCAGCTCCAAAAGTACCTTAAAGTTGCAATACCACTGATGACCACTGGGGGTAGCTCCCAAAAGCTCTGGTTCCAATAGACTTACATGGAACTGCTCTCTAAAAATAGTGAGTCAGTACTTTATTTCAAGACTCACCCCAGTCTTGTTTGTTTTCTCTGAAGCCTCCTAGAAGTAATCTGGTCCATCTGTATCTTTACATTTGTCTAAATGTCACACATTGCTAAAAAAAAAAAAAAAAAAAAAAAAGAAAAAAAAAAAAGCCATGTACAATAGAATAGACCCATCAGGTATTGTGTGTGTTTGTTTGCAGAGCAGCTCTCTCCAGCCACAAGAGACATTGTTAGTGTGAAGTGTTAAGGCATGCAAATTAAGGTGAGTCCACTTTTTTTATGGTTTTTTTTTTTATTTGGGTGGGGGGGTTGTCACATATTTTATCAGACCCTCACACAGCGAGAGCAACCCAACAGAGAAAATGAGAAAATTTGCAAGGTGCTCAAGTACAGCTACCTTTTAGTTTTCTTCATCAACAAACAAAAAAAGAAAGCCAGATGCACTTTCATCATCATAATTAGCCGCAGTATATTCCAATTACCCTTAAATAATATCAATAACCCACTAGTGAGTAGGACAACAAATCAACCCATGAAACCACACACACATGAAAAGACACTTATGTTGAGTCTATGCACCTACCAACACTAGACATTTATTCGCTGCAGTTACAGGAGGTTAAGTTTAATGTGAGGGAAGATGTTTTTAGTGTAGGTAGCAGTAACAGCTGTTGTGGAGTTCATTAAGGGCCACCTTACTCATACAGTATCACTGGGGCTGAGGTGAGGGTGTTTTCAGCAGCAGCTAATTTAAATATTCCATCTTAACCTACAAAGACCCAGTGCTACTTTTCTGGCAGTTTCCAGATGAATGTTTCCCATTATGTAACCTTTCTTAAGAAGTTTATCACAATTTTAATAATATTACCCTCATGTATTTTGTGTTTTTCACAGTAAATCATGTTTTTTTTTTTCTATATCTAACTCACTATATTTGATTTAGATATTCATAAAAATCCTATAGGTGTGAGCAGAATGTCATGTGGGGGAGGGCATTTGGTTTATTTGGTAAAGCATATGTAGTGATGAGCCATTTTTTACCCTCCAGTTTTTGTTGGATGGGTAGGGCATTTCTCAGGGGAGTAGAGTTTGGACCCAACCCCCACCCACCCCCACCCCATGGCCATGCTGCTGATAAAAACT
>JAPTGZ010000005.1:36811094-36823700 GCA_029814645.1 Fowleria isostigma
TATTGCAGAACATTGTGTGTTGACAGTAAGTATAGCACATCATTCTACAACACGAGTCCCCACTAGTATACCACCCCCGAAGAACAAAAGCCTGAAAGGGAGAGAGAGGACGCAGAGCTTATTTACTCCCACCCCCAGTTTCACCACTTAACAAGCGTGGTTGATATTTGGGTTGGAAGCTTTCTGTGATGACACATAAGTGTACCTAATTACCAACATATGTTTAGTTCCCCCCCCCTGTTTTTTTTTTTTTTTCTTTTTAATTTTATTTCCTCCTATTGTTGTTATTACTGTTTTGCTGTAGCTGTTTGATTTTAATTTAAGATGGGGGGCAATAAAATTAAATAAACAAATAAATAAGGAAATAAAATAAAATGGAATGAAATGCATAAGTAAATAAATAAATAAATTAAAGAAAAATAACAAGCCAATAAAAAAAATTGTTAAAAATAAATAAATTGGTTAAATTAAAAATAAAAATAATGATGATAATGATACTTATAAAAATAACAATTATAATAATGGTAATAATAAAGATGATTAAAACTAAATAATAACGAATAAAACTAGATAAATGAACAAATAAAGAAAAATAGAAACTTTAGCCTAAGTTTTTGGAGGTTTATCAAATATAATGTAAATAGTAACAGAGACATTAAGGCGAGACACTACAGGTGACTAGGGTAACATTTTAAAATAATAGATATCACCATTAAAACTTCCTCAGTTTATTACTTACACAAGTGTGGAAACAAAAATGTATTACAAGTTTTTAAAATTTGTATGTTTAATTATGCATATTGAGCATTATCTCATTAAATATGCATAATTTTGCATACATTTTCAGCAGATAGATCTGAACATACAACAGGCAGGTGCAAGTAAAATTTTTTTCAATTTGTTTAGACACAAGATGAAAAAAATGACGGAGGGATTTCAAGACACCTGCTTTTATGACCTCGGAAATCAAAATATACTGTCCATAGTTTTTTTTTTTTTTTAAGTAGATTTTTGCCATATTTTTGGATTAAAATGTTACATAAATCAGGCCAGAAATGATTAATCAACAAATCCCTAAATCTCTTCAGAATACTGTTAAGTGTGTAATTGTACATAGGTGATACCGTTCATGACAGACTTCAGTAAACACACCAAACTCGACATGACACTTGAGAATAACTTCTTGGTAAATTTGGGAAAAACTTTCTGCCGCAATCAAACAAACTGTAATAAAATAAATATCTTAATGTATGTTTTCAAAGTTTTCTTTATAACGTCTTGAAAGAACACACATTGAAGGAGTAAACTAGCCTAAAATCTCAAAATTGACCACTGCATGAAAAATCTGTTTTTCTGCCTGCCTTGACTCGCCTTAATGTGCAAAGCTTTAAATTGATAAACTGTAGTCCTACAATGTGGTTTTACAAAGTGACTTTACTCTCCTGTTACCTCCATATTTTTCATCTGAAAAATCAAATTTGTTCATAGGTTTATAAATTCAACATGTGAATAACATTCCCTTTTTACAGCTGTTTGTTTGCTTCCTATTAACCAGCTGAAAAATCCTACAGGTACATGTGTATTGGCACAATCCAAATTGGCTTTATTGGCCAAGTACGTGAACACATAAAGGATTTGGTTTCGGACTTTCTTAGCTCATGACGTACGATTTCAACATAGATACAACACACATAAACATGGATCTAAATATAACCAAACATTAACTAGAGACAAGGACAACAATGGGTTGAGAATAGTACAAGATAAATATAAATAACTGGGTAGATATGTACAGAGATTGAGTTTTAAATATATGTTTATGTATATATTATTTCCTCATTTTATTATTATCATTTACAGTGAGAATTATATTAACAATGCGAACATAGTGCATATTAGTTATGTAATGAAAATAATGTGTAGGGGGAATGAATTGGATTGAGAAACAAGACACAGTAACAAGACAAGACATAACAAATGAACATTTCCCAAATTTAGTCATATATTTTTTTTAGAAAATTAAATTTTTTCTTTTACTTTCCGTCATGATTTCATAAGTGAGGTGATCTTAAATAATTACTTGTAAGAAGATACTGGTACTCAAAATGAAAATGGTGATTTTCCAATTCAATGGGGCAGTGTTTTCAGATATTACAAATCCGTCATTGTGTTAAACACAACTACAAGTCTGTATACTCATTAATAATTCAACTTCTAACCTCAGTTCCTGTTGGCATGGTTTTAGTAGGTAGCATATAAACAACACATGAGGTCCCTATCATTCTAAAATGTAAATGTTTGGAAACCACTGATATTTTAGGACAGGAGTCATTAACGTTTTTCGGGATAAGGATCACTAAACTGATGGAGAGATGGAGCAGGGACCCCTGCTGATAAGGAGCAGAAAATCTTATTAGACCACCCTATGTTTTCTTCAGTTTCTTGTTCATTTAAATGCCTGGTACAACTAAAGGTACAGTTGTTTGGACAAATATAATGATAAAAACAGATGTAACTCATAAAAGCTGATATCTATCCATTTTTTATGGTCTTCTTGATAATAACCAAAATCACATAAGTTCTTCCATCAATATCTATGACATTGTACTGACAGAAACAGTGCTTTTATTCATTCCATGTTTTATTTTCTGTCTGTTTTAGTCACATGATACACACAGGAGTTAGTACTTGATTGCAAACCATTGTTTTGATGACTTTTGATGGTCTAATATTTTTTCCACCTGTGTATTGTATTTTGTTTTATTATAAACTGGGCATTGTTCAATCTATGTGTATCTTTATTCAGTAGACGTCTAGTCACATGCTGAGTGCACACATGCTGAGCTTATGAGTCGATGTACACATTTTTGATCGAAAAATAATTTTCTGCCTCCATTAATCCATTTGGTACAATATATTAGATTCATGTTAATGTATATTTAAAGACATTTAAATTGTAAGGGAAAAATAGTAAAAATATTTTTTTAAATATTAAAAACTGTCTAATCAACCAAACATCTCATGACCCCCTCAGCACCTACATGGACCCCCTGTTGAAGACCTCTGTTTTTGGATAAATTTGTATGAAAGTAAACCTTGATTAGCAGAAACCGCACATGACAGTTAAAATAATTTCATCCTGGTCCTCAAAGAAATAAGACAAGAGCAACTCTTAGTATATGTTCTCAGTTACATATGCATATGTCTTTAGCTAAAAGAGCTAAAGGCTCAACACATGGAGGTAGATGTGCCATGTCCAGAGGTTTCACATACAATACCACACCTCAAAAGAAGGAAAATCTGTCACAAGCATAGCATTGCATTTCATTAATATTACAACATAATAAAAAACTGAAATAAGTACTGCAGAGTAGTTACATTCAATCTCTCCACAGGGTGGCAGCAGTGTGCTAACCACAACTGCGGTACTGTGTTGAGATAGGTAAAGTGCTTCTTTGAGTACCAAGACATCTGTTTTTTTGGAAATTACAGTAAACTGTTGTGGCTATAATTGATGTGTGTAAAGAGAAAATACTATCCTCCTTATTCTGGTTGATATCACATTGTTATCTCATGGCAGTCTTCAGCATGATAGTGTTTCAGTATGTTTTTTTTATTGCATTTAGTCATATTTATGTCATGTGAACAGACAACCTGTAGAGACAAATTAAACAAGGTGTTTTTAAAGTTTGGGGTTATTTTTTTACTGACCTCAGAAATCAGAGGATAATTTTTTGGTTCGTCCTTAAAAAGGAAAATAAAAATAGAATAGCATTTAAGACATAAACGCCGCGACCCAATACTAAGGTAGAAGTTGTAGTTTTAACAGAGAGCTAAAGCAATTGCTTGTTACGCAAATTTAATATAAGTTGTTTGGAGATATTTTGTAAGTTCTATTCATGTGCAGATTTTATTACAGATTATGACTGTGTTAAGAACAGTAGGTTACTGTTCATTTTAACATTTAAAAAGCAATTAAAGCAATGAATAGTGGGTCAGTAATTACAGTTTTAATTGTCCTCAAATACTCATGAAACGACAATGACAAAATATGAATATGTTATAAATTATGAAATGTTCAACAGTGCTCAGTGGGTGGATCAGATCAGTTTTCATTACTGTAGTGACTATTAGGCCTGTACGATATTGGCAAATTTTGTGATGGGCGATATGGGTGTACAGCATTGCGATAGCGATAATATTGCGATATTTCTTCTTCACTGAAAGAAATACCAATTTCATTTACGAAAAATGTTGCTTTTAACAATGTTAAAATGAGCCACTTGTTTGTATGCTGACTCAATTATTAGAATTTAAGACAAAATACTGTAATACGATAATCACTTACACAAGTCTGTGGTAGAACCTGGCGATGCTTTTACCACAAACCTTCAGACATGGAGTCAAATATTTGGCCATTTTATTCATATATAACAATGTGTAAATGACAGGGATATATTTCATAATAATAACTAAAGTACCAGAGTACCGTTATGGAAGAGTTTTAACAAAACAATATTCCACTGCTCGCCTGGTTGGGTAAATACTGTATATACAAATAAAATCTTTAAATATAAGTGTTCAGGCCTTGGTCCAAAGTTGTGCACTAAAAATATTCACATCTTTTCAACATTAATAACATGTAAATTTACATTCAATCAGCAGCAGTAGCATTACTTCAGTTTTATTGCCAGAAAAACTATCATGTTATAGTGGTAGAGAAAACCACTCTGGTACCCCATGGTGTAAAACAGAAAGTTAATGGAAAAAAAAAAGAAAATAAATTGTTGCACATCTTTGCAATATTATCATGTTGATATTTTTGTGAATTATTGTGGAGCTTTAGTGTCTATTACATTTACAGAATGAATGGCAAATTATCATCCTTGGGTTTTGAAACATGATAAATGTAAAGGCTATATGAGCCTTTTTAAATGTGTGTTGTTTGACCACTTGTTTTTTTTTTTTTTCTCCACAGATTGAACAATGTGATTGTGATCGGAGGCACCTCACTTCACTAGAATGTACTTGATGAATGTACCTCCTGTCGCAGCGACTCACACAGAATGGAGAACATGTGGCCCACCAGGAGGCTATAGCCTTCCAATCTGCCTCAATGACTCTGACACAGAGTTGTCCACCAGAGGCACACCTATCTCAGATAAGGTCCAGATGATCATAGAGAGCCTAAGGAGCACCCAGTCCTCACTCGAGATGGGCGACGAGATGGAGGGAAATGTGCTATCAGGACAAGAAGGCCACCCCCAAGTCTGCAAGGTTGCAGCAGGTTCTTTTGGGACCAATGGGTCCAAAGCTAAAGGTCCCGTCGAACTACAAGAAAATCTTTCTTCCCCAATCAACAATGAGAGCCATGACTCAGACAGTGATGATTCTGTGGACCGAGGAATTGAGGAGGCAATACTTGAATACTTGAAGGAAAAGGATGGTCACAAGCGTAAGGCGGAACCATGCACTAATATTCTCCAGCAATCTAAAATTCCCAGAAGAAACCCACCTATTCCAGAGGTTTCCAAACAGAATTCTGAAAGCAATACATTTTTGATCACAAGCAATCAGTTTCCCAAAAGTGTCGATGCAGAGATGCCCACAGCTCCAGTGGCTTTTCCCATGAAAAAGTATATCAAACATAAGGCCTCCCTCAGTGAGAGCCCAGTCCAGAAACCAGAGTCAAATAGAAGTGCAACAACAACAGCCAAAAGTTTAGAACTGCCCGGAGAGCAGACGAAAAGCCCCTCTAAAACAATCAGTCTCTTAAACAAGGTTAAGTATCCGGTTCAGTTGACGGACTCGGATGAATCGAGCAGTGATGATGGCATCGAGGAGGCCATTCAAAGATACCAGCTAGAGAAGGAGCAGCAGAATCAACAGGAACCTCTGAAGCCTCATCTTTTCATAGACGAATCTGACTCTACTAGTGATGATGGCATTGAGGAGGCTATCCGCTGCTACCAGCTTGAGCAACTCAAAGAGAAGAGTGTTCTGAAACCCTTCTTTCATAAACAACAACCCGTAAGTAAAACCTTAATGTGTGCAGGAGAAAGCACAAGCGGGGAGACTTTGAAAAGACCCAAACTGAAAAAGAAAAACAGACCAGAGAAGGAAGTGAAATCGGTTGCATCTCATCTTTGCATACCCAAAGATACGCTTTCAGACAGTGCTAAAGGTAAAGGGAACAGGCTGCTTTCTTTTAAAATTGAAGGTTTTAAGGAGCACCCAGCCCCTCCAAAGGCTAATACAACCGCAGAGCTCATGTGTGCTGAGGCAATACTAGATATTTCTAAAACTGTCATGCCCGGGGGCTTTCATCCTACTGTTGGCCTTAGTGGCTGTGCTCCCACTGAGTCATGTGTGCAGTCTTCACTTCCAGATATTGACCTGGGCGCTGAAAGTGATGACAGTTCCGTTGATAGTGAAGATGGGATTGAGCAAGAAATCAGAAAGTTTCTGGAGCAGAAAGCCCAAATGCACAAACAGCCACTTAGCACTGCTACAAGTCCTGAGCCATGTAGCATAAATGAACCTGAAATGGTAAAAGCAAAACAGGCCTCATCCCAAAAGAAGCCTCAAAGACTGTCTCTAACACAGAAGAGAAGACAGAAAGAGGAAAACAGCATTTGTAACATGGCCAGCATCAGTAATGATGGAAAAGAGACATTCACTGACACTTCACCTGAGCACAAGAAACAAGTATGTCCATCTGCACTTTCCCAGGCAAGTCAAACCCAGCCAATGTCTGGATTATGCAAGACTGAGCAAAGCGGAGACAAAAGCAGCTCACTTGACAGCGATGAGGACCTAGACACGGCTATAAAAGACCTCCTCAAGACAAAAAAGAAGTCGAAAAAAAAGCTAAGAGACTTGAAGCGGAAATCAAGGAAGTGCCTCAAGAAGGACGAACCACTGCTCGGAAATGCTATACAGACCAAAAAGCTCAAACCGGAACTTTTTACCAAGCATAGTGGCTTGAAAAAAGTACAAAAGAGTAAGGATGAAATGAGAGACAAGTTTAGACTGAGTACAAAGACCGTTTCTCAACATAAACAGAACATTAGTAAAGAGCATGACATACATGAAGGAGAAACGGAGAATATGAAAGGAAACGACTGTCAGGACATCGTGCTGCCATATGATACTCAAACGGCTTCGCAGATGAAAGAAGATAGCAGTTCTGTAGACAGTGACGACAGCATCGAGCAAGAAATCCGAAAGTTCCTGGCTGAAAAGGCTAAAGTTTCCACAGAAGAAAAAATAAAAGATGAAGACGAATCAAGGAATGGGAATGTCAACGTTTGTACTCAAGTTAAAGTTGAGGATATTAAACAGGAAAATCAGCTGGCTGAAATTCCAAGAAAAACTATACCTTCTCCCTCTGGACAATCTCCTCCTGATGGTAAACAACCTCACAATAAACCACCACTTCCAATGTCATGTAGTTTGCTGCCAGACAACTCCATCTCTCCCGTTGGTGCACAATCACATTTGTCCTCAGTCCAACACTGCAGCCCTGGTCTTCTGGAGCCAGCTGACGGGGCAGGAGCTGCTAGGACGGAGCAGAGGAGGCCTAGCACCGCAGGAGGAAAGGCCCAGGAGGTCGGCCTGGAGAAGGAAAGAGTTCGGACGGTTTTGAGTTCCAACATCGCTCACTCTCGCTCTGAATCAATCAAATGGCGTCAAAGCCTGGGCCTGCCCACTACTGACACAAGGACTCTGAGTCGGACTCCGTTTCATGTCACCTCATCTAAAATGAGCGACACCCCATCAGGAGCGCCATATCAAAGCGGGGGCATTAACTTCAAACTCCAGACACCAGCCTCTGTTTGGTCTGCTGCCAGGACCAGTAGATCCCTTTTCCCCTCCGCTACAGAGCCAGCTGTAAATACCACATTTCGTTCCCCGGTTTTGAGTTTTCTGTCGGCCGCCAGGCAACACCCAGGGATGCCCTTTACGCAGAGCCTCGTACCTGACTTCAGGTCGCAGTGCCCCATCGAAGGAGATACTCAGAGCATGGTGCATATACCCAAGGACAAGACTGTGTTTGTTGAACTTGAAACTAACAGGACCAACCATGTCCAGGTCCGAAACAGGGACAGAGACGAGGGAAAGGACAGAGCAGCGGACTTTCTAACTGAGAAAACCAGGGAGGGCAAGAGTGTGAAGATAGAGGATAAAGAAGTGCACCTAGAAAGAACCGAGGAGTTTATTGATGAGGCGGAGAGTGAGTCAGGCAACAGGAGAAATCCAGAGAAGAAGCAGGGTTTTCCCACATTGTAAGTATAGATAATTCTTTTGGTCACGATGTCCCATAGCATCAGAAACCAATTTTTATACAAGTTCAGTACTTGATTGTGCCCTGCTAATAAATATCATGTAGGTAATGATCAAGCTCATTTCATTTATAGGCTCTAAGGGAATGTTTGTTCATAAAGTAGAAACAAACCAAGCATTTTAATGTTTGTTCGTTTATAAATACTCTATGTAACACCACATGAAAAATCAATCTGTGCTCTAATTTATACATATGTTTGCAAAGCAATACAGAAACTTTTTTGGTACAAGAGGCAAACTACAAAGAGAAGAATGAGGAATACTTTGTTGCAGAAAATAGATTTTTGTCACAGTTTATGGAAAAAAAAAAATGACCAAGAAAAATAAGTTCTCAATATTACAAAATAAAGGTTTGAAAATAAGTCTGACTGCTTCAAATTAAATTGTATCTTTTTAGTTGACCAGTGGGACAACTTGAGTAAACACAGTTCAATAGAAATCCGCATAACTCTTATTCCATAATTTTACAATATAAAGATAGACTTTTAAGAGGCATATGTGCAAAAGTCAAGTGTTCATCTCTGACATACAGGATAACTTTTATGACAAAAAAAGGGATGATTCCTGTGTCCTGCCTCATACCCTGCATATATTATTTTACATATTGCTGATAACATTTCTTCTTCAAACACAGTGCCCTTAGTCAATTGTATTGTTTAAAATTATAGACGGAATTTAACACTCAATCTTCTATGAAAGCCACTATAGCAGTCTTGGACTTATTACCTCTTTGACTCAAGTGTTGTTCCACAATCCACAGAAGCCACATAATTAATTAATCCTCTCTGTCTTACTAGACTCAATATTTAGTGTGTTATTTTCTTTGTCATGTAAAATGTTTCTTGAATTTCCTATGTGAAAAAAAAAAATGCTATTTATTTTTGGTTATCAAAAAAGAATTACTGAACATGCTGTGCATTGCCAGGTTTTGTAAATATTTTGTAAGAAGTGTTTTTTGTTTGTTTCTTTTACTCTTTCAGATTTAAAAAAAAAAAACAATCTTTTGCTGTGTTCTTTCAGTGCATCTGTGTAATAAAGATTCAAAATCAAACAACAGCCTTTTCTCATTAATGATATGCATCAAAATAATCATTTTTTGAGGGCTCTTGCTGGGCTGAAGGTGCCATTTAAGATAAATTATAGCTACAGTGGTTAGGAATGTCTGATGTGTGTCTTACTCTGCCTTGTCCAGGTGTTTGTCAAGTGCCATAGACCCTGGCATCACATTCAGACCATGCATTGCTCTTACAACAGAAGAGCGAAGCAAGAGGTTCAGCAGGCCTTACATGGCTGAACGTTGCAAGAAGGTACAATTAAATCTAGAGGTGACATTCAATGATGGTGTATGTTTCACTTTATGATGAAAACAGATTCAGTAACATGTTAGCTGAAGTCACAGTTTGAAAAAGAGGTTGTCTACATGAAGAGACTGTGACATAAATGTGTTGCATGATGCTTGCAGAGGATGCAGACAATGGAATGCATTAAAAGAAAGCTTCAGTTTGTTCCAGTGCACAGGTAATTGACCACACTCATGCTGTTTCTACCTTTGCAAATTGATCAAATTCAAACAATGACAAATTCTGGTTTTTATCTTATTTTTCAGGAGAAGTGATGCATCGAATCAGCACAGCATACTTAAATAAAACAAGATTCTGCCTTTGAAACATCCAATATGATGTTTGGAATAACATCTGTACATACTGTATCTTTAAGTTAGAGATTTATTGTCTAATCAGTTATTTTATGTTGAATATATTTTTTTTTTTTTGCAGTTTGACATCAAAAAGTCTAATTTTGTTTGTTAATTTAACCAAAGTTGGGTTTTTTTTCTCCTTTTACTGTCCACCAAGTTGACCAAGTTGTCTTTCATAAACTTCTAAGTTCCACGAATTTCCTGAATATTCTTAAGGTTAGTTAATATTTGCACTTAAAGTTACCAAGTTGCTATTTTTAAAACGTAGCGAGTTGTCCTGGACAAGAAAGGCAGCATTACAACATTAATTATTTATGTTTTTGGGGTTTTTTTTTTTTTTTTAATTGCTGTTGTCAGAATGTAAGTTATATATTGTTTAAATTTGTTAATCGCAGACATTTTCACACCGCTTTATTTTTTTTATTGCGTCTTTGCCATTTGTTAAGGAGGCAGTGTTGTTAAAATTTCAATAAAGTTAACACAAATCTTTTACGTATGTCGTAGAATTGCTCTAAACTATTACGACAAGAGTACTGCTTTACGGCTTCTGAGGCACACAGAGAAGTGCGCAGGCGCACTTTACTGACCTTCCGCAATAAGCAAGCATGGCTGTTAGGACTTTGGCAAAAGGTACTTTTCGTAGCATTTTTTCTTTTTTTTTGGTGTGTATGTGTGTTGTTACTTTACAGTTAAAGCATTTGACTAATTGCCAATACCTACGATTTATCTTCGATAGTTTAAGTGTTTTGCATCATGCTAGTAGTAAAAAGGTATAGACTGGCTAGCTACAACGTTAGCTGTCAGCTAACTGAGCTACATATCAGTTTTATAATCGATATGATAATGTGGTTTCTTTTAAGGTCTTTGGGGTCTCCGGCAGTCGCGGGCTGTAACGATAGGACACTGGTGTAATGGGCATCACTATTCTACTGCAGAGGCAATTAATGTGTCTCAGCCCGAACCCAGCGATATCAATGGTAAGCTAGGTGGCAGAAGTAGTCATGATGGAGCAGAAAGCATTGGGTTGTGTGTGTCAGACTTTGACATGTATTATTTTACATGCAGAAAAAATAATGAACCTGCCATTGAAGAAGCCAGACTTTTTCCGCGTGTCAGAGCTGTTCTCCTTGAAAGATTTGTTCGACGCCAGGGTGCATCTTGGACACAAAAAAGGCTGCAGGCACAGGTTGGTATGATTTTGCATCTTCTCTTTTTTTCTATCAAGCAGTTGTTGCTTCTTCAGTTTAAACGGTGACATTAAGACTTTATCTTTCATTGGTAAACAGGATCTGTGTTTATTTGATGAGGACAATGCATATCAATGAACACTTGGTACAAAAACATTACTTCGTATAAATATGTAGGATTTAGCTGGAAGCTGTTTCCATCAATAGTCCTCGACATGTAAAAACAGACTAAACATTAAACAAGACAATACAGTTTGTACAATGCATTACTATATTAAAGTGCACATCATACAATAAATACAATAAAACACAGTATAAAACTGCCTACATAAAGATGTATAACTTATGTAAATTATTTTAGATTAGATAGAAGTTTATTGAACCTTTAGGCAGAGCCCTCTGGAAATTGAGGTTCCAAAAAACAGCACAAACACCGAGCATACAGATAAGACACTCACAAGGAAAACAACAGCAATACAAAAACGATAGTATAGTTGTAATCAAATAACAAAAACGGTATTGCGAACAAAGCACCATTGCACATTGGAAAAAAGTACTAGCAGTAACAAGTGGCAAGTAGCAGTGACAATAGTAATAAAAATAATATTAATATAATAATGATTAGTAGCTTATCATGTTATAATATGTTATAGTATGCACAAAGTATATGTAATATGCATGTATAGAGATAGTTTAATAATTACAGAATAAGATTATTTTAAAAATTCTAATAGAGACAAGTGGTAAATAATAATAAATAATTTGTAAATAAATTATAAATAATTAATTTTATTTGTTTATTCAGGGCTGGCTGTCAGCTATCTTTTTTGGGTACATTTAAGCCTAAGTGTTCTTAAAAGTATAGTACAAATAGCATAGCCTGAAGAAATTATGTCCCAGCACACCCTTATAATTATAAATGGAGCATCATGAAGCTACAGAGGAGCAACTAACATGATATTCTCTAGATGTGATGAAACATACTTACAATTTACATCACTTTTATGTATTTTTTAATTGAAGGGAACATTTAAAAAAGAAAAAAAAAACAGATTCCTGCTAAAATTGTGAGTCATGATTACATTCAGCAATAATTAAAATAAGGGCTTTCTAATGTAGTCAGTTTAAAATTGCTGGTACTGGGTTCATAGCACTCTAGCCACATTTTTGGACCATTATGTACAGTTGCAGAAAAAAATTATTAGACCATCAAAAAGTCATCTAAAACAATAGTTATGCAATCAAGTACTAACTCCTGTGTGTATCATGTGACTAAAACAGAAAGAAAACATGGAGTGTCTAAAAACACTGTTTTTGTCAGTACAGTGTCATAGATATTGATGTAAGAACTGATGTGATTTTGGTTATTATCAAGAA
>JAPTGZ010000005.1:36869095-36884728 GCA_029814645.1 Fowleria isostigma
GTGTGATTTACATTTACATCATCTCTATTTTGTCTTGGTTAACTGTGTAGAATATTGCAATATATCACAATGTCGTGGTATCATGATATATCGTGATACTATCGTATTGTGATCCAAGTATCGTGATACGTATTGTATCATGAGGTTCTTGCCAATACTCACCCCTAATTTATAATGTATATAGTGTTTAAATAAGTAGATTTGGTGTGTGTGTATTTTATTTTTTATTTTTTTGTTGTATTGATGATTTCTTTCCTGCTACTATTATACTTGAATAGAATGACTGTAACACCCAATAATTTACCCCTGAGATTGATAAAGTCTTCTTATTCTGATGGACCAAACCATTAAAAGTGTAGATGGGAGGAATTTCTAGTTTTAAGTCATTATGGTCGGTACTTATATAGCGCCTTTCCACACTTTCATGGTGCCCAAAGCACTTTACAAAGCCTCACATTCACCCATTTACACACACACTCAAACACTAGTGGGCGGTTATTCTCAATCAGTCAATAATTGCAGTTGAGACCTGTACCATAGTCAAACTTCACTCTAAGGCTGCTCTCATAGCTAAGTTCACGTGATAGCTGTGGTTTATGAATGTCTTTAAAATAATGTCTTTAATAGTCTGTTTGTGTCTCAGATATTAGGCTTTGACATCCTGCTGATGAAGAACTTGAGGCCAGTTTTGTTAGAGGTCAACTCCAACCCCAGCATGAGGATAGAACATGAACAGGAGGTGAATACTTACTACTTGCTGTTTTCTTACCTTAACCCTTTAACTGCTTGCTCAACCATGTGGTTTATCACATTTTGGGTCACTGTATTTTAATAAGTGGATGTACCCAACTTATCTAAACCTGATTGAGCCAAGAAAGATGAAAATCACAAAGACATTTTGACTACTTTTGGTGAAAATATGAAGGATATGAATACTTTTTTTGGCATATCATAGTATTAGAGGTCTTCCTGAACATAATTATATTATTTAATACCAAAAAAAATTAAATTAATTTGTAATAATTTTCTCAATCATGCTCAACCAAATTTGTCACTTTTTGGTAAAAGTAGAAAAATTAAGCCAAAATAAAATAATGGATTACTTGTTATAAAATCAAAACCTTTTTTCATCTATCGCGGCAAATATTAAACATTTAGTAGTAGTACATCATAAATATGTTGAAAGAATGAACTTAGTAAATCATGTTGACCCTGTCCGAGTTGATATTAGTAAGTATAGTAAAAAAAAAAAAAAAAAATCTAGAAATGACTCATCCAAGGAAACAAAAAATGCAAACAAAAACATTTTTTGTCAGGTTTTTCTTGGTGAGGTAGTTAAAGGGTTAATATCATGTCCTTCATCACCAGTATTTTCAATATTGTGTCATCCAGGTTGCGCCAGGCGTGTTTGAGTACGTCCCCAGCCCAGTAGATGAAGACGTCAAAGTGGGCGTGATCAGGGACACCCTGCGCCTTATGGACCCCGGCCATAAGAAACCGACAATGTAAATGCACACCTTCCCACCTACACACGCAGCACGCTGAAGTTCTAACGTCCTCCAGTATTTGTCTGCTCAGTTAGTAGTTCATTTTTAAGGACATGATATCTTACTCTGC
Organism: Fowleria isostigma; assembly: GCA_029814645.1. Classification (NCBI taxonomy): domain Eukaryota; kingdom Metazoa; phylum Chordata; class Actinopteri; order Kurtiformes; family Apogonidae; genus Fowleria; species Fowleria isostigma. The sequence goes on from JAPTGZ010000005.1 coordinate 36,870,713, forward strand.
CCATCCCTTCTCAGAGCCCGGCTCTGCAGCACTCCATAAGCCTGTTAAATGGAAAAATTAAATTCAGCTGAGCCGTGGTGGAAATTCACACATTACTGCACAAGTCTGGTGGCTGAGTCTCTCTGGCTGACTGTCCTGTGTGGTGCCTGGCAACAAATCTCCCCCACCATTAGGGCTTTTTTTTTTTCTCCTCTCCTTCCACAATCTATTTTTCTTCCATGACAAGAGGATTTACTGATTCTGTTGTAACGTCATCCACATTTTTCATCTCTCTCCGTTCCTTCTCCCTCCTGTCCAGATTATCTTCCATATCAGATATTTGATCTGCTTTGTTGTGTGAGTGAGAAGAAGTGAGAGGGATGTCTTCTTAGGGATAATACCCACTTAACTATTATATTCATGACCACTAACATATTGATGTAATCCCCCTGTAATATGTTTAATCCCTGTTGCTGTGGCATTAGTTTATTTTCATCCAACTAGAATAAGCAGAAACACGTTCACTATAGGAATGCTTTACTTGGTAATGTAATATACCATATAGTTAAAATTAATTCACTTTCTGCTTCCTTCTGCCCTGTTCTGCAGACTTAAATTATTAATCTAATGTCCATCGTGCTCCTTATCTCATCTTTACACTCTATTAATTGGCTTTTGAAACACCTCCTTATGTATAGTCTAAAGAGGACATGTTATACCTTTATCTCATGTCTCGTGTCCCTATATTGAGTTATTTTAAAGTTCAGTTCAGAATACCTCACAAATCATTGCGTTACGTTGCATCATTAACTGCAGAAGTGCTGCTGCTGGCCACACCCCTTTCCTGTTGGTACCATGGATACCATTATGTAGATACTCTAGAATCATAAGGATGCTTCAAGTGGGGCTGCATGATATTGGAAAAAACTGACATTGTGATTTTTTTTAAAAATATTGTTATATATATTGCAATATAAAAAAATCCTCAGGAGGATATAATAGCTGTGGTGCTGACGTAAATGGTCAGACAAATTAGTTGTGTTATCTCTCGTCATGTCAACAGGTGCAAGCTACTGTCGACACAGAACACGTGTTTTAATTTCATTCCTCTTGTAGCTGAAATAATTCCAAATAACCGACGTTGCTTTTCTTTTTGGTACCAAGACTTTTAATTTCCACTAATTTTCTCTTGTTCGTTGCTCATTTTTCCATGTCGTTACCAGCGACTCACTCCAAACTGATTAAGAATGATTGTGATTGATGGATCACTGTTCTTAGTGTGTGTCAGGTACCCTTGAAATAACATGAGAACACGTTGAGTTTATTTCCCTCCTACTTTACAGGATCTGCGATGTGACTATTGCGCACACGTACATTGCAATGACGATGCTTCAATGATATATTGTACAGTTCTAGTTTCAGGTGGTTCTGGTGAACCTTAGAAGACTGAGGGCGGCTGTCGACAGTACAAAATCAGCTGGTTTTAGGCCTAGTTTATGTGACGAGTGCTTCTGTAAATTTCTCCAGTATGTGAACATTGTGCTGCCAGATCTGGTTTGTAATGAAAAATATTTTTTCCCAATATCGCCGCTTTAAAGTATTATTATTAATTGTTAACAAATTGATGTCCATAGCCGCTGCTTTGCAAATTGAAGATCTATTAAAAAAAAAAATTAGGCAAACAAGATTTGCTGAAGACTAAGTTTGATTTCAAGTAGTATGCAGAGACTTGCCGCCTGACTCTGCAGCTCTCATTAAGTTAAGCTCTGGGCAAAATTAGCTAATAGGCAGTAAACATTACGGGGCATTTAACTGTATGAAGGGCAGACATTCTACTGAGGAGCGAAGCAAAGCAGTACAGACCTTAAAAGACCGAAAATATTAGAACATACATTCATAGGAATAGGAAATGAAGTGACAGCTTAAACTAGATACTCAGAGATTGCAGAGCCTCTCCTTTTCAGATCATCTCCACTACGCTGAATAAATCCACTACGCTGATCTTCTCTACTGAGCAAGTAACTGAGGAAAATGAGATAAAAGCTCTAGAATCCAGATCTGCATCCTGATTGAGATCACCTGTTATAAGGTTTGAGATATGATACAGACTTAACCACTGAAAAGTCAAAATGTGCTTTAGATTTTAGGTGCAGATGGACCCTGTTGCTAATAGGTGCTGAAGCCAGTACTTTTTACAAAAAAGTACATGAATGAAATCAGTTTAAAGAGGTTTAAAAAGTAATATTTATAGTAATATAGTAAACAAATGCATAATAGTCGCCCTAATATTACACGAATGTATATAATATAATCTTTCACACTTTAGAATATTGTACATTGTGAATGCTTTGGCCCTGTGTGCAGTAGACACTGATAGACAATCTTCATATTTTAAGCCTCCTCAAACTAATTAAGTAGTGCAAGTCTATCTTTATGAACCATCTCCCCGTGCCAGAGTATCTGCAGTCAGCAGTCATGTGGTGAAAAGCAGCTTAAGTCCAGACTGAGGTGGTGTGCATCCTCAAGGAAACAAGCGGCGCGATCTTTAATGTGATATAATTCAATGTCTTAATAAAAGTGAGTTGTGGAGGAAACGACGATGCAGACAAGGACAGCGAAGTGCGTTCTGCTGAGTAGGAATAATGTTTTGTGTTCCTGTGTATCTTTATATTCGAAGACGCTGAACAGAGACACTGAGGGTAGAAAACAGAACATGACAGCTGGAGCTCGTAGTTTACTTGTTTTAGGCCAAATCAGGACTGTGCAGAGGCAGCAAAATATCTTAAGTGAATTATTCATATACAAATAGTGACATCAAGCTGCTGCAGTTTTAGTGTGAAAATCCCAAACTGGTGTGTGCACATGGTACACTGAAGTGAAGGTTTAGTATTCATGTGGGGTTGTGTTTGCAGGATGTGTGCTGTCAGCTTTGCAGATAGTGACTGAGGCTCATGGTTGAGGGGAGGGCTGGGTGGCGGGGTATGCTGATTACGCTCCAACTAGCTAGTGCTAATGTTTATTAAATTAGCCATTAGATTGGATATGCTTCGAAAAATGTAATCATGACTGCAGCCAACGACACAGGAACCAAATAGAATCTCATTAATCATGCACTTCCACAGTTTGTTCTTTAGGTGTTTGCACACAGGCACATGACGTTTGCATACACGGCTATCCAAGAGTGAAGACATGCTCCGGTTTCATTCGTTGTAATTTATTCCGTTCTAAATCAAGATCACACAAGTGTTTCTTAGACGTTTGTGATTCAGTTTGTTTAAAATTCCAAAGACATCGAAGCATCACTGACCGGCCGTCTTCAGGAGACAGAATGTACCCGACGTCTTTTGGAACGGGTTGAAAAATGTGTTTACCGCACAGCTGGTCTAGCAGTCAGTGAATATACCTGTGTTGTGTGTAGCTGACAGCTGTTCCGCAGTGGGATGGATGGGATTCAGCCTTTCAGAACGCACAGTTTAAATGACATTCACCCCTGTATGAATTTCACTTGTCAAGATGAAGTGAAAGAGAAGTGAGGACAGACCAGGCGTACAAGAGAGAGCAAAAAAAAGAAAAAGGAGGAACTGGTGTTGCTATTTAAAGGAGATGAAGTAGGAGTTTTATAGGGGAGAGGTAAGAGAACACAAAATACGAGAACAAAAGGAGGGAAAGTGTCATTTTAGAGAATAGGAAGAAAAGATAAATGGAGAATTATGAGAGAGAGGGTGTGATAGTATCAGTGACTCTCAGACATGTTCTTCTCGCGCCCAGCTCATTACTCCTGCGTGTGATGTCTGCGAGGGTGATTTATGAGCTATTATGAGAGTGGAAAAGAATAAAAAAAAAAAGCTGACAATAGGATATGATGTAAATGAGTACAAAAGAATGAAAAGAAATAATATAACTCGGAGCACAAACAAACTGGACTGCCTGCAGGTTATCTAAGGCTGAAAATATATATATTTCGATGTGATATCTGATTATGTCACATTCAACCTCCTTTTCTTTTTTTTTATGTTTTATGCCTCTTTTCGACTGCACCTTTCCAGCATGACTTGACACGGTTTTAGTGCTTTTCCACTGGTTGTACCTGATACTTGTACTGTTTTTTTCCTACCTCCTCCACTGCGGCTCTATCCAGGCTTAGTCGGTACTGAAATTTCACTGCTGGCCACTGATTGGTCAGAGGGAGTGCTGTCACATGTGCACAAGGCATGAGCGAAATGTAAACACCACACACCGACAAGAGTGATAGCAGAGAAGATCTTCAGATAGCTGCTATCATCCTCTATCATTTTACTCATGGCTTGGTCCACGTACACCGCACAGTTCAATGTAGAGCCCGACCGATATGGGATTTTGGGGGCTGATAATGATAACCACCAATATTGGTGGCTACTAAAAGCAGATATTTGATATATCGGTCAATATATGAAATGAGAATGTTGCTATCCACAGGATATATACTATAATAGTTATATATTAATTAATGGAGGATATACACGACATTAGAATACAAATAAAAGTCTCTCCATAAAATGCAATTATGTGATCATAATAATAATAATCAAACAAATAGCGCACATTACGCGGGACTGGCATGATTTCATAACTTCCTGTTAAACGTCTCCTGTTGGTGTCTCCTGACTGTGGTCAGTGAACTCAAGGGGAACTCAGCTTTAACTTACCAGGACTCCACGTTTGTTGAGAGGACGGACATTAGTATCAGACAGGTGTGGTTCCTCTAGCAGCATACTCTTTAGTTAACTGGACTTATTATACTGACTTATACTTTACTGTGTTCCGGTCTCCATACACAGATACACATCCGCACCGCCGGCACTCACGGTCATACGCACATTGGGCGCGTTCACACTCACTGAACCAATATTACAGACTCATCTCGTAACCCCATTTTTTTCCGTAGAGTTTAAAGGATGGGGCTGTGGGTGCTACCCGTTTGGGGTTAGGGGATAATCAAATTATGACACTGCGCCGACACAAGAACCCGCATTAAACACGAAATGACTGGAAATAGGAGACCATCAGAACAGGGGGAGACGGACTACGCATGTGCACCTCGCCGTCACTGCTGTGTCTGTGAGTGAATGTGTGTTTATTCAATGCACACTAAAATAAAGCACTGCATTTGAGGAGGGGGATGTGAAATAAAACAAGTTCTCTGTTCAAGACACATCTCTCTCTCCCTCCATCTGCTCTGCTCTGCGAGGAGGGGGAGGGGCCAGGCCCTCATTGTGCAAAGGCACAAACACACACACACACGAGCAGAGCAAAACAGAGCCAAAAAATCTCCGCGCATCAAACTTTGTAATCAGCTACATGTTGGCTGTTATTGATTAATTGGTGATATGCAGTAATCGTCTGATTAACCGGTTGGGCTCCAGTTCAGTGCGACTTCTATTGTATATAAGGCATTATATTACAACAGACACTGTCTCTGGTAAGCTCTTATCCTCTGGTTTTCAGCATCATATTTCCATAGCAGCTTTCATAACTCTGCTTTGCTTTTTTGTGTTTCGTGTCACTGCTTGTGTCTGTTTCTGGCTCTCTCGTTTTACCTTTTCTGTGACAAAAATCTACAGACTGAGCAAGAAGTACAGCAGAACCTCCATGTCATCCATTGTTGTTACTGTTTACGAATGCTGTTAAGACTGGGTCAGAGTGCTTGACAAACAACATTCACAGAACAGGAGTCTCCAATACGAAGAGATTTATTACTGCGAGAGCACCGAAGCAAAAACACGAACATGAGCAACTGTAATCAGTAGGACATTGGTGAAGAGAGGGTCGAAGGTGGAATGTCTGGACAGCAGAGCATCATCGTGGAGGTCTCTGTCCAGACTAGACTTCAGTCCTCAGGATCTGTTAAATTGATCTACAAAGAGGGCATCCAGTAGCCAAGGAGCCATCTATGTTTACTTCAAGGCCATATCTACTGGTCACCTAGGAGACACTTGATCAAACATTCGGTTACCAAGGAGTTGTCTAAACATCAGGTTCCCAAGGAGACACTTAACCAAACATCTGAGGAGAGAGATAGAGAAAGAGGGCGTGCCCTATGGCTGTCACAATACCAAGACTTATTTTTTTGAGTTTTGACTCCGCTAACCACGCCCATCTCATTTGTCGAGGTGATACCAATTGCAGTGGAAAAGCAACAAGACTGTACCAGACCACGTAGAGCTGAGCCGAGTTGGCACAATGAAAAGGAAAAGGGGCATTAGATTCCTCCGGGGCCGTACAAAAACCGAACAAGGTTGTTGTAAGACTTTCTTAGTAATATTTAAGCACATTGTGAATTATTAAAAGATGCGGAGGGGGGGATGGATTATGTGTGGCAATATCCTGAGAGTTTTGTGTGTGATGTATGACTCACAGTCTGAGTGAGAGCTCTGATGAGTGAGTGGGCACTCTGACTTCCTTTCATTGACACACAGTACCTTGAAGCTTTTAGGAGCTCTGCCAGTGTGCGGTGGCTTTAAAAATGTATTCACCAAGAGGGCAAAAAGTAGCATTTCTGCAGTTAACGGTATCTGAATTAGGCTTTATGGTGTACAACCTTGCATCTGGCACCGCGTGTCTGTATTTTTTTTAATAACCTGCCCGTGTTCACCTTTTCCCCTCTTATTTTCTTCTCACTGTCTGTCGGAGAAACTTGCAGACGTGCCCTCCTCGGTCCTCCTGTCCAAATAGATATGGGCGATGTCCTTCTGAGTCGGCTGCTGTGGGATGATTGATTCTGTTAAACATTCAGTGGTGTTCTCTCAGTGCCATTCACACTCCTTACTAATTCATAGAGGAAGAAACTGCCTCATAAAAGTCGGCCGCACTGCACCCCCTGGACGTAAATGCACCTTTGTGTGTTTTTCTGTGCTGACATTGTGTTCATGCTCTGACAAAGGAGCAGACCTTGACAACCCGACACGAGTATTTTCTCCTTATTCTGGCAGAATGGACATCTGCTCAGGTTCAGTGTGAGTGTAGACATAATGTTGTTTGAAGCGCAATATAGAGTAATGCCTTTGCAATTGGATGTGTGACTGTGTGGGTTGTGCTAGGTTTTTTTTCCTCTGCACATAAACATCTATGAAAGTAAACATAGAACAAGAGTCGTGGGAGCTATAGTTTTTATGGCTGCACTGGTGGAAACTTCTTACTTTTTTGTCTTAAAGTTTGGAGAACTTAGTCCAGCAGGTCTCTGTGCACTCTAGTCTGAATATATAAGTGAAACCACGTACCTTTGATGGCATAACCTGACATTTTAGTTTACTCAGAACAAAGCACAACCATGAAATGATCCTCACATGTAAACCCTGTGCATGTGCAGATGAATATGCCTCTCTGTTTAAACCCCTGTGCATTTAGGTAAGTCCATTGAAATGTATATAGAAGTGGAAAAAGTACGTGCATACTTAAACAAAGCCCAAGAACAGATACTGGTAAAAGTAGAAGTACTGGTTCCATGTCTGTACCACAATTAAAGTGAAAATGTACAGGGTCTGAAAGGTAGCCAAAGTGTGAAAGTTAAAATTAGCCCTAGAAATGAAGTTCTACCAACTGGACATATTCTAAACTGAACCAAAACTCTTACATGTCAAATATGTAATAGGTGATAAAATTATATTTTGTGAAAACTCTTAAAAGCACTGTCATGTTTGTTATATTTTCTACAGCTGGTGAAATACACTGATGGATACACAAAAATGAGCTTTTCTGTGGCCATTCCTCAATTTCAAGGTTGGATCCTTCAAGGAATCATTTCCATGAAGCCAACCCCCCCCCCCAGGACTGAGTCCTTCATTTGCAGAAATTTCAAGGATGCATCTGTGGGTCCTCAGAGTCCTCAGCATCATTTAATTACCCAAAACCCTCTGCAAGTCTTTTAAAAATGTCTCTAAAGGAGAACGAGCTGACCACAACAGTAAATAAATCCTCATTGAAGAGCCAATGTTTTTGCCAATGCAAACTGAATTTATATCTAATTATCAGGTGATCTCATCTGGCAAGGTAAGGCAGATTTATTTACATTATATAGAGGATTCATTCACAATGACAGCTCAGTGATTGAATATAACATAAGTGGAACATCCAGAGGAAAACAAAATCATGAAAAGGAAAAAAATGTATAAAAAATTATAGAAAAGATAAAATTATGACAGACAGTAATATAATGTATAATTAAAGAAGGAACAGTCCTCCTGAATTAACCACCAGTACAGTGAAAAAGAATTAACTAGCAGTTAAATCATAGAAACATGAGAGGTGAAATGTTTTTCATGTTTTTAAAAGCATCTCAATCTGCAATAAAAACTGAATAAAGTTTGTCAGGAAAATGAATTCTAAATTTAAACTCAGATACCTGAAAACACTTTAGTGAAGCATTTTCACAGTTTCTTCTACCCACCTCTGCTTGTGTGTTGTATTTTTATTTTTGTTGTCATAGACACATGTTGTAACTGATTTGATAGAAATAAGTGTTTTCACGTAGTTTTCTCCCACAGATTTCCCCTGTATATGTCGCAGTTACCAAGCTCCAAATGAATGGTGATAATTTGTCCTCCATTAATGTGGTCAAAGAGGCAAAAGGAGAGTGTGATGGATGCATTTGGTAAGCCAGCAGACGGCCTCGCTGGCATTCAAAACATCAGACTTAATGCAAATAATAAGCCCTTAAAAGCACCATTTGTTTGCCCTCAGTAGGTGTAATGCATGCTTTCATCAAATAGAATTAACAGCAGGGGTCCGCTGTGATATTTCCAGACATCACCTGGGTGATACGAGTCATTGTGTTGCTCCCTTTTTGCCATCTGTTATTCGGTGCGTATAATTGTGTGCCAGACTTTTCAACTTTGTTTTCCCAGGAATTCAGAAGTCTTGCTATAGGTAACTGTTGAAGGCTGTGTTGTGCTGCCGATGCAGGTCAGTGTATTGGATGAAAACACAAGCAATGGAAAGGCTGTAGGGAAACGGTGAGATGAGGTAATGAAAAGAGAGTTGGAGCCAGTATTTATACTTCATATAACATTATTCTTCCTTTCCCCCTGCCACGCCAGGCTGTAAGTGCAGACTCGAGGGAAAAGCATGGCGCATTTGTCTACCTCAGGTGGTGTGCACTGTGTAACTCGGCCGACAAAAACACATGGCCGTGGCCTTGCAGTCTGTGGTTCAGTCCTGCCAGGCCTGAAGGCCAGTACTCAGCCTGCTGCTAGACGACTCAAAAAGCAGTAAAAGTTAAGAGTGGATTTTCTTGTTTTGGAAAGTTGAGTGTCTGAAATTTAGTGACATGTAGTGGCAAAGCTGCAGACTGCATCACACTGGTTAGTAGTGCAGCCACTAATGACTAATCTTTCGACAATTTTTTTGATTAGTCGACAAATCAAAATGACTAAAAAAAAAAAAATTAAGTGTTTGTTATTTTGTTGTGTCCATTTTATTTTGAATCATAAGGGTGGGGGAATGCAGGCGTACGGCTGTTGTGGTATACCTGTTCCATCGCAGCATACCCAAGGCACAAAGCCACGGCTTGTCTCTGGCAGCAGTCGCAGGGAGATCCTGTTGTGATGAGAGACCAAAAACAGTCAAAAGTGAAACGATATGTCGACTAAAAAAAATGGTGTCGACTAATTTTCATGATGTGGGCCAAGTCAACGAATTACGGTAGCACTACTGGTTGGAGCCAATGTTTGTTTTTGTCCGTCCCTTTTTTTATAAGAGACTTATTAGTTGTGGTCTACAGTCAAACATAACAGGGGACTGAAGGAAAAAAAATTAAAAATAAAGTTAGTCAGTTCTGAGTCGCTATAGAAACATGGCATTACTACATGGTGGTAGAAGTGAATGGCACTATTGCGGCATCTCACTTGTTTATAAACTGCAATTTTGAAGCCAAGAGTTTGCCATTTGACCATAATCATTTTGCCTCTTTGGAGTCAGATGTGGCCATATTTGGACAAAAGAGGTGGAGCCAGTGAGAGAATAAGGGGTGATGGGCAAGCCGATGCTTAATGCTAGCTTACTGACTCAGGAACTCAGTAAATCCAAAATATTTGCCCAACAAAATTACTTCACTTGTTGTGATAATTTACTAAGATAACTAAAATTGAGCTGTGTGTTAAGAAACAATGTTTCATTCGATAAAGAGAAGCTAAATGAGTGTGAGTTGTCATAATCGCCTCTCGATCAATGCTCTCTATTAGTGTGAAAGGGGTCACTTTCACCACTTTTATTAGTCTTTGGTTCATATATTTGTTTTTGGACCCTAATAGTTCTCAAAGTTTGAGTTTGAATCCTCTGGGTGCTGCAGAGCTATTTTTAAATTTATTTGAGCAAAAATCAAGTAGATTTCTACAACCCGTTTTAATTTCTTCTTAATTTATTACATCTATAACTAGTTACATCACAACATCTGCACATATAAGGTCAAGTCTTCCGACAATCACTTCTCTGAGAACAACATAATTGTTTGTCAGCAGCAGTGGTTGTAGTCCATACTGAAAATATGTCCAAACTTGGAGCTAATTACCTAAAATATTCAGTTGTTGGTGTATTAATGAACACAAGGGTCTGAATTGGACAGAACAGCACGATCAACAACCTGGATGGGGCGGGGTGTGAATGTCTCATTTGCATTTAAAGAGCCAGCTTTCAAAATAACTTTTGTGATGTCATTACGTGGAAATGAAGTGGAATTAATTTAATGAAGAATTCAGACCCAAGTATAATTCCATTTAAAAAAAAAAAAAAAGCAAAATATCACACCTTTAAAATGTAATTAATACAGCACTAACTTTAAGATGGACCACCAGAGCACTTACTAGAGGTCCAAATAAGATGAATGAGGCAGCATCGTTTCATCTTGGTAGCTGTAAAGGGCTTGTTCTAAGATAACAAAATTACAACACCTTCTATGTTGAACTGTAATTCAATTGATTCAGTGTCTGTAATCAGACCCTCCAAAATCCATATAAATCTTAACCCTCAAAGACCCCAACAGCCACTGGCAACCAAAATCATCTACTGATCTAAAATGTTTAATAACTTCTGAACCACTAATCCTATTAATACGTTGAAACAATCAAGGTAAAATGCAGTTTATCGTCTTTTCATGGTCATCAGATATAACCCATTTGGACGTTCAGAGACTCTGTAGTGAACATGAAAACACCGTCATCTTCTACAACAATGATTCGCCAGTAAAACTCATGGAGTTGGATCAGTGACAGTGGATGGAAATGCTAGTTTTTTGTTCAGTTATTGATATCTTTGCTGAAAAAGTCACTTTTTTTTCCCCATTTTTTTCTATTTTTGGTATAATAACTCTCAACTTTATTCTGAGCATTAATGAACATCTACATGATCAATGAATCAAATAAAAGGAAAATGCCAAATTTTTTACTTTGCAAAAATACAGAGGATAATGTTATAATAAATGGTAATAAATCACTTAAAAAAGGTTAAATGGAGTGAAAATTCCTTTTGGAACTGCCACAAAAGTAGCACAGAGTCTTTATGGGTTAAAACACACACAAAAGTTCACAGCTTCTTCAACATGCAGAAATAATAACACCAATAGTATGAAATCCTAATCTGTTGATGTGCTTGTCTTTACCCGTAGCTCACTACCAAAGGCTGGATGTGAACAGAGGGAGGAGATTCCCATGGAGGCGGAGTCCCAGGACCGTAACCCCGATGAAGGAGGCGGATCCCTGCCCTCGCTGTGTCTGAAGCAGGTTTACCCCAAATACACTAAACAGTTCAACCACCTGCGGCTGGTGGAGCGAATCGCAGCCCTGTTCATACGCTTCCTCGGGGTCAAGGGCAACATGCGTCTGGGTCCCACAGCCTTCAGAACCTTTATCAGGTACACGATGTTTCAAGCAGAAACATTGAGCTTATTTTAGTTCAGGGGCCACATTCAACCCAATATGATTTCAAAGGGCCAGACCAGTAAAGTAACACTGGGGAAAAAAGTTAAATTATATTATGAATAGATGTTTACACCTGCAAAATATTCTTTAAAAAATGTATAACATGAGTTACTGAAATTTCTTAAGAAAGATAAGTAAAATTTCCACAATATTATGCTTCAGTTCATCATTTACAAATTTGCATTACAACTTATAGATTGCACTGGATCTACAAATACACAAAACATTTAGTAACGGGTAGAATATTTGTAAAATTTTCTAAAGACGTTCATATCTGTTCAGGTTATTCACATTTTATACAAGAAGATAGTTTGTAAATGGAAACATTTTCATGTAATTTAACCTTTTTACATTAAATACATGAGGAAAGTTTGTATTTGTCATTATTTATGGGTTATTTTACTGTTCTGATTTACTTGAGATCAAAATAGGGCTTCATGTGGCCTCTGAACTAGAATTATTAACTGTTAATATCGTCAGAGTAATTTTTGCATTTCATATTCATCCCATGGGCTGGATTGGATCCTCTTTGGTGGGCCGGTTTTAGACCGTGGGCTGTGTATTTGACATGCCTGCTTTAACATATGGACAGACACATGTACCAAAAAACATTTTTTCTATATGTTTAGAACCTGCAAACTGAGCAGCAGTAACTTTACCATGGCTACGGTGGACATCCTCTACATAGACATCACACGCCGCTGGTCTGGAGTGACGCCTGACTCCAGAGAAGCAGGTAACACACACACACACACACACACACACAAACAAACAAAAAGCTCACAAAAAAACAACTCGTAGAGGACACAGAGTCAGGTATCCTTGAGACTCGGAGCAAATAACATGCTCTGAGATAATTGCTTGTCATTCTTTGTCAAATTCCCTCTGACACTGCACTCCCATAATTGAAATGAGCTCAGATCACAATGTGACAGTGAGGAGACTATCTGACATGAAATATTCAGAGATTGCACCTCGCGAGGAGTGTTTGCGAGGCGGAGCGGATGGATGGAGATCACATGGACCGGAATGTAAGGGCCTGTACGGAGGATTGTGAGCAGAATGTAGAATGAGCTCATATATATTCAGGGAGACTGAAGACGGTGTCTGTTATTTCTGTGGACTGACAGGAGAACAGGGAATCGGACGTGCTGTAAAGTTAGTATCATTTTACCAGCATTTTTGTGGCTATTTCAGGACAAATACGGCAACATGCGACTCTTTGATTAATGTGGTGATGTCATCCCTGTAGGTTTAGAGCAGAGGTGTTAAACCCAGTAGAGTTCAGGGGCCACATTCAGCCCAGTATGATCAGGACCAGTAAAAGAATGACATATTAACATGCAAGTACGACTGGGTGATATGGAAAAAAAATCATATCATAATATAAATCAAATCACTATTTTTATCTAGCTTAAATTTTTCATAGCTCATAATTTAGTTGTGAAGAATCAGAAAGTAATTTTTGATTTCAATATGATTTATTTTCTGTCAGAGGTTGAACATGACAGATGTGCTGAAGAACATTATACAACTGTTTCAGATCAATCAAACAAGTACATATATTTAAAATTACATTAAAAGTCTAGCCAGCAGGCAGAAGCTTTCAAGTATTCTATTAAGAGAGAACACAAACAAAACAGACCATCTTCGCCAAACAATGCCGGGGGTATATACATGGGGGTGTGTTCCATAACTGCCGTAACTACTGTAACTGGCGTAAACCGAAAATGAAACTTAACACACTTTGAACACCCGACTCCCAGCTTCTATGCCTCTGGTGTATAACAGAGCTTCACACAATTGTCACAACTTCTAACCTATATCTACTGGCCTTCCTGGGAATGCTGGACCCCATGTATTTGTCATGTTCACACACCCTATTTATTAAATGTTATTTTGGTCAAATATAAATAAAGTGCAGATGCTTAGCATCATTATGAATTATTGATAACTGCAATTGGTCAATTAGCAGTCAAGTTATTAGGTGTTATAATTAGGATGGGGCCCTGTGATGAACTGGCGAAATGCCCCGCCTTCGCCCTTCAGTGGCTGGGATAGGCTCCATGCGACCCCCATGACCCTAATGAGG
>JAPTGZ010000005.1:36957341-36976018 GCA_029814645.1 Fowleria isostigma
GGAGGCAAGGCGGGTAAAGTGTCTTGCCCAAGGACACAACAGCACATGACTGGGACAGAGCGGGAACCGAACCACCAGCCTTTCGGTTATTGGACGACCTGCTCTATATCCTGAGCTATGGCCGCCCCAAACCTTTCACCCGTGTTAGAGCTCAGAGCCTACTCTGAATGTACACACGGTTCTTCCAGGTTTCTTTTTTTTTTTCATTTCTCTTTTTATTAGAATTTTCCATGGTTTGCATGTTTGTTCACATAACAATTCATCATTTTCATCCATTCATCTTAAAATTCCAACTTAATCACAAATTGATATACCTGTGACTCCACAGATAATACAGGTGCAGATGTTTGGTTGATTGGTCCTCTCTCAGTGATACAAATAATGCAGTTTATAAAATATAAAATTAAGAATTAAAACTGTAGAGCAGGAATGCTGGGGTGCACATTTATGATATTAAAAAAAAAGTAATAATTAAGAGAAAGAAACAATGATACAAAAGGGTTAAAAAGGAAAACAAAGGTGCAAAATGGACATAACACATGGCCCTATATAAACTTCTCCAGGTTTCTGTAACTTAAATTTAAGACTGTTTAAGACATTTTAAGACCAGAATTTAATGGCCATTTCACAGCCCATTTTGCGGCCACACTGGCAAAAATTCATGACTCCTCGAATTTAAAAAAATGTATTTACAGTCATGGAAAAAATTATTAGACCATCAAAAGTCATCAGAACTGTATTTACTCCAATACTCCGATTACAAGATTAATTTCTCATCAGGGGCTGCAAAGTTAGCAATACTTGGTTCCAAATTTCAGTATAAATTGTCAGGTTGGAGTGGAACTGAGTCGACTGACATTAAACTCTTTGCAGTTTGGACATTTAAACACAACACAGCAAACGGGTTTATGGCAACACAACATAAAACCTACCATATCAAATGTAACACCTTTTAAAAACTATTTTATAGTATTAAATTTAGATTTGTACATTCAAGACTTTTAAGACTTTTTAAGACCCTGTGGGATCCCTGCGTACAGGAGGTAAGACATAATAAAACTCACATTTGTTTAGATTATTTTACATGTGAATATTATGTTGTTTTACATGACCCAATATTGTTAGTCTGCATTGATGTGTTGTATATTTTTGTTTTGTAGAATGTGTAGTCAGGGCTGACGCTCAGTTTTCACTGATGTTTAAGCTAGCTCCCACATGTTCTTTTTTTTTATAATGTTAGTAACATACTTTAATTTTCTGCTTTATAAAGGATGTGCATGAGTCTGTCACAGAACTCAGGAATCACAGCATTGTCCATTGTGTGTCATCTCAGGTACAGAGAACTTTGTGATAAATTGTACATGTGTATGTGAGTGTGTGTGCATGATGGGGAATTTTCAGCTGTGTACACGCTCAGGTTTCATTGTGTAATAAGGGGAACAGGTTATGTCAATTATTTCCTTTATGTTTAGTGTACAAACACTTGTTTTTGTTTTCATTCAATGAGACATGCTTCTCATGTCAACTTTATTTAATGCTATTTAACTGTTAATGCATAAAAAGGGTGACTTTATGTTTACTATGATGATTTAAGATTGTTTTAATTTAATCGATTTAACTGTTATACTGTGAAAATAATACTGAGAGCCTACTCTGACTGTACAGGAGAATGTGCAAGAAACTGACACAGAACTCCAAAATCACAGCATTGTCCATTGTGTGTCATCTCAGGAGGAGGAACACAAATTCAAAGTTGACAAATCTCTGTCTCTTCATAATATACAATGCAAAGTGAACCGGTTATACTTGGCGGGGCAGTGATGTATGCATGAAGAGACAGAAACAGACAGATAAAAGCAGCATAACAAAGAACTCTATTAATGCAATGAGTTGGATAATCAAAATTAGTGAATGCTTGTGGTCTTCACAGTCTACAGTATAAGTATTTCTTTCTCCCTGTGGTTTCCAAAGACTCCCTTGTACTTATAGACATCACATACATATAATATCTGTGGTTAAAATAGTTTTTGTTTAGTTGAAAATGACTCTGGTGCACTAATGATCACAAGGATTCAGAATCAGTTCCTACATAACTAGCAACAAATTACATTTTGTACCTATCTACATTCCACAGCTAGAGAACAGTTACTTTGGTTCAGTCAAAGGAACTGGCTGTGGTACAAGTTTTGGCTACAACTGCTCATTAGCACCTAATCAAGAAATGGAGCTGAAAAATGAGAGAGAAGTTCGAGTTACTTGTTATGAGGCGTTGTATTAGACCAGTTATAACCAAATGTTTCTGTGGTAGTGGCGGCTTTCTAAATGCTCTCTTTGAAGAATACAATACCCATGAGTTTTGTCAGTGTTACTGTGAAGATGATCAGAGCAAATGTAAACTCACCGTTGTGAATAGGAGAGTTTCATAGGATTTACTGAATACAGTACGGTGAGATATTCAACTTCTGCTCAACTTGGCAATAGCAAGAGCTGCTCCTACGCAATCGTAATTTGACTTTTGATTCACGCACACCTCTTTGTATCTTTGTGACTTTTCACAAAGAACTCGACATTTCCTGAAGTAGTTGCTCATATTTTGTACTGATGATTCACTTATCTGGCTCGAGTAAACTTTGGATTTGCTCCAAATGCAGGTCACCACATACTGTCAGTGCTTAAAATTAATACGATGTTTGTTTCTGGAACTGGAAAACACCTACCTCTAGAAGGTCATATACAGTTTGCTCATAAACTGTATATACCCTAGCAGAATATGTGATTCTTTGGCCATTTTTCAGAGAATATGAACATTTAATAAAATAAAAACTTTTCTTTCCCTGGTAGTTAGTGTTCTTTTTAAATCATACTGAAAACAAAAGCTATCCAAATGACCCTGATCCAAAGTTTACATGTCCGAGTTCTTAAAGCTGCATGACTTTCTTCACCAAGTTTTCATCAAATCTGTAAAACCTGAGTCATATCCAAAGTATCATGAATCCATAAGCCTTTCTGTGATTGCACACCTTAATCTCTTCCCTCGCGGTGAACAGTGTTGAAGTTCACTCCAGCATAAACAAGTCTGTGTGTTTACTAACAGAGCTGGTACGTCGCTTAGCATTTTCCAGAAAGTTGTCATGGTGTTGCATTGTGGGAAGCGTCGTTCCATGCTTTTCCCTTGGCCGATGTTTTTGTTGCTGTTACCGTGGCTGCGTAGAACTACGCTACTCGCAATGCAACGCTGTGACAAATTTCCGGAAATGACTAAGCAACTTACCAGCTCTGTTTGAAAACATGCAGACTTGTTTGTGGTGGAACATTGTTCACTGTGAGGGAAGAGATTAAGGTACATAATCACAGAAAGACTTACAAATTTGTGATACTTAGGATATGACTCAGGTTTTAGAGATTTGATGAAAACTTGATGAAGAAAGTCATATGCAGCTTTAATCCTCTGTATTAGGCCCCGCCCCTTTAACATTTATGACAGCTTAAAGTCTTCTGTGGTAGTTGTGGTTGAGGCACTTTATTTTCTAAGATGGTAAAGTTGCTAATTCTTTTTGGCAAAAACACCTTCAGTTACTGTAAGATTTTGGGTTTTCTTTCATGAACTGCATGTTTAAGATCAATGATGTTGAGGTCAGGAGACTGAGATGGACACTCCAGAACCTTCACTTTTTTCTGCTGTACCAATGACAAGTCAACTTGGCCTTGTGTTTTGGGTCACTGTCATGTTGGAACATCCAAGACAGTCCCATGTGCATTCTGTCAGGGTATGTAAACTTATGAGAACAACTGTAGCTAACTTAGAAATGAACTATGAGTGAGAATGCTTTTTTAGATTGCAGAGTACATAATATGCATCATTTTCTTTATGTTGTATATATGTGTGCACCCTTACCTCAAAGCAGTAGTCCTGCCCGAGGATGCTGCTGTGAACAGGCTTGATGATAACCTCGTCCTCCATGCTTAGGTCCAGGGCTTCCACAGCGCTGCTGGGGCTGAGCAATGACTCATGGGAGCGAGACTCCTTCAGCCTTGGCATCAGATGAGACCTTACAGTGGAGAGAGGAGAGGGAAGAAGACGGGAGAGAAGTGAGTCACCCTGCAGAGATGAAGCAGAGAAAGTGACAGAAAGGGAGCATATGCATTGCGCGTATTAGCGAACGTTCATGGTGAGTGCGAAAGAAGAAAGTGTGAGGATGACGAAGCGAAGAGGAAAGGATGCTTGACTCGCCTCAAAGTCAAGCGAATCCTCAGCATGACAGGCTTGCACAATGTTATATCAGCACATGTTTGTGTGCCTACTTCTGTACACACTCGCTAATGGTTGCTTTGTGAGTTCTCATTTTCAACTTAAAACATGAATGAGCAGAAGAGAAGTTCTGAGTCATGCTGTGCCGGTTCATGATGCAGCATGACCATCTTTGGTCAGATTTAGGAAGACAGATTCCACAAAATCACAACGGTCAAGTACTTCAAAGGGATGAACATTTGCTTTGTGAAGCATCATCTAACACACAAGTGTCAAACATAAGGCTCCTGGACCAAAACTGGCCTGTCGAAGGGTCAAATCTGACCCATGGGATGAATTTGTAAAATACAAATTTACAATAATGATTTGTAGTTCATGTTCCACATACAGATTAACACGATCAGACCAGTAAAATACTATCATAACCTTTAAATACTGACAACCCCAAATGTCTCTCTTTGTTTTGGTGAAAAAAGTAAAATTGCATGAAAATGTTTAAATCTACAAATTATCCTTTAACAAAAACTGAATAATGTAAACATATATGAAAAATCTGAAATGTCTAAAGAAAAGGAAGTGCGACTTTAACAATATTCTACTTGTTATTAAGTGTTTTGTGTATTTACAGATCCACTGTGATATATAAGTTATAATGCACATGTTCAAATGATAAACTGAGACATAATATTGTTAAAATTGCACTTATTTTTCTGGAGAAACTTCAGATTCTTCATATTATTCAGATTTTAAAGGAAATTTTGTAGATATAAACATTTTCATCATGTAATTTAACTTTTTCCACTGTTATTTTAGTGGTCCCACTTGAGATCATGTTAGGCTGAATGTGGCCCCTGAACTAACCCTAATCTAACAAAAACACCCCACAAAAACCTCAGGTGTCTTTACTGTGTCGTCCCTTTCTTCTGCAGAGACATGGTGCGCATGTCAAAATGTTGACCGGCCCGACAAAGACAACTCTGAAGTCCTGGCCATTTTTACAAAGAGAAAGTAAAGAGCTTTCCATTCTCTGCTCTGTTTGATGTTGCCCTAGTTCCCCTGCTTTTATGACAGATAGTAACTGAATGTCTGTGTGAAAGTAAATAATGTGTCTCTGTGTAGTAGACAAACACTTATTTTTTATTCATTTTTTTTTAACAGGATAAGGTTCTTCCCTCAAACATGTCACGGACCAAATTAAGTCATACTTTAATCTGTCTACAGCAGAAATATACAGGCAAAAACATGTACCCAAGGAGACATTATAACTGTCAAAATGGAAATGAGAAGAAAAAAACTGAATTAGATCTGAATATTTTTAATATCCACAATTATTACTAGTTAAAATGTATGCATATAGAGTATGATTTTACTATAAAATACTGGTGTAAAACAACTTGAAAATGATTATTGAGGCACTTGGGGACTAGTACAATAATATTGCTGTGCTTTCTTAAAACAATCGGACAAGGTTTTTCCCAGTTGTTTTCAGTTCTGTTAATGTAGAAATGAGTGGGATATTGTTCTGATTTGAGCATCTAATTATTCAAACTGCAGTCTGCAGAGAAAGACCAAGAAAGAAATGACAGATGTAGGCCTGTGTTACACAATTTTCTAAACTTTAGACAACTTTATAAAAACAGCCATTTGAGCCACTTTGAGTACTCTGTGTACTCTTTGTGTACTCAAAAGGACCGTGAGTTTAGTCTCTGCACCATTGTGTTGTACGTGGTAGATTGCAAGATTTATAAGGCACATGAATGCTACATTCGGTCATGAAAAAAATTATCAGACCATCATAAGTCATCAAAAACAATGTTTATGCAATCAAATAGTAACTCCTATGTGTATCATGTGACTAAAACTGACAGAAAAGAAAACATGGAATGTTTAAAAGCACTGTTTTTGTCAGTACAATGTCAGATATTGATGTAAGAACTTATGTGATTTTGGATATTGTCAAGAAAACCAGAGAATATGGATAGATATCAGCTCTGAAATTAAACTCTGATGAGGCATTTTTGTTGTTACCATTATATTTGTCCAAACAAATGTACCTTTAGTTGTACCAGGCATTAAAATTAACAAGAAATTGAAGAAAACATAGGGTGGTCTAAACAATTTTTCCCCAACAGTATTTACTCCAATGCCCTGATTCCCACCATTCAGAGTCATTTCTCACTGGGGCTGCAAAGTTAGCAATAAATGGTTCCTAATTTCAGTGTAAATTATCAGGTTGTAATGAGTGGAACTGAGTAGACTATCATTAAAGTCTTTGCAGTTTGGACATTTAACAGACGCATTTAAACACAACACAGTGAACAAGTTTATGGCAACATAACTTAAGACCTACCAAAATCGAATTTAATACTTTTCAAAAACTAGTTTTAGGTATGAAATTTAGATTTATAAATTCAAGACTTAAGACATCCGTGGGAAACCTGTGTACAGGAAGTAAGATATGAGAAATGTGGGTCCCAATAAAACTTGCATTTCTTTAGATTATTTTACATGTGAAGATTATGTTGTTTTATATATGTTGTTTTATGTGTAAGTATTGTTAGAATGCATCTATGTGCTGTATATTTTTATTTTATAGAGTGTGTAGTGGTCAGGTCCATGGAAAATGGATAGATATCAGCTCTTAAATTAAACTCTTATGAGATATTTTTGTTGGTATCATTATATTTGTCAAAACAAATGTACCTTTAGTTGTACCAGGCATTAAAATGAACAAGAAATTGAAGAAAACATAGGGTGGTCTAGTCATTTTTTCTGCGACTATACAATCCATGTGTCACATTTCAACAGAAACCAGAGGACAGAAACGGAGCTGAGTTAAAGTCAATAATTTACATAAATATAATTATAGGCAGGAGGTGCTGGAAAAAGCTTACAGTATATTGTGTTGGTTATTTGCTTACAATAAACAGATAGATGATGGATTTATGGCTATTAGAATTTGCTAGTTGAATGTATATCAATGCAAATGAATTCCATCTCCTCAAGTTTAAAGAAAAAAAAAAACACCAAATACCTGAAGGCATTTGTCCTTCTTGCATTTTATGAATATATTTATATTTTGTGGGCCATACTGTAAGCAAGATCCGCCCCACAGGCTACCAGTTGATGGTCCACAGAGTCGTCTTGCATTTCCATTAACCGTCAACCTTGCCAACGGTCCAGTCAGCCTCGCCGTGATAAGCAAATGACAAGCTAAATACACTAGTGGGGGATGTAAGCAGCATCACGCGAGCATCATAAACATTAGCCCCTGACTCTCAGAATGCTGGTGGGATGAGACGGACAGAGGGTCAATTGCTGGTGTAATGAGTGGGGACATTCTTCTTATAATGCCCTCTGTGGAGAGCTTACACACTAATCCGATGTATGTGTGTGCATGAGTGTCTGCCGAGGACACCAAAAAGCTAATAAATAAATAAAAAACAGGGTCCATAATTAGAGCTTAGCGGCGGCGTGCAGCTCCATGTAAAGCCAGGCAGCTTTGTTGTCAAATCCGGTGTCCACTGTGAGGTGGACAATAATCATCGAGACCCCCTGGTTCACCTCTGCCCGCCTCTCTCTCTCTCTCTCTCTCTCTGTATCTTTCACTCATTCAGCCCATCTTTCCCCAATACACACAGATAAAGATATACTGACACACACACACACACACACACACACACACACACACACACACACACACACACATACACACATACAAACTCCAGCGGAAGTGTCTGTACACTTACTGTAGTTCTGCATTGTGATTGGCTGACTGGGTACTGGGCAGAACAGAGAGCGAGTCAAGTTAGCAGGGAGGAGGGGAAACGTGGGCTTTCTGGGGAGAATTCACAAAAGGGATGGTATGTTGTTGTTTTTTTTTTTTTTTAATAAAACCACGATGCACGGACCTGGACTGAAATGTTTCTGCCTGTCAACAACAGACCGACTGAATAAAAATGCATTAAAGGAGCAGCCGCAACAAAACTCCTTAGTCATCGTCACATGAAAAACAACGCTCACGTCAGGTTATATGTTTCAACTGCAAAAATGGAATAATGTAACTAATTCCTTTAGTAACTGACTACAACATGAAACTAATGTGATGTGTGTCGTGGCTAAAAGCAGGTCTCATTTAATACTCTGCAGCATGTTGTGAAGAGAAATTGCCACATGCACATGAGTTTATTTTATATTATGATTTTCTCTCCAAATATCACATTATAGGTACATTAGTGTCAGTGGAAATGCTGGGAGACTGTGAAAGTACGAACAGATGAATAATAATGCTGGGTGTCATCTGTGTAGTGCAATATTAAATTGTACTGTAAGGTGTCATTTAGAGCCTACTGTGGGCCACTTGTAATAACGACAATGAAAGACTGTCGAGTGTGTGATGTCTGCTCATAACTTCACCCAGTTTGACACCGTGTTCATGTCGGTCCCTACAAATAAAGGCTGGTATGAGTAGTCTTCGTCCCGCTGTCCTCGGCTCCTGTTTTTTGTTTTTTTTTTTCTATTCTTTGGTTCCCTCCCCCACCTCCAACGTCGCCTATTCTCAGCAAATGTCCTTCTTTGTCCTTGACAATCGTCCAATACTCCCTCTCTGGCTGCTCCTCTCCTGTCCCCTCTCTCTCCTCACTGTTTACCTGAGCAGTGTGGTAGAGTTTATGTTAGGTGGATTCTTGCTCACTGTCTGCTACACATCTTTCATCACGCTTTCTTTTCTTTCCATGTTCTGTTTCTCTTCCTGTGGCCACCTATCAACACTGTTGTGAGTTACTTCCAAATCGTAATGCATTACAGATTAGTTGTTACTGTTTTTTAAAGTAATTCCATACCTTACAATATTACTGTCTCTGAATTGTAATGCATAACATGACTCCTGTATTACTTTAGAGAGCCCTCCTCTCCTTACAAAAGATACCAGAGCCTTGGGATGCATATATATTTGTGGCCCGTAGATATGAACAGATAGCTCGGTAAATGATGCTGCGATCTACAATGTTTGGGGCACGGAACCAAGGACGCCGGTAGATAAATCCGCAAATGATAAAGAATTCTAATTAGTCATAGAAACGTTAGCTTACCTTGTCATTGCTGATTAGAAGGATCATGTTAACTAGCCTCTGTAAAGCAGGGTTAGGGTTAATAATGAGTCCATGTACTATCTCCTGCCGTCCTCACCCATTGGCTGAACACCAACAGGAAATAGAACTTTACAGACGCATTTTTGATTCCTTAGGTCTCACGGTCTTGCTGTTTTTTTTCTTCACTTGAGCAGTTAAACTACAAGTGAAATGTGTTGTAATGCAAGCAGTATTGAATATTGGGTGGCTGTGGCACAGGTGGTAGAGTGGGTCATCCAATGATCGAAAGGTCGGCGGTTCAAATCCTGCCTCCAATTGTCCATATGTCAAAGGGTCCTTGGGCAAGACACTGAACCCTAACTTGCTCCCAGTGAGGCCTGGTAGCTGCCTTGCATGGCAGCAGCCGCCCACTGGTGTATGAGTGTGTGTGTGTGTATGGGTGAATGTGGGGCTTGTATTGTAAAGCGCTTTGAGTGCCATTAATGTGTGGAAAAGCATAATGCCTTACAGCAAACAGTAACCTGTTACTATAATACTCCCAACACTACCTATCAATCTACCCTTCTATGTCTTTTGGGGGCCGTCTTTTGGGCCACTTAAATATTTAAGATGCTGTGACTGTAGCCATAAATGATGAGAGGCCCCCTCCCAGTAAAAAGGTTAGGAGTCTTGTCACACAGAAATTTGCTCCCCAAAGTACACGTGGACGGATAGATCAGTAAGTGACGCTATGGTCTATGATGTTCGAATTCCAACAGGAACACTTGCATTTTTTTCAACACTTTATATATTAACAGGAGATGCCGAGGACGTTGGTAGATAAATTTGCAATTGATAAAGAATTCTAATAGTCACAGAAACGTTAGCTTACCTTATCGTTGCTGATCACACGGATCATGCTAACTAACTTCTTAAAGCAGTGTTAGTGTTAGTAATGAGCATACGTCCATGTCGTCTACTGCCTTCACCCATTGGCTGAACACTGACAGAAAATAGAACTTTACAGACGCATTTTTGATTTCTTATAGTTTTATGGTCTTGCTGTTTTTTGTTTTTTTTTCTTCATTTGAGCAATTAAAGTGTGGGCAAAAAGTGTGTTGTAAAGCAAGAGCTATTAAGTACAAGTAAGTGCACAAAAACTAATCGGTTACTGCAATGCATTATTCTTGTAATGTGTTACTCCCAACACTGCCTATCAATCTATTATTCTATGTCTTTTTTGGGGGCCATCTTTTGGGCCCATTAAATATTTCAGATGCTGTACAGAGATACTCAGGTCTGCTCCTGTTCAGAAACGTCAAGTGTCTTCTACACACAGACAGAGCTGTGTCAAACCCCGTAGTAAAATACATAATTTAAAAGGTCGAGCCATAAAGAACAGGCCTTTGAAAGACCTTGTCGGAATTACAGGAGCGGTTGTAAAGAGCACCTGTCATATTGTACATGTGCAGTAATCACTTGAAAGACTACACATATCCAAAAAACACACATCTCTATTTCTACTGTATATTTGTCAAAGCTAATAATGGTTATGTCAATGTTCCTACACATTTCAAAATGTCATACTTTTCATTCCTGACTTTTCTAAAGCCTCCTGTAGATGTTTGAGAGCATATCTGAGAACTGAGCACAAATATCAGGATGTATATTATGTAAATTGATTCTTTTAAAAGGAGGATTTCTTTTTGTTCTGGGTCAGAAATGTGAGTGTGTGCAGAAGTCTGTAAATATAGCTTACACGCACTACCTCCCTCATGTGGGAGATGCTAAATGATTTTACACAAAGTTTGTATTTATCTTTCTTTTCCCATTTGGAGTCCTTAGCCGACCAGGTTTAACATTGGGGATTGTTAAGCCTGCACAGTCTGCCTTCCTCCTAATGGCATTAAACCCACTATGTCTCTATGATTAATTTATCTTTATAATCATTTAATTTTTACGTTCTGAATTTACATATGTTTTTTTCATCTGTAGTAGAAACATAACGTGCTGCATCTCAGCCAGAATGGACAGACAGACGGTCAGATGGATGGACAACAAAACTATTACTATACCACTTTGGCCTAAAGTTGGCCGAGGGGTAAAAGCAAGAAGCCATCGCCATGATGTCAAGATTGGTTATAAACCCATAAAGATCCAGCACTACTTTTGTGTCAGTTCCCAAATAAAATTCTCTCTATATTTAACCTATTTTAACCCATAAAGACCCAAACATCCCCCACCTACCAAAATCATATACTGATATAAACTGTTTAATCTCTGTTGATCCACTAAAATGCAGTTTGTCATCTTTTCATGGTCATCAGATATGACCCATTTGGAAGTTCAGAGGCTCTGTAGTTACCGTGGAAATACTGTCACCTTCTACAACATTGATTCACCAGTAAAACCCATGGAGTTGGATCAGTGACAGTGGATGGAAACACTGGGTTTATTTTCAGGTAATGATATATTTTGCTGAAAAAGTCACTTTTTCTGATGTAATAATCCTAAATTTTACTCTAAACTCTTATCTACATCATTAGTAAGTTAAATGTTGGAAAATACCTGACTGAAAAAACACAAAACACAGATGATAATATTACAATAAATGGCTATAAGACAGTTAAATATAGAGAAAAATGTATTTCAGAAATGCCACAAATGTCACACTTGGGTCCTTAACCTGCATGTTAACATAATTTATTACTGAATTTTTTATCCATTTGGTCAAAAAAACACACCAGACAACTGAATGGAAACCCATTAACCACATGAAATCCTTAACATTAACTTTTTGAAGTGTCTTCCCAGTAAAGATGTCCTCTATCTCTTTGGTGAAAGCCATGTGCCACAAATGCACTTAAATGAAGTGGATATTCTTACAGCTTATCTGTTGTATTGCTGAGTCCTTTTTTTCTTTTTTTTTTTTACAGTTGTGCTGAAGGAGATACAGTTATCTCATCCTCCATACAAACCTTTAAAATCTTTGCCACTGGATCAGGCCAAATCCTATCAGCACAGTCTGGGAAGTAGAAGCACTATGCATCCCCACTCAGGTCTGTTCAATAGAAACCCAGTTAAGAGCAGGGGCCAGGGGAGAGCACGGCCGAGTAATGGGCTCTGAGTGGGTCTGGGCTGCACCCGGTACGCTTTGTCTCTACGTCCTGTTAAAAAGAGTTCATCTGATAGCCTGTCTGGGATCTGATATAGTCTGAAACCTTGGGCCCATATAGGCGTCTGAGCACTTAAGACTTCTAACACACTGGCTTGTTGGGTGGCTCCATGTTTGTACTGATAGCTCTAGATAAGCTGAATTAATGTGCTGAAAATAACAGTCTCTTTAGAACTTCGAGTATGTTTTGTTTTGTCGTAATCGTATGTACAACAACAACAGCTACAAGTCCATGTGAGGCAGAGCTAATCTTCACATATGCGGTAGTAATAATAATGCCCCCTTTGTACGCTGATTCCACTCACATCACTGTAATGCATGTGTGAATGTCCAAACCTAAAGCACAATGTATGACATGCATAACTTAACACCACTTAAGACAGGTTTCCAAGTACTGCTAAGAGTTAAGAAGCTTCAGCGTAAGTCTGGTAAGTCATCCATCTAGCAGTGGATGTGGATACCGCCCTGCATGATGTTTACACAGTATTGCTTCTGCCTTCTGAGCTGCATTTACAACAATCAATACCCTTTTCCACTTGCAAACTCACACGGCAATTACTTGTTAACTTGTTATCACCCTTAATGCTTTTTCCAAAACAAACACCTAGATACAGGGTGGGGAGCGCTAGCAGGTAGGTCTGTTACAATTACTGTATAATTATCATAATTAAATGATCTAGCCACACTTATTTAGCATTATTGTGATGTTGTCTCCATTCAGCTGGATAACTATAGCGGAAATAATGTATTTTCTTTATTATAGTCACAACATCTTCTACCATTTGAGGTTTAACTGGCATGTAGACTGACCCCTAGCCTTATTATCAGTTATTTCTTTGTATTTTTCTGTGTCTATTTATTTATTTTTGTCATTTATACCAAATGTGCCCGGCGCAATTTTTATTTGTAAACCCTTTAGGGCAAGCAAAAAAGAAATTCTTATTTATTTCTGTGTTAAACACCAAAAAAACAGCTTTTCTTCTGTACTGTCTGTGTGTAAATATAGTCATAATTAGGCTGATATTACACAAGTGACACAAGAATTAACAGAAGCATACATTTACATAATTGATTTCAATCATCTGCATAAAATGTAATCATTAGTTTAAAATTCATTATCGTAACAGACGTACTACTGGGTAAGCTAAGCATAATAAGCACAAGGACCTGAAGAGGACATACAGCAAAACAAACTGGTGTAATCTAAGTATTTTACGAAATATATATATATACACACTTGTCACGGTGGAAGAGTCTAGTTTGTGCCTGTTAGCATTAGATTCAAGACACAAAGCTTTTATTTTGACGGCCACTGATTATTCAGTAAAAACAAAAGTCATTACTACCATTCTGATGATCATCCCTTTTAGTGTTTCAGCTGGTTGGTGAAAACAAGTGCTATAAAAGATGTCACCTTGGGCTACAAGTGATTACAAGACACTTTTCAAGATTGTTTTTCTCTCTAGATTCATCAGCTACTCCCTCCTGCTGGTTTACTTAGTACATGACATTCCAATCCATGCAACCTCTGGCTAAAAATATTTACAGGGTATCTGCAGGAAGGCAAATGTATGACTTTGTATAGAGATTTTTCAAGGCATTTTTGGTCAAATTGAAGACTTTACATTAACAAAAACAACAGTACAACAGTGCAGGCCTCTTAGTTGATGCCTTGAACCAGTCTTAATTATTTTGTAATCCACCTAATGTTACATTTACATTTCTTCATGAATAACCCATACAGACCCAGTGCTACTTTTACAGCAGGTTCCAAATGATTCCTACATTTATCATTTCTTAAGTAATTCAGTAGTAGTAGTAAACATTTATTATAAAATAATCTTCCATACTTTGCATTTTTTCCAGTCAAAATCAGGTCTTTTCCTATTTTTAATGTGCTGATCATATAGATATTTATAAAAGCTCAGATTAAAGTTGGGGGTTATCATTATAGAGAAACAGAGAAAACTAAAGAAAAAGTTACTTTTTCATGCAAATCTATCATTAACTAAACATATAACACACATCTCCAACCACTGTTATTGATCAGACTCCATGGGTTTTACAGGTGAATCAATGTTGTACAAGGTGACAGTGTTCCCGTGGTAACTACAGAGCCTCTGAATGTCCAAATAGGTCATATCTGATGACCACAAAAAGACAGCAAACCAATTATTTATTATTCTATACTATTTATTTATTTATTTATTTATTATGTGTTGATATGATTAGTGGATTAACAGATATTAAACAGTTTACATCAGTAGATAGTTTTGGTCAGTGGTGGATGTTTTGGGTCTTTATGGGTTAATGTTTCTGCTCCTGATGTTTAAGTTGCTGAACCCTTCGCCCATAGATAATTATTGGTGCACTCATGTCTGTAATGCTAAAATGCTAAAAGCTTATCACAAATTCTTTCCAAAGATTTCCAAAGCAATATTAGGGTCTGGATTTTGTAAGACCTTTGGGTTCCAGAGTTAAGGATGACAGTCAATTTTAACCCTTTAATGCCAAACGTATCATATTTGATACATGACTTTTGAAGCCCTCTACCTGATCAGTGTGATGTTTTTTCTTCTTGAAAAACCTGATGTATACAATTAGATACATGCAATAATTGAATAATCCACCAGTGGGCAGTAATTAGTTCACCAGAGGCCTTCCCAGTGACGCTACAAGATGTGTTCTAGACTTCCATTGGTGGATTTCATATCGCTGCATGATAGTGGCACTGGGAAATGTTCTTATGCATGTTTGGAATTACCAATTTGCTAGATATTTTTGTGTTATATTATGGTTTTGTTTGTTAAAAGAATACTTGAGTATTGAGACCCAATGTATCAAATATGACACAAATCGAAACTCATACATGGAAACTGATATTTGAAAAAATATGTTTTTTTTTTTAGTTGTTCAGAAAGACCAATAAGGGCTCCAATTTCAAAGAATTGGAATTTTCTGTCAATTATTTAATGGTTCAGGCTTTACAGGTTAAGGATAATGAAGGACTTAATGTAGTTACTATCAAATTGAAGACGTTTTGAGGATCCGTGGACATCCTGCATGTACCAACCTCTCTGCTGGCATCAACTCCAACATCCAAATGTCCATTCCAGGTAGAGGCAAAACTGCGTGATGTGCACACACAATCACACAGTAATTATTCAAGCCTGATTATGAAACACATGCACTGCAGAAAGAAGCACTGGACAAATAGGCCATTATTCATGCATCAAGTCTCACATAATAAAGTGTCCATTATTCCCACTTCCCGCTTTGGCGCTGACTCAGTAGAAGGGACCACAGGCCGTGATGAAACGACTAAGTGTCTGTCACAGTACAGAGTACTCTGTCAAGAGCCTGATCACTCGTTTGATCTAAGCAGATGTCTTTAGACTTTCCCAGTGTGGATATTGGGTCGTATCAGCTCTGAGAAGAAGTAGAAGCCTGTACAATATTTTCTAGGTTCTTTTTGCAGGTTGTTAACCAGGAGAGTTGTATTTGTTTTGAGAAGTTCTGCTAAAGTGTATGTTTTTTTCTTCCTGCGCATCATTTTGCCATCTGTCGATTGTCATCTGCGACGGAGTGAACAGTTGGGTGATGGGTAACAGGAGAGTATGGACAACAGAACATACGCCAGGCTGATGGTGAGGAGACAGAATGAAATGGAGTAAAGTAGTAGCGAAGGAGGCGAGGGAAAAAAGCAAGGGAGATCCTGTGGATGTTTGAGCTGAATCAATGACCCGTGGTTACTGGCCTTGGAGTCCAAAGTCCAATCAGGCCACCTACAAAGACAAGTCCACAGAACAGTGGAGAACCCTTCATTCTTCCCCTGCTCCATGTCTGACTCTGACAGTGAACAATCTCAGGAGACAAAGGCAGAAGTAATGGGAAAAGACAGCTACAGATGCAGCAGCTAACGTGACACTAACCAATTCCCTTAAAGGAACGTTTCCACACACTTACACTCACACTCTCACTCTGAAGCCCCTTCGGCTCATCTATCCATAACCTCCTTGACTCCTGACTGGTTACACTGTATGGGTATGAAAGCCATAACAAATAAAGAACAAAAGAAGAAAAAAGGAAATGTACATTTAAAAAGATGCCTGACATGGATGAGAGAGCACAGTCCAGATTGTTCCACATCAAGTGCATTAGTGCTTGGCGGCGCTTCTGCTGGTTGATGGCTTTTTAGGCTCTTACTGTACACTGTCAGTGGTCAAGTGCACGCAAAACAAAAGATAGATTACAGTGAGGAGCGGTCAGAGATGTTGCTCCGGGCATTAATGTGGAAAAAGATTCAGTGAAACTATGGTGTGACCACTTTTGAGAGGATAAATAAAAGACAAATAAGTTATAGACAGGAGCACACATTAGCTCAACGTATAGAAGGAATGGCTCCACATAAAGACAGCTTTTCATTTAGAGGAAGGAAGGAAGCCTACAAGGCAAAAATGAGACACATTCAAACTCAAGCACACCCATCCGGGAAGGGAGGAAGTTAGCTTTAGCATTTACTTTAGCTAGGTGAAGTGAATAAGCACACCTGTATGTATATCTGTATTCTGTGCAATAAACCTTGCAATTCAGTTCAATAATCTGTGAAATAAACCATATTCATATATATTATATCTACATGTCTATATATTACGTGTGTAGATAGGGAGATGGAGAGATATCTATCATATCTATATATCTCTCCGTCTCCCCTAGCAACATGTGCACAACTGTAAATAGTATTTATAGCTTTTGATTTGTATTTTTGAATGTTGCTCTTGTTTCATGCTGTGTTTGTACTATACTCTGCTGCTGTAAACCTGGAATTTCCCCTTGTGGGACCAATTAAGGAATAGCTTATCTTCCATTTCCTGTATATATGCACAAATGCAAATCTTGTATTTTTTTCTGCTTTATTAGTGTATTGTATTCATATCATTTATTGCTTTTATGTCTTCACAATTACTTTTTATTTTTTTGCTAGTGTTTTTTTTTTTTAGAGTGAGCTATTGTGACCAAGTAATTTGCCTTGTGATCAATAAAGTTTGTCTGAGTATAAGTTTAAGTCTAAAGCAATGGGGAGTGGGACTGCAATAAAATACATGCTTTTACTTGATATGGACATATCTAGCAGCTTATTTCAAGGAATAAATAAATGTATGTGACACCAGGGAAATTTCATATGCAGGTAGATTTTCCCATTGGTAAGTAAAGGCTAGAAAGCTATCAAGCACACTGGGAAGTAAATGTTGTATTAAAGTAATCATGTAGTAAAAAAACCAAAAGAGCTCTGTGTTTAAGTGTCATTTACAGACATACTTCCTCTTTTCTCAAATGGCCACAAATGTTTAAAACAGGAACATATTGTAAAATAATTTTCCTTTGTTTAACTCTTTCTCCCTTGGACGTCTACTAGAAACAATCCATTTACAGGGTGTCCCAAAAAAAAAAAAAAAAAAAAAAAAATGTATACACAGTTTAAATAATTGTAAAGTAGGTGTTGATTAAAATTCATTCAATTTACCAAATGTAATAGAATTTATTAACATCATTTAATTGTTTTGTCAGTGCCTGTTCTCCAGCTGATGTCTGTTCTGGTCCAGACACTGGTGACAACGCGAAGCAATGGAATCGCACACATCACGAAACAATCCCCTTGGTATTTGCATGCATTCACTTCACTTTGCACTTCAACTGCATTTTCATACTTCCAGTAACATTTTAGAATGAATTTCCTTTCTTCATAGTTGAGTCTGGCTGCCATCATTAATTGCAATGGTTTTAATCTACAAAGAAAAAACAAATAATTCAGTTATCAGCTGATAAAGTGTGTATAATTTTTTTTGGGATACCCATATGTTACTAGGACTACCCATGTAACATTTGTTTTTCTGGTGTGTTCTTTCTTTTTCCAATGGCTACAGTCATCAATACTTTGACAAACTTCAGAAAAAAAACCCAGTAAAAATGTATTATTATCATATATACAGTACCAACAGTTTGGACACACCTTCTCATTCAATGCATTTTCTTTATTTTCGTGACTGTTTCCATTGTAGATTCTCACTGAAGGCATCAAAACTATGAATGAACACATGTGGAGTTACGTACTTAACAAAAAAAGGTGAAATAACTGAAAACATGTTTTATATTCTAGTTTCTTCATAATCTCCACCCTTTGCTC
>JAPTGZ010000005.1:36976118-36993610 GCA_029814645.1 Fowleria isostigma
ATATGTATGTGTGTGTGTGTATATATAAATAAAAAAAATACAACAAAATAAAAAATGAAAAATAAAAAAATAAAATTACAAAAATAATTTAAAAAAAAGAAACAAAGGAAAAAAAAAAGTATTATTTAATCCTATTGGTTGGCCTAGTATGGGTTGTGGTCCCCTCCACCTATCACAGCATCTGTTACATTTGATAAAACAGAAGCTGTTCTAA
Source organism: Fowleria isostigma (assembly GCA_029814645.1). NCBI lineage: Eukaryota > Metazoa > Chordata > Actinopteri > Kurtiformes > Apogonidae > Fowleria > Fowleria isostigma. The sequence continues at coordinate 36,976,333 of JAPTGZ010000005.1, forward strand.
TGGTCGTCAAATCAAGTCTTTAGTGAAATAACAGAGGTGTCAAAACTTGTCATTAAGGTTATGGGTAGGTCGTCAAATATCATCTTTATGGGGGACAAAGTTAATGCATAAACTTATATCTATCATTATGCTAACAATATGAAATTGCTTCTCCATATTAAAATGATAAAAAAAAACCTTGTTTCTTTAGTTTTCAGGAATTATAAGGAGAGTCCCAGCTGGCGGTGGCCTTCTCAAAGGATACACTGTGATAAATAAATAAATATTATAAAATAAAATAAAATATGTGTTCACATTTTCTGCTGTACAGCCCAGCTCTACCAGACCTGTTTATTTAGCATTTACTAAACAGTCAGCTCTTGGCTAAATTTTCAGGAGTCTGCAGGGATGCCTGAGTCAGAACACTGGCAGACACACTACATTGTGGGAAAGGTTGGCGTATAAGTGAGATCAGGTGCTTGGAGAACAACTGTTGGAAGAGTTAGCACAGCCTGTCTGTCTGGTAACACACACACACACACACACACATACACACACATGCGCAGCTTGATTACAGTGAGAGCGCAGCCTCCCTGCTAGGCTGGGAGGTAATTCAGTGTAACATCTGTTAGGACACTCACTGCAGGAGACCGATACGGCATGCTGAAGGGCGGCTCTGGAGCGGCCCGGCTCGGTTTGGCTCTGAGATCATGTGTTGAGTGAAAGAGAACAGTGCAGCTGGCTGCTAATACAGCGGCTGGATGCACATGCTAGCAGCTGCAAAACATAGCACGACAACCATTACCTACGATGATCTGTGGGAGTTTAGTTTTGCTGTGGTTTTACGTAGGATGTGACACATGATACATCCTTTACTCCTGTTCTTTAGCTCAGTGAGTTAAGCTCAGGGTCAAAGGGTCAGAGTATATTAGCTTCCACTGCAAAATGCTGTGATATCATGAATCTGAAGATAGCAGGTCATTGAAAGGAGTGACTAGCAGTAGGGAAGGTCAAGGGATAGACGTAAAGTGTCTTACTGGTGATAAGTGGTCGTTTGAGTGGGTTACCATAGAGATACTATTTCTATATTGATTCATACAATGCACTTTTTGTGACGTGTGGGTGAATATGACTGTATTACAATACACAGCATTGATTTTTGTTATTCAGCTTGGTCTCTTGACTTCACATCCCTGGCCGAGATTGACTTACTGACATGAATACACATTCATCAATGTTAAAAACAACATCAATTTGCACATACTATTAATAAAAGTTAGAATCTGTAAATTGGTCACTGGCCAGAAATTGATCCATAGAATCTATTAAATTATTTTCTGTCAACTTTGTCCTTGTTTTTGTTCTAAAAGCTATACCTTTTGCTTTTGTTGACTCCTCCGGCTTTTTAACCATCTAAAAACAGACACTCTGAAGACACTGCAGACCCTGTTTTAGAGTGAAATCTCTAAACTGTTGGCTTGTATTGTAATATGGACAGACACAATCAGAAACCCTTTGAAATAATGACGCAGGCAGACACCTGGATTCACTGCCCGACTGCTATATATCATCTGATTTCTTTCACAGTCCTTTGACACGGCCCTTTCAGTAAAAAAAACCAACAAAAAAACAAAACAAGACCTTGACCACCAGCTGTTAATTCATCACGGATACTGAATTACACTGATTCTGTCCTTTTTATGTCTGTTAGCAGCAGTTTTGTATTGTATCATGGTGTTACTGATTACATTCACAGCAGGTGAGGTGTTATCCAAGCAATTTGCAACGATTCCCATGCCCAGATGTTTTATCAGCCCCCCTACTCATGTGATATGAGCGTGAGGCATGTTTCAACTTTGCTAAAAGCTCAATGTTGACAGAAATAATTTTCATGTTAAAAATACAGTTTTAACCCCTAAAGACCCAAAAAGTCACCGGTGACACAAACCATCTACTGGTCTTAACTCTTTAATACCTGCTGATCCACTAATCCTATCAAGTCAGTACCCCCCTGACTCCAATTCATTGCCCCCACAATATTATATTTGCACTACATAACTCTAATTTGCACTATGTACATACTGTTAATATTAATATAAATCACATTGTGAATAAAACAAGTTTATAATATACATATAAAAATATTTCATAGACCAGTCTCTCCACATCTATTCAGTTATTTATATTTATCCCACACTATTCTCAACCCATTGTTGTCCTTGTTTCTAGTTGAATCTTTGGTTATATTAGGTTTATGTTCAGTGTGTTGTGTCCATGTTGAAATCTTACATTGTGAGCTAAGAAAGACTGAAGCCAAATTCCTTGCATGTGTTCACATACTTGGCTAATGAAGCTGATTCTGATCAATACATGTTAATAATTGGTGTAAAATACAGTATGTTGTCTTTTCAGGGTCATCAGATATGACCCATCGGGACATTCAAAGGGTTTGTAGTTACCGTGGAAACCCGTTATCGTCTACGACATTGATTCACTATTAAATCCATGGAGTTGGATCAATGACGGTGGATGGAGACACTGGGTTTATGTTTAGTTACTGATAGATTTTGCTGAAAAAGTCGCTTTCTTCTCAGTTTTCTCAGTTTTTGATATAATAATCCCCAACTTTACCTTGCACTTTAAGCAATATCTACATGATTAGTGAATTAAACACATAAAAAAACATGATCATGACAGAAAAAGCACAAAATACAATACAATATTGCATAATAAATGGTGATAAACCACTTAAGAAAGGTTAAATAAAGAGAAAGATTCACTTGGAAACTGCCACAAGAGAACAACTGAGTCTTTATGTGTTAGCTGAAAATGTACTAGTGTGGATGTAGGCAGAGTTTACATTATGTTGATGTTACGATAATCATTTCAAACTGTTAAATCAGTAACCTCTGTGACTTGATCATACAAAAAAACCCCAAAAAAACCCTGCAAATAAATCACATTAACAGGTTTAGCTGTAAACATCAGTATCTACATCGTTAGTTCTGATCTAGAAAACTCATAGAAGACAAGACTCAGACAGCGGTAGTAGACAGAGGCAGAGATAATATAGTCATCACTACAGTAATGCAGGGGGGTAGTGAAAACTCTGTCGTAATTGGGCCGATGTCTGTCCAATTAGCTGACTTAAGTCATCATGAGGCTCTGGGCCATGCAGTAATGCTTACTGTTAAAGCCTGAAGAGCAGCGAGGTGTCGGAGTGGTTTGAGAAACTGTCATTCAACATTAGGGGCAGATTTTTGCAAGAACTGTAGAAAGGACAATTTTATAACATAAATTAGTGATGCTGTCTGGGATATCTACATTTCCACTTCGAGTTCAGCATTTCCTCTCATTATTTCCCATTAGCTACCATTGATTTGCCATTTAATTACATCAAGCGTGGAAATATTAGCATGCCTCTTCCACCAGAAAGCCCCACTGAGACACTAATAAACTAAAATTAGGGGCAAGACAGTCACATATTGGTGGGTATGACTCAGCTGTAACTGTGAGGCTGAGAATACTTTAAGGCATGCCAAGGTCATGGAAATGCTGTGTGCATCTGTGCTCATGTGCTGAACATGGCACCACTTGAATGCTAACATGAAAAAAATGTCAATCTTCCCCAGCTCGATTTGACTATAAAACCAGAAATATGAATTTGTTAAAAGTAAAGCAGCTTTTTTGAACTTGGCTATTGCATAACTGCTGAGTGCTTGGGGAACTGATAACATGTGAAAAGCAGCAAAAGGGGATGGATGAGGAAGTGTTTTTTTTTTTTTTTTTACTTCTTGACCTGAATATTCAAACAGCCCTGTGGCATTGGACAAAGAAACAGGCAAACACTCAAGTTCACAAGGAGAAAAAGAGGGCAGTGACTTTCTTCCCACGCAACATGGCAAGAACAATATCTAGTTTATGCTCACTGAAAACTTCTTCCATTGTTTAACAGCTTTAGATAAATGTATCTTTACTATTGTTATTATTAGATATAACATAATATCAGATTATTATACTAACAGATTCAGACAGGTGATGTACCATGGTGCTTAACTGCCTCTAAATTGGACAACATGCTGCCAATAATAAGATCCTATTTGCACTCCAAAGCCAAGGTTTGCCTCTGGCGCTGAATACTTTTCATGTTCAAGTCCGAACGCGTCCTCATTTCTCTCTCTTAGGGACATCCTCTTCAAGTGTTATCTACTGTACTGCTCTTTTCTTACTTCTACGTCACCGACTTGACCTTTATTTACATTCAAAATTCATACATAACAAGCTTTACAAGCATTAGGTAGAAAAAAAAAAAATGCTTATATGTTGCCACAATGTACAGATTGAATCGTGGGCGGATGCAGAAACCACAGTTTGCAGCTGGGTTTGATACATCTACAGTGACAAGGACTTAAGAACAAAAGATTGAAGCAAATTACACTTACGATTTACTGAATATGTGAAACATGGTCCAGCAGGCCGTCTCCGCGCTGGAACCCCAAAAGGCACCACTTTACGTCGGGTTGCATTCCTAACTTAGCGGCTTGTCGGTGCTCCTGTGTTTTCCTGACTATTTTTGAGTCCCTGGGAACGTGGCTGGAGACTCTGCCCTCTGAGCTACACCACACCGCTCCCAAAGGATGTCTGTTGCTACTAACACACCCCTCTCCACATCCCATTTAAAAAGACAGTGCTCATATTTAGAATAAGTCTGCCTATAGTTCACTGTAACTCTATACTATGATGAGGCAATGTACAAAAACTAACCTGACACTGACCTAAAAATGACACAGAATGGAGCTTTAATCTAATATAAACACAACTAGAAATAACAGAGAGTGCATAGGATATAAATAAATGGTTTATGAGGTTAAAAAGAAATGGTTTCAAAATAATATGGAGATGAAAAAGCCTTCTGGGGTTTTTTCTTAGGTTTTCTACTTAATTTTTTTATTTTCTTCTTTTTTACTTTCTTCTTCTTCTGTGTGTGTTTTGTTCGTTGTTTTTTTAATTTACTTTTTACTTTGTTTCTTGACACTGTTTATTAGATATATTAACTTTTTTATATTTTACTCATTTTGTTGCCTGTAATCTGTTGTGTTGAATTAGTATTAATTCATTTTGATTGGATACAAGATGTATTTTGTACACTGTGTTAAAGTTAGTTTTGGTGTACTAATGCATGTTTACAGCTAATTTCTTTGACTAAACTGCAACCATACAAGTTTAAGTAATGAAATTGTGGGTGGGAGTAAATAAGTTTTACTTCCTCTCAGTCCCTCTCAGGCTACTAGGGTTGTAAATTAATAGAGAATTGCTGTATATATTCATGCATTATGTGTACACATAATATTTACAACCAATATATTTCTCTATGTATATTGTTTATGTAAAATGCTCTATGTATATTGTGTTTACAGCAAATTCTCTATTATATCTATGTACATGTAATGAATGTATATAACAAGTATTGTATATGAAGCTTAAAATTAACAATAAAATGAAAAAAAAAAATATATAAAAACAATCTTAAACAAAAAATCTGTCACTAAAGCACTACTATTTGTGAAATCTAAGTCTTTTTAGCTGAAATGAGTGTCTAGGATACAGCGTTTCTTTGTCATCATCAGATCTGTCTCTGCTGGTCTTTCTCACACTGACACAGACCCCGAACTGGCAGCCAGGAAGTCAGCCTGCCTCCTCCCTCCCAGTTTCCCCGCAGCAGGAAACAATGGGCCAGCCTTCAGCGGCGCACACTGTGGGAAAATGTAGGGACCTTGGCCGGAGAGAGAGAGAGAGAGAGAGAGAGAGAGGGACTCCAGGAAAAGAAAGAAAAAGAAAAAAAAAAGAGTGAAGGAAGGCGCAAAAAAAAGGCAAGAGTGAATGTAAGAAGAGAAAATCCAGTCAGCCAAGTTTAGGGAGGAGACGCGCTGCCAGATGTTTTGGTATGGCTGTTTTTACACGGGGGAAGACTGATGTCATGGCTGAGACATGCTGTCAGAAGACGATTCAATTTAAAGTGATGTTACAGCCTCGAAAAACAGCCAAATAACCCAGAAATGCCAGTCATTTCCTCAGAAATAATAACACGGGAAACAGGTCCAGATTGAATATTTCTTATTAACATGCTCTCTGACTGACAGGAGGATATTTGAGCTCAATCACTCAATTATACAGACAGTCATGTTTGAACGCACGCACAACAAAATCTTGTTCGAACTTTATGGGATTTGGTAGCAGGCTTCTACCTTAACAAAGGAATTCATTGTGAACCATGTGACAGAAAGGTTTCTACACCCCTATTATTCTGCAGGTGGACCAGTTCTCCAGCTCCAAAACAATTTAAGTATGATTTAAGGGGGGGTGAAACTGGAGGAGCTTTAATGTACTTGTTCCCTCTCTGGGGATTGGCGTAGGGTTGCTTGCTCTTATCACAAGTAAACAGACCTACACACCTTGACTGTTTTGGAGAATAGTTGGTTAAAGGTTAACTCCAAAGCCAGGGCAGAGCTTGGAGACTAAACACACTGGGGGATTTCCTCATTCCTGTGGATTTGGTCATGATAAAATCGTACCTCTTAGGGGTTGTTTGGAGTGTGATTGTTCCAAATATGATGTGGAACACTGCAAGGTCGGTCTATCTATAGATATGTATAATAGCATTAGCAAAGAGGGGAGTGGATGGACATATATCTTAACCTTCTTTATTTATAGAAAATGCGTTTTGAACAATGGTTTTCTGCGCTGTACTGTACGTGAGTCATGTGGCTGCGTGACCTTTACATTTTGCACGTTTGTCAGTGCAGATAAGGCTTCTGTGCTTGCATCACCCACTCAGAAAGAAAAAAAAATATATTCGTATCTCATGCGGTTCTGTGAGAAATATTCACGCCGAGGAACATGTGGGTGGGTATGTACGGGGTCATGAGCCAAGTTTACAGCAGCAGACAACAGTAGGACGGGGTCACGGGAGTGTAGGAGAGAGAAAGGACTCTCAGTTAACCGTTTGTCTCGAGGCGGTCCCAGAGAAGCCTGGCCTCGGAGATGTTATTCCCCTGTTTACCACTAACCTGTTTAGTAGAGCACCACCTGTCTGCACAGAAGTAAAAGAAGACAGGGAGGGAGGGGAGGGAGTGCAGCAGAAACAAATAATAAGCAGATACAGTACATTCCAGACAGGTTTCCACAAGCCTCCATCGCAGCGAGGAAGGTAGCTGATGGAGAGAGGGCAAGTAGATGGAGCAGAAAAGAGGAAGGCATGTAGAGAATTTAAGATAGAATTAAAAAGATGGACACAATGACTAGATTAGGGATACGAACTGTGAAATACTTCCAGGTAGATAGATAATATAGTGAATTATTTTAACAAATGCTTTGACAAATATTTAATATTTGGTTTGTTTATTATACTCATGGATATGTTGGTCCAGTAACACATACTCATACCCTCATGAATGCAGCTTTTTGTTGATAACTGATAGTGCTACATACATATATGGTACTGTTGTAGTAAAAAAAAAAAATCTTCTACGGATTATGCTTTGCTTTAGGTTAGATTAGACAGAACTTTAATGATCCTTTGGCAAAACCCTCAGGAAATTGGAGTTCTAATTGAAGCGCAACACCACGAACAGTCACAGAAAAAATAATCAGACCGTCAAAAGTCAGCAAAAATAATAGTTATGCAATCAAGTACTAACTCCTGTGTGTATCATGTGAATAAAACAGACAGAAAAGAAAACATGGAATGTCTGAAAGTACTGTTTTTGTCAGTACAATGTCATAGCTATTGATGTAAGAATTTAAGTAATTTTAGTTATTATCAAGAAAACCATGGAAACTGGATAGATATCTGCTCTGAAATTGAACTACTATGAGCTATTTTTGTTGTTATCATTGTATTTGTCAAATGTACATTTAGCTGTACCAGGCATTAAAATGAACAAGAAATAATGTTTTTTTTTTTTTCCCCACGACTGTATATAGTACTGTTGTAGTGAAAAAAAAAAACAAGAATAAAAAATCTATCCTGTTTTGCCTTGAGTTAGATTAAATTAGATTAGATTAGATAGAACTTTATTGATCCTTTGGCAAAACCTTCAGGAAATTAGGGTTTTAATAGGAGTACAACACCGAATATACACACACAAAATAGTACAAGAATATAGCAAAAATAATAACAATAAAAAATACAAAATGGTATCTTACTGTACCAGATGATGCACTGGACTAAGTGCAAGCATTTAGAATTTCATCAGCAATCCTCTTAACTGTTAAGTTGGTGTGTTAGCCTGTAGCCAGTCTATCTAGTCTGTATCTGTAATGTAGCCACAGTGCCCTTTGCCTTATTGTGCTTTTCTTACTGCCTTCCGGAACTATTCTGGGTTCTGTAACTGTGAAATGAGGCAATTTATTGAATTTGATTAATCGCAACAGTGTTTACAACTAAGTTACTTACTTGCTCCAAGTCAATGAAACTTAAACTTGATCAAAGCCAATAAAAAAGATGTTTAGCTTTTATTTTACAAGTGAATGCTAGCTTTAGATGCTATGCCTGCTTGCAAGACACTTGAATCACTATCTCGTTGGTTTTTATAGAATGCCAAGAGAATAAAGATATAAAACTTAAGCCATAGCTTGAAGGCTAATGCCTGACCAAAGCAAAATGTGATTTCTGGGGTCAATGTTTGTATTACCTTATTTCCTATAGTCCAAATGTGTGGCTTTTCGTATTTTTCTATACTGCATTCACACTGAACAGACAATAGACAACACAGAAAACCTGGTCAGGAATCAATAATGGAATCAACATAGACATGGATAAGATGCACTGTTATCAATTAACTCTTATCAATCCCATCCTTAGACAAGAAAGAAAGTATCAAATGAAGCTCCATCGTAGCAGATATTAATTAAATATGAATGACAAAATGGTAAGGAAGGTAAAAGCATAAAAAGAGACGGATATGACGCTGTAAAAGATTACTAGAGTCAATCTGCTAGTGTGAGCATTACGTATCTGAAAGCATCTCCCCCATGTGAGGTCAGATGAAACTGCAAGGTCCAACATAAATATTTTATAAGGTTGTTTCAATCCAAATCATTATCCATTTCTTATGTCTAGTAGTGTAAGTCCATTATGGACACTTTGTAACATGCAGGGCTGCTTTATAGCAATTCTGATATCCAAGATTAGTAGAAATAGTAGTATACTGCATTTAAATATATGTGTTGAAAGAATCTCAGTTCTTTATATTATGACTGAAACAATGCAACAAACTAGGCAAATCATTAAACATTGCCAGAGCTTTTGTCCTCACACACATGCTACAATATGTTTTAGTGCAGAAAAAATGACTTTCAACCTTCAATTGCTTCACTCAGGTCAAAATAACTAATCACTGTAAAGTTGTCAGGCAGGTTATGGATGTCTGCTAATGACAAAACTGACTTAACCCATAAAGGCCTAGCACTACTTTTTTGTGGCAGTTCCAAAATAGTTTTGTTCTATATTTAACTTTTCTCAAGTGGTTTATCACTATTCATTACAATATTATCCTTTGTATTTGTTTTTTTCAATGTAAATTATGTACTTTCCTATATTAAATTTAGTGATTAAGTCGCTGTCCACAAAAGCTCAGATTAAAGTTGAAGGTTATTATATTAAAAAAATGGAGAAAACTGAAGAAAATGACTTTTTCAGCAAAGATATCAGTTTGTGCCTGTTAGCATTAGATTCAAGACACAAAGCTTTTATTTTGATGGTGACTGATTATTCAGTAAAAACAAAAATCATTACTACCATTCTGATGATCATCCCTTTTAGTGTTTCAGCTGTTGGCTTGGTGAAAACAAGTGCTATAAAAGATGTCACCTTAGGCTACGAGTGATTACAAGACGCTTTTCAAGATTTTTTTTTTCTCTCTAGATTCAACAGCTACTCCCTCCCACTGGTTTTTCTTGTACATGACATTCCAATCCATGCAACCTCTGGCTAGAAACATTTACAGGGTATCTGCAGGAAGGCAAATTTTGTATAGAGACTTTGTATAGAGGTTTTTCAAGGCATTTTTGGTCAAATTGAAGACTACATTAACAAAAACAACAGTGCAACATCATCATCTATCATTAACAATTTTGAAATTCAGCTAATGTTACATTTCCATTTCTCCATGATTAACCCATGAAGACCCTATCCTAGTTTTGCGGCAGGTTCCAAATGATTTTTTCCCTCTATATTTGTCATTTCCTGGGTAATTTATCAATATTTATTACAAAGTAATCCTCCATATTTTGCATTTTTCCAGTGAAAATCAAGGTTTTTTTCCCCCCTATATTTAATGTATAGATGTTCATAAAATCTCAGTTTAAAGTTGGGGGTTATTTTATAGAGAAACAGAGAAAACTGAAGAAAAAAAGACTTTTTTATGCAAATCAGTAACAATTTTGCAATCCAGCAAATGTTACATTTCCATTTCTCCATAATTAACCTATAAAGACCCAATGCAGCCTTTGTAGCAGGTTCCAAGTGATTTCTATATTTATCATTTCCTAAGTGATTTATCAACATTTACTATAAAGTAAGCCTTCACACATTGCATTTTCCCAGTGAAAATCAGGCCTTTTTCTATATTCAATTCACTTATCATATAGATGCTCATAGAAGCGCAGATTAAAGTTGAGGGTTATTATATCAAAAACGGAGAAAACTGAATAAAAAGTGACTTTTTCGGCAAATATATTAATAACTGAATGTAAAAAAAAGCTTTTCCATCCACTGTCATTGATCCAACTTCATGGTTTTTACAGTCAATGTTGTAGAAGATGAGGGTGTTTCCATATTCACCACAGAGCCTCTGAACATCCAAATGGGTCATATCTGATGATCATGAACAGACGACAAACTGCATTTTACACCAATTATTTAAATGTATTGACAGGTTTAATGGTTCAGAAGTCATTGAGCATTTTCGATCACTAGATGCTTTTGGTTGCCAGTGGATGTTTGGGTTTTTATGTGTTAAAATAAATGATTAGACTGCACCAGACTGAAGTGAGAGGATGCGGTACGTGACAGATTCGGTATGCTAGATGTTAAATCCTTCAACCATGCATTTATCCCTCTATAACATGCCCTCCATTTCATTTCTGTAAAGCAGCTTATAAAAACACACACAGGCCAGTGACGTCACCTCCTCTGTACATTTCTTTTGAGTGCTAAAAACATACAATGACATAGATTGAGAGCCTAAGTGAGGAGTTAGTGAGCAAAAACTAAGACCTGTAGGACCGCAGCCTAAGAGCTCTTCTCTGCTGTTGTTCCTATTGACTCTGCGCTCCGAGCTTGAGGGCAGAAGAGAGCGAATGAGTGATTCAATTATTGACAACGCACAACGCTGCCTCATCATGAGCATATGCTCCTCTTTCATCCTCTCCCAGGCAAGAGGATAAGGAGATCCAGAATAATGTTGGTGAATGCCAGCCCCGCTGACTTCAACCATCTCCCATTCACAAAGGCGAGCAAGATTGAAGCTGATATCTGGGCGAATTTCAAAGCGTGGGACTCATTGAGCTCTTTATTTCACTCTCTGGCTACTTCAGTTTCAACCTTTTCATTAATTTCTGTCGATATGTGCCTGTTTGGTTGTTCACGTTTGTTAGGTCGTGATTAAAAACAGTCGATTAAGTGTTGATGCGGCCGTTTGAACGGGGACCTCTCGGCCTCCTCTTGAGTAGCCGTTGGGCGCGGCGCGGACCCACTCCTCCCTCCGTGTAACACGTGTCTGATCAAATGCTCTGCTCCACTTCATCAGCTCTCAGCAAATCAATAAACATCCCAGTGATAATCTATGACAGAGTAATTATACAGAAACAGGACGTTCAGAATGAGGAAATCAGATAGAAAGCAGCAGCACGGAGCAGATTGTTCTTTCTTTTCAAGCAGGCGTATAAAAGAAGGGGATTGTTTCATTACATAAGTCCAGGAGCAGGAATTAAGACAAACAATGTGGAAGGTGAATGAACACTGCATAACAGGTTTAGTCATCCAGAACAGAATAGAGCACAAAAACTAGAGCAGAAACAACTGCAGACTCTCAAATGCTTTGTCATTTCAGACTTTTTTTTTTTTTTTTACCTCTTTTTGTTCATCTCCGTCTCACATTACTGGTAACCATGCCCTCTTTTTGTTTCAACTGTCGATATAAACTTGTAAAAAAGTGGTTTATTTCTTACTTCAACCTTCTAGTTTGCAAGCTCTGACTTAAAACCAGAACATACAAAAAAGCCAAACACAGCAGCACATATTCACACACACTGTAAACATGTACAAAAAAAACATCCGCTTATGCATGTAGGCAGACACAGTAACCTCTGCCTTAGGGTGGGGAGAAAGGCTTTCACAGTTTCTGCATACAAACACAGGCCGACATAAATCCTTGTGGCATAATATGCAGAAGCCAAACTGGGTTTTGTTCGGCAGGGTTAAACAGCAGTCAAGAGGACCACCAGCTGAGCTCCCACACTGAAATACATCAGTACATTAAACCGACAGACAAAAACATCACGCTGTCATTTATGCGTTTAGTGAGTCAAAGGAGGCTTTTTCCTGTGAAGACATGTCTGAGGGAAATAAAAGTCTGGGTAAATGCTGATTATGTTTAAACTCAGACCAAAGTCATGCAACTCACTATTTTTTATGTGACTTCTTCTGTGCAATTAAATAAAGCAGCACATAAAGTATGTTCTACATCCATGTCACTTAAACTGTAAAATTGTACGGTCAATTAACTCAACAATAGGTGTTTGTGTAAGCATCTATTTATCACCAAAAATCTATATCATACACTTGAGCCCCAAATTATTTGTACTCCTGTCAAATACATAACATTTTTTTTTATTTTTTTAGGTTACAGATCAGTATTTCAACTCAGATTTGACATAATATCATGACCTATCATGACCGTTTTATTTAAGTAAATAACAGTGAGTACTGTTAAAGGTGTTTATTTAATCAGTGAACAAAAATCACCACGTCTGAAATTACTCATACCCCAGTGATACCAAGACAAACAGCCATAGAATGTTTAAATAAACACCTTTAACAGCGTAACTTTTCTTCAATAAATCTCTCATGGCTCCAGACTTTCCTCCATGTCTTATCTATGTCATATTTGAGTTGAGATGCTAATCTGTAACTTAAGAAAAATAAGAAATTCCTTGTATTTGACGGGTGTATGAATCATTTTGGGCACAAGTGTATATATGTCATGTTAAATTTTAAATGTATGTGTATATATTTGTATTTATATGTATGTATCTTCTTTTTCCTGTTTGTGGTAGTTTGTACCTATGCTTAAGTATAAGTTTTGGGCTTTACAAACTCAGTTACATTTGTCCACTTCCTTGTTTTTGACAGGGGTGTGAATCATTTTTTGGCTTAAGTGAGAATAATCTTTCAATGTATGATGACAAAAGGAAGACATGACAACTACCACTCATCAAACCCAACACCCTGTACAATGCAATGAGCTTATTTCAGAGTCTCACACTGTGTTTTTTGGAGCCACAAGCGACTGTTCAAACTCCTAATTGGTTCTAACATATGACTTGCTGTGTGAATGCCAACCCAAATCAACGGTTGACCTCACAGCGTGGCCCAGTCATCTGATTTGTGTTAGCTGGCTGCCCTCCGTCACACAATCCAGCTTTGTGTGATGTTTCTGCATTTAGGACACTACTGTATATGGTCAGCAGTCACAATCAAATCCCAACCTCTGCAACATGTAAAACCACACAGGAAGTAAACCGCTAGGAATACATGTCTGCGACACTTCAAACCAAACAACATAATAATGACAGAGTTTGTGAATGTGTAAGTGTGTGTAGAGCAACCTCCCTTAAATTGTCACTAAGCTAAAAAAAAAAAAAAAAAAGAAGAGGTCTAACCAGTACACAGAGGCACTGGAGCATACACAGTTTCAATGAAGCATCCCCTAGTCTACATGCATCCAAATTTCTATTCGTGGCCATTCATTCACCAAAAAAAAAAAAAAAAAAAATCACAATGCATTGCATGAACCCAAGCGAACCAACATACAAAGGATGACGAGTGACATGTGAAAAGCAGGATAACACTCACCAGGCATTGTCAGAATTCCACAGAACAATCAGAGGCAGGCGGAAAGAGAGACCAAGGCTGAGCCAGAATAAGAGGAGAGAGGCAAAAAAAAAAAAAAAAAAGAGAGAGCAGCAGGGATGGATGAGGCGCACTCAAAGCTCCATTTTTTCCTCCTCCTCCCCTTGCTGCCGATGCACACTGCTGCTCGATTCTTTTCCTCCTTACTTGTGCTTCTCTTCCTCCTTCTCTCCCTGACTCTCTTTTCTATTTCCCCCTGCTGCTGCTTTAAGGAGAGGGGTGGAGAATAAACGCCACCGTCCTCTCTCTCTCTCTCTCTCTCTCTCTCCCACCCCTCTCTTCTTACTCTGCACAGAGCATGCCCTACTTCCTGTGTTGTCTCTGAAATGGGACACACTCTCCTGTCTCTTCTATTTGTTTTGGTTTACTCTGCATGAATGAATTCAAGGGTGTCCTGACACTTTCATGTAATTTAGGAATCATGAAGCTTTGTCTCCCTTCCTCCCTCCCTCCCTCCATCCACCCCCTTCTACCAAACTCCAGCTAAACCTCTCTCCCTTCCACTGTCAGTGATTGACTACACCTCCCATCTTTAGTCTCTTAGAGTGGGGAGGAGCCAGTGTATTGTGTGTGTGTGTGTGTGTGTGTGTGTGTGTGTGTGTGTGGTGCAGCCTACTTTGGCCCTGCCCACCCCCCTCTCCTTGTGTGGGTCCAGTGGCAGTGTGTGTGTGTGCTCTTTGTCCTGTCAACTGTGGTGTGAGGTATACTGCTGCCTCTGTCAGCTGCTGTCGTTGGGACTAAGAGGAAGGGGTGTGTATGTGTGTATGTGTAATGGGGGTGGGGGGGTGGATGCTCCTCCAACTAGCCCAGAGCATAAGCATGAAGCCTGGGACTCGTGCTGGGGCTCAGACAGAAAAAAAAAAAAAAAGACTGTACATATGAGGCTGGAACTCAGCTTTGGCAAAGTGACTTAGCCGATGGGGCCAGCCAAAGGGTTGGTAGTAGTGAAACTGGAATGTGGGTGGGAGGGTTTTGCCACGCTCAATTTGAGCTGGGATTGGTAGACTGGCAGAGATGATAGGGGTGAATCTGAGGCTATTTCTAGTGCTTCCACACTGGCATAAGGGGATAAAAAGGGCTGGGAGGAAGCACACCGATAAGGCAGGGCAACTGAGGGGAGCCGGCACACAAGAAGCACCACCGCTAATCTGCAGTCCACACACGTCTGCAATGATGTCATCAAACATGACATCACCCTTACCCCCTTTTCCTCCCTGACACATGACACGCAGCAGCACACATCAATGCCTTTATGTACAAACTGACCAAACAATGGAGTGTGTGGAGGAGAGAAATGAGTTCACACCCAGTCTAAGCACAGACACATTGTTAGGTTTAAAAAAAAAAAAAACAACAAATCAAAGTATCACAGTTGCTGTTGACCACCTGCTTCCTCCTTATACCTTTTAAAGCTTCAGTGTGCAGAGATAGCTGCAATTTGCAAAATACACAACCTCCTACCCAAACTCTCACTAAGCACAGACTGAATCTGAAGTTAGACAACCTTGATGCTGTTTCATGCCGTTATAGAAAAATGAAGTCAAAATACAGTCATGGAAAAGCTTATGAGCATAACTGTACATGAATAGAGTGTTCTGTCTGTCCTCTGTGTACATTATGTCTGCATTTATGTCTGTAATGTGGAAGTTTGTGGATGTGAACCCAAACGGAGAATATGCAGCAGTACCACCAGAACCACAGTGTTAAGATTTGAAGAGAATAAGTTCCTGAAATGATGGAACTTTTCAAAGAGTGACTGTGTGAGTTAGTGAGAGACAACTGACATATCTAGGACAAGTATCTTTCTCAATATCAACATTAATAATACCTTGTCTGTTGTTGCCGTGTTTATTGTTATCAGCTTTCCTCTTCTTCTCAAAAACTGTTTTGTGGTGTTCGACCAATAGATTGAGTGGTGCCTCCTGGTAAATTGGAAGATAACTGCTCATTCCAATGCAATGGACGCACAAAAATATGAAGGCAGCAATGCTTGACAATGTAATAAATGGAAGAACTGATTTACCCATAAATACGCCTTAAATTGGTAATAAGTGACCTGTGTTTTCATGCCATTTTTGTCATTTTTTCATATAAAAATTTTTTTGTATTATATTTTAGTCCAAAAAACAATGACTTCAAGTTTAAAATATATTTGTGATTTTGGTTATTATCAAAAAAAAAACAAAAAAAAAACCCCATGGAAAATGGATAGATATCAGCTCTGAAATGAAACTTTTCTGAGATATTTTTTGTAGTTATCAATATATTTGCCCCAAACAAATATATCTTTAGTTTTACCAGGCATTAAAATGAATAAGAAATTGAAGAAAACATAAGGTGGTCTAATAATCCCCCCCCCGACTAAATCTCTGTTAAGGAAACTGCATCATGTGTCTACCTGGGTCTTGGCAGCGATTGGTTAATACAGCTGTCAATCACATCTTTTTATCTGCCTCCTGAATGACTGTGATTGGTTACTGACAGGATTTTCTAAAACTAGAAACATCATCAAGAGAAGATGCAGAAATCTAGTGTTCTCTCAGACAGAAGTGCAATATGCTGAAAGATTTGTGCAGAGGTTTTTTTTTTTTTTATTCATATGAAAGAGTGAATCAAAAATACATTTTCTTTTTCAGAACAATAATATACATAATGTTTCCACTCCTACTAAGTGATTATGGCATTCTCCTAGTAACACTTACATGATTTATACAAAAAAAACAACAACTTTGCATGTTTATTTGTGAAACCTGTCATACAAAACACAGCTGTACATGCTTTGTCTTTTCTTTGTCAAGATATTTGTCTTTTCACATAACTACAAGGAACTGTAACTGCACACAGTATGCATTAACACATCCTCCAGACGTATGGTGAGAGGTGATAATTGTGGTTAAAAGTATTTAACAAAAGCTTCTGAATGATTTCAAATGTCTGTTTTTTTTTAAACCACAGAGGAGGAAGTAGATGTTAATGGGACACCTGTGCAATTCCATCATTTTTAAAAATAAAAACTCAGCTCATCAACTCATCTCAACGCCTCTTACCTAGTCATAACTCATAACTCATCTAGTCAACTCGTATTATTATCCTTTACATTTTTTT
>JAPTGZ010000005.1:37172729-37184712 GCA_029814645.1 Fowleria isostigma
GTTGTGAATGGGTATAATGTCTAGACCCCGAATGTAAGACGACCCCCACTTTTTCAGTCTTATTTCAATGCAAAAAATACCGTCTTATATTCGGGCCAATACGATAGATATGTAATATTTTATGTAAAACATGCTCAACCAAATGGTTGCTTTGTTGCTTTATGGTAAAAGTAGAAAATTTAAACAATATAAAATAATAGAATATTTTAAATAGATAGATTGCTACAGATTCACATTTGATAATCTCTACACATAAATACATAATTAACTCTGTAAAACCTGGTGTGTCATCACTGACACACTTGGTGTATATGCAGTTTGGATGGCTGTAACTCTTTCTCTGTTTGTGCAATTGGAAAAATTCCAATGGTTTCTGCAACCTGAGCCATCGCGCTTTATAGGTTTTATTGGATTATTATGGTAATTTCACTCATGGTTGTTCAAGAAGATGGAGAACAAGCTGTTTTAGCAGAATTATAACATGCAATAAATTGTAAATGTTTGCTAGATTTTGAAAGATCTGGGAAAATTATGCTCTGGAAAAGATGGACAAACAGACTTACTCACAACATTTTTTTTTTTTTTTTTTTAACTTTTTAGTTTGTCAAAATAAGAAAAAAAGTCCAGGTGAACCATTTTCAGCTTAGTTTAAAGAGATAAAATACTGAACACACAAATAGAGTGAAAACCAGCCTGAACAGCTGAGCCTCAGTATGAACCAGCACCAGTTCAATCCATTTTCCAAGTTTGTACATTTTTATTGAGCCAGTGTTTCAAAGAACAATGTGGGCACATATAAACACATTTTACTGTACTGTGAAAACTCAGAGTGAAAGAAGACTGTCTGCAAGAAGCATCGTGTCCTTGTGATGACAAGGCCTGATGAAATCAAACTCTGCTTGGTGAAAAATCTGCAAATCAACTTCTATAGCAATACAAAATAACAGGCCAACTGGCTATTGTATGGACAGTCTACATTTACCAATACAAAGTCATGGTGCACTATCAAAAAATACTGTATTGAACAGCGTCCATTGTAAAATGCCAATCTGCCTTTTTTGTTGTCTATAGGCAGCTCACTAATGGAGGTTCTTTTAGTTAAATGTAAATTGGCTCAGACTTTAAGCACCGTCAGCAGTTTTCACACTGAGCATCCTTTGTCTTATCGGACTGTTCTGGACAGTGGGATTTATGTCTGAGCTGCTGCACTTTAGTATTAAACAAACAGGATGGTTTTATTGATAATATAGTGTCTGTGTGGAAGAGTCTATTGGATTTCAGTTAAGTGCTGTCTCAAAAGTAGCAAACACTGATAATTAAGCATAAAGACTTTTATTTGATTAAAAAAAACATCTTAATTTCATTAAAATCTGAGAAAAAAGTGATAGTTGAAGCATTTTACATTTTACAGGGGCACAGTGATCCTTCTTGTAAATGAAGTGAATGAAGCTAGAGTTTTCTGCCTAGAGGATAGTCAAAGAAAAACTCCCATATATGGTTTTAATGAACATTCAGTGCTGCAGGTGAATCAGACAGAGGCTTCTCTACAATGGACTGTGCATAGAAATGAGATGTTTCAGAAATATTACTGGCAGAAATTTAGATAAATGATAAAAAAAAAAACACACACATTCAAGCTAGAACTGCAAGTAAAGGTGATGTCATATATACACAGTTCTCATGCAATCAACAAATGATTTTTACCCCCTTTTAAAAAGCTGAAAAAATGTATTTAAATTGCCAAGTGTATGTTTTGTCATTTGATTTTCATTTCCTTTTTACCATATTTACTGACACTAGTTCTTAGATATATTTACTTTATATATGTGTGTATATATATATATATATATATATATGTGTGTGTGTATATATAATATTACTCATTTCAGTGCCTATAATCTGTTGTGTTAAATTAGGATTAATTTCTCTTGATTGGGTACATTTGTGTCCTGAACATTGTGTTATAGTTAGTTTTGTGTGCTAATGCATGTTTACAGCAAATTTATTTGACTAAATTGCAACCATACCAGTTTAAGCAGTGAAACTGAAGGTGGAAGTAAATAAGTTTTACTTCTTTTCACTTCCTTTCTGGCTACTAGGGTTGTATTTTATTAGTGAGTTGCTGTTTATATTCATTGTATTGCATTCATGTATTATGTATAGTGTGTACACATAATGTTTACATCCAATGTCTCTATGTATATTTCTCCATGTATGCTTCTCAATGTATATTTCTCTATGCATATCTTGCACATAAAATTCTATATTCTATATAAATTATATATATGTTTACAGCAAATTCTGTGTACATATAATATACATGGAGTACACAAGTTTGAAATAACCAATAAAATGAAAATGAAATGAAATGTTTGTGTTATTCTTACTCCATAAAGAAGACATAGCAAAATAAAAATACATCTGTCCTTTGGATAGGGATGTTAGTTTAACACACATATATATTTGACGGAAGTGTGGTAAACCTGAACAAACAAGCAAAAGAAAACAAACTCTGCTATGATCTCTTTACACCTCCTTGCAGTACACCTGGCAAACCAAGAGATATTTATGTTCATTTCACAGAAAGCTTCACAGACATGAATAAGTTACTTCTGGAGTTAGACGAGAATCTAGTTTACCGAGAGACAAAACACATTTTTTTTTGCTGAAGTCTACTGTCTGTGGATTAACTGTTCTGGTTTTTAGGGTTTTAAATATTAAAATCATGTATCCCAGAGATGCTCCATTGTATCCACATTCTCTTGTCCTCTTTGAATTCAGGCTGTGGCGTGGACACCTCTACCGGGGCGATCAGACTCATCACTGGCATCTGTCTAGTTCCAGTACAGGCGGTGATGCGTTTGTGGCCGGTACTGACTGATGTGTTACTCAGTTCTTGGTCTCCTGTGGGACCCGAGGTGTCAGTGATATGCATCCACTGGGACTGTGCTGCGCCTCACCTCATATCAAGCCCATCTCTTTCAACTCAGCTGTCACTGAACAGCCCTGGGGCGGTTTTGGTCCAGACTACATGGAAATCGTTGATCTTGTTGATGTCACCTTTTACTTTCACCATCAGAGCTGCTGGATGTGTCTGTTAATACAGTTGGACCTTTGTTCTAATGATGTTACTGCTTCAACTTCCTGGAGGTTGGAGTCTGCCACATACACTGAAAACTTTCCTAAGTGTCTGGACATCAGTGTTGATGCACAGAACTTGGGTCTTATTGCATTTTCACACTGCGTACCTGAGTCCGAGTACTTTGGACATTAAACTCCACTTAATTTATCAATGTACTGGAAGAGCATGGAAGGCCCTTCTACAAAACAATGGATAAAATAACTATTAGAATGCATCATAATGGAAAGACTGACTTATATTCCCAAAGGAAAAATTAAAGAATTTGTACAATTATGGGAACCTTATATGAACATTATAGTATCTGGAAAACCAGACATGACATCCAAATTTTTACTGGTTTATTTTTATTATTAAGACTGCTGTGTTTTTTTATTTTATTTTTCCATAAGTATACATGCTTATAAGAATATATGTATGTCATTTATATATATGTCATTTGGTGCAAGTCCACCTGGTGTGTATGAGTGTGTGTGTGTTGTTCTGATTCATGTTCTTTATGTATATTATTATTTTATACTTTCTTTACCTTTCATTATAAAACTTGAATACCAAAACAAATATTGTAATTTTTTGTTTAATCGGTGTGAATGCCAATGTTGCATGCACTACTACTGTACTCAAGTCCAACTGAGAAGGTAGTCCTGGCTACATTAGCACATTAGCCTACAGTGTGAAAGCAATCTGTGCCTGAGATGTGACCTAACTGCCACTCAACAACTCGAGCAGTGAGCAATCTCCTCATCTGTTGTTGTCTCCTGAAAAAGCCTCGGATCTGTGTGGCATTGGCTCACCTTATCGACCGAAAACTTTGGTAATATATCAGGGACAATGAAGGTCGTTTTTTTTTCTCTTTGCCTCAAACAAGGTAAAGGATAGAAAAGTACTGCCTGTCTGACTGCAGAAGGGTTTGTCTTCTTCTGACTTCCATGTTTGTTGGATAGCAACAAAATTCCTTCCACATCGCCACCTGCTGTTTTGGCCTTGTAACACCCATTCATACTCGGGCATGGGCTGTGGTACGTGCTTGTGAATGCAACATCTGTGGGAAAGGTGTGACCGTATCCAAGCACAGCACAGCTCTGGACACCCAATGTGAAAACACTCTTACTCCTTGGCAAAGCAAATCAGCCTTAATTGCTTTGGTGAGGTCTTCATCACCGGACTGAGTCTGCCTGCCTGCTTTCCTGAAGGTGTCTAGGACTGAACTCCAGGTTTTTCTGTCTTAGGCAGCTAGACACGTCATGTGGATGTCACTGTCTTCTCCCAGGAGTGGTTGTACATCCTTTCCGAGGGTCTGTATGATGCTGACATTCGGCCAACCTACATCATGACGGCCATGGTTCGGTGGTAGTCATTTCAGTAGATGTCTTGAGAGATGGGATGTGTCCATAAAAGGTCAGTGGAAGAATAATTCCTTAACTAGTGGTCTAATAACATCATGGCATTCAAAACTGGTCTCCCCATACCCAGCATCATGTGATATGAAATATATGACCGAATCATCATCATCAAGTGGTCACTCCATCTAGCCTCGCATATATTGAAGACCGTCCGTCATGGCTCCAAGCCAAGGCCTATAAATCTCATGTTTGTCCATTGTTTATTGTCCACTTATTTATTTATTTTTATTTTTCCTTGCTCTTGTGTTGCTTTCTTTCTTTGCTTTAACTGTGTAGGAACAACAGAAATGTACAAATATTCCCCTGGGAATTAATAAAGTATTTCTGATTCTGAATTTGAAGCACCGCCCCAGGATTTGCTGAACGCAGTGTGCCTAGGGATCATACCAGCATGTTGTTGGTTAACCTATCCTTCTAGTCTGGGGGTTATGTGCAGGGTTAGCTCCCCCGGCAATGTAAAAATACAAAGTAGCTACTGAAACTTGCTAATCAGCCTATACAGGGTGGGTGAAAAGTAACTAGGCATCAGAAACTGCTTATTGAATTTTTAGTGTCACTGAAGTCATGATGATTTTTTTTTTTTTTTTAAACATACAGCACTAATAGGGATTTCTTATTTTCTTATTTCTTATTTACGGATATCAGAGATTCAGGAGGTTCTCAATGATACCTCAGCCGACGTCCTTCAGAGGGTTGTTTATTCCATCCTTGATCATTTGAAGCAACTGGTTGACGTCACTGGTGCTTATGTTGAAACTTTCATTTTCCCATGTAATAAACAACATATATCATTTTTTTCAATAAATTTGTTATAAGAATATGGATTTTATTACCAATTTTTAATGTCTAGTTACCTTTCACCCACCATGTAGATGAAGTTTTGTGGAAAAGACATTAATGTCAAATTTTCTTAAAAGTTGAGAAAAGTTTCCTGTGTATGCTTGTGGGATTGTCAACTTGTCTGATGTACAATCCAGTAGCCATGTTTCCATATAATGACAGGTGATGTCATTGTGAAGCACTCATTTGAAGAATTGCAAAAAACTGAAAAAAAAGAAAAGAAAATGAAAATTGTATATTTCCATAAAAGACTTGAGAAAAGTATGGGCTGCATGGTGTCACTGGACAGCGGCAATACATAGGCTACATATCACATGATACATAACTGTAATGAAGTAAAGAACAAGAGCATTCTGCTGCTGTTTCCCAACTAAACCAATGTCACAGTCTGTTCTTTCTTTTTTTTGATTCTCTAAACTTGACAGTTAAATATTAACCCTCGCTCAATGGGGACCTCATTGAATAAACATAACACACTTCATGTCTCACCAACAGCTGCTCTCTTAAAACAGTCCATGTTGCAACCTCCCACTGTTATAGTTTGCTATGTCTTTGTCATTGTCATATGCACATTAAATATTTGTGACATCCACATTTAAAGTGTTTCCCTTTCACATTAGGCACAAACTCCTGTCAAAACAGAGGCAAAAAACACCACAAGCTTTTTTTTTTTTTTGTCAAATTCAGCAGTTTTGACAAAATTACCCTTACAAAACTTAAAAATGTGCATTAATATGTTATGAAAACACACTTATTGGCAAATATAATGATACACCACTGTCTTATATAGACTTCCATCAATAATAGCCCTTGTTTTGCAACATGTTGAGTGAATGTGAAGCAAACTTTTGATAACTTACAAAAATAAAAATGTTAAGTACATGCATTTCCATAAGATCGTTTGGAGCAAATAAATCTGACTGAGTAATGTGATCAGACAGAGGTGGTGTAGGTTATATTACACCATCACTGGTTATATGAACAGATTACAAGTGGAAAAGATGAAGATTTTCTGTGGTGTTTTTTTTTTTTTCCTAACTTCTTCTTTATTTTTTGCCCATTGCTTCACCAAACCTCTTCTATTCTCCCGGTGAAGCCTCAGTTACTTCAAAGAACAATATTGCAGTCTACTGTATATAACCATAATTTATCTTTTGTAGTTCTAAGCCATTGCTCGACTTGCTGTCAAAACTGAGTAAAATGGAACATAGGCCTGTGGATTTTATTGCTGTTCTAACAATTGACTTCCACTGGATCAAACAATGATCATGCAAACAGTCTGCTGAACTCTGTTCTTCTGGCTCTGCAGATCAAACACTATCATCAGTATTTGCTTTGCCTGAACAAGGACTAACACGAAGCACCGCCGCTGATTGTCAGAACCCATCACCCAACCCACTTATGCTATTAAACTGAGAGAGAACTTGAAGAAAATGCCTGTCTGTATGCTCAGATGTTGTCAACATTCTCATTTCCTCTTGTTTTCCTTTTGATATTTAGACTGGACAATTTAATGTGGACTTACTAATAATGGGAGCACCCTAACCTTATAGCACCACCTATGCTTCACAAAGACTACCTCTCAACATTGGGTCCAATTGACTCCAAATGGCCTGAAAGGTGCTCCTATGAGATTTCTGATACTCCTTTCCCACTGGCCAAAAAACCCCGTTTAAACTAACAAGAGGCTTTTGGTGGCAGTGGCAAAGGGGCACAGACCCGCATCAAATGACTCGGCAAGCGATGCAGGTTAAAATCGCCTTAAACCAGCTCGGCTCCGATCGGCATGCAGTGGAAACGCCAGACCCGGGTCAACCCGCTAGTTTACTTAATGACGTAGAGCGTTACATGAGTCATAACATCGCACCAGTCGTGTCTTATATCACACGCCACAACAAAGTTGTGCTTCCATTTGAATCAAGACTGGATTGAGAAACATGTTGCAGCATTGGCAAGATAACGATATTCATGAATGACCATTTTGAAGACGGACAAAAGTGTAAAACAAGAAAGGACACTGACCAGCGTCTGACTCGCTTCCATATTGCTCTGCATTGTTTACTTCCTTGAATTCTGTTGCACTTGTGATATCATCATTAACGCGATCCCAGTGTGGTGATGTCACCAGACGCACAATGGGGGAAGTGGAGGCCACGAGGGACACAAACTCGGCTTTTTATTGTCAGTGGAGAAAGGCCAAATGCTGATTGTTAGCGGGTCAACGCAGGTTTTTAAAATGTGGGTTGACCCGCTAATTTTAGTGGTAAAGCAGCTTGAGTGTCACATTTCGGGATCCAAATTTTCAACCACACATTAATTTCAGTGAGACCTTTGATCCAGAATAAAGTCAAAGTAACTTTATTTATAACTATTGGTAGATTTTTTCTGCAGTAACAAGAGGGGGAGGGCATCAGCTCTATAACATTAAGACAGAATAAAAAAACAAAACACAGAGGACACCAGCAGATACACATGGGCAAGTACTCACAGAGGCTCACTGACCTGGACTCAGATAAAAAATAAAAAATGTATACAGCTGAATAAGTTTCGAATTGAACGTCACACAGACTTGGGAGAAGGTGGCGTCTTTATTTTGGGGCCATTCCAGTCTTGGTCCCTTGTCTCTAAGACCCTCTATTCCTGAGAAACAATAACACCAAAGTGGGGCCAATAGGGTTCTTTCAAATTTGATCTGCCTCCCAAGATCACACAACAACCGTTCTTATATCAGTCTCTTTGTCTTGATGAGACCTATCCATAGACACCTCAACCATTGTTCTGTGACCTTCCTTCCTTGGGATATTTTCAAAAACCCCACCCAAATGTGGTATTTATCCCTATTCCTAACCCCAACCCAGTGCTTCTCAAATCTGGTCCTCATGGTCCAGTATCCTGCATGTTTTAGATATTTTCCTCTTCCACACACCTGGTTCAATTAATAATCAGCTCATCACCAAGCTCTGCAGAAGCCTGATAATGATGCAATGGCTTCCAGGTGTGCTGGAACAGAGAAATATCTAAAAAAAAAAAAATTAATGCAGGACACTGGGCCACAAGGACCAGATTTGAGAACCATTGCCCTAATCTAGCTCTATCTGCAATTTTTTTTACTGTTCAAATGATCTACAAACTTTTGCAAATGCTTGCTTTTGGGATTAATTGTCATAAAAAATAACACCTTCGTAAGTCTCTTGTTTTAATGGGGTCATTCAGACTCGTAAATACCACTGAGTTCCCAGCTGGAAGGTTTTGGAATAATATGCACATTGTTCGGCACATTTTTGCACACCAAGCCAGACATTTGTGGTAATTGTGCCCCGTGGCAAACATGAGGAAACTAATCAAAATGTGTAACTACACATAAGCTGCTTCACTTCATTAATAGCACAATATTGTATGATTATGTTAATTTTAATCAACCACAACCTGATGCTGGAAGTCCTCTCACATCAGGTTATTTTGGTGGTGTACAAATTCTCAAATGATGTGACTGTAAGACAAATCTCTGTCCTGCATGCACAATCAGCACTTCACCCACTGTACTTTTTTTTTTCTTACTAGAGGTGTAAACAGAGTGAGCCTACAGTGTCTTTTTTCTTCCCTAAATGAAGTGCTGTTTCTATGTTGTGTTGCAGAAAAAGCAACAAAAAGCTGTTCTGTCTTGAGTAGATTTATGGTAAGTATTTTTGTTTTTAGATGAATTTAAAAAGGAATTAGTCTGCAGTTTACAGTCTCTCATCTTTAACTTCCCATAAACCTTTGCATTTCTCTCCTGCTCTGACACACGTTACATAATCCTGCTCACCACCTGCTATTGTCGCTGCTGTAGGCCACGACAACACACTTACGGCCATATTATGCTTGTCTTCTCTGTGCTGAGATTGTACAACTAATAACATCCATCTGTCCAAAATGTAAACGAAGACCTTCAGAGAAATGCTGCTGCTGTGTTGTGTTACTGTTTGCTTGCTCACATATACCGCCATATGCAGCAGAGGTGAAACTAAATTGCAGAAGATGCCAAAACGAGATCACCTTGGAGCTGGGGTGAAAATGGTGATGGGTGACAGGCGAGGTGTTGGAACAGGAGTGATATGATATGATGGCATGTCAGAAAATCACAAGGTGTTCTGGCATCCACAAAAGGAAAAACTGGACAACTTAATTCCTATTTTAACGCTGTATTTTTGTTAGATATTTCACACCCAACAACAACATTTCTGTTTTTAGAACATGATGACAATCGTCGACTGGTATTTCAGTCTGAACTGAATCTCACCCAAAGCAAATGTGTGACATAACATGGAAAATGTCTGCAACAAAGAATCTGAAGAACTGAAAACAAACTAAGATAACACGTCAACCACTTTTGGGGACTTTTCATTTAACCCTTAAAGACCCAGTGTTATGTATGTAGAAGTTTCAAAATATTTGTGTCTCAACTTTTCTCAAGTGATTCATCATCATTTATTATAATATTATCTTTTGTATTTTGTATTTTTTCAGTTAAGATCGGGTATTTTCCTAAGTTTAATTCACTGATGTTCATAAAGTTGAGGGTTATTATTTTTTTTATTACCCAGAGAGTGGTCCAACTCCATGGGTTTTACTGGTGAATCAATGTTGTAGAAGATTACTGTGTTTCCACGGTAACCACAGAGCCTCTGAATGTCCAAATGGGTCATATCTGATGACCATGAAAAGATGACAAACTGTAATTTACACCAATTATTTACATGTATTGATAGAATTAGTGGATCAACATTAAACAGTTAAGATCAATTGACGGTTTTGGTAGCTGGTGGATGTTTGGGTCTTTATGGGCTAAATAAAATATATTTGTGTAGATGTGTCAGGGTTGGAACAATTTTTATGTGAGGATTTAGGTTTCATCCTCTGCAATCATTCCAAACAAACAGAAGCCGCAATTTAAAAAAAAAAAAAAAAAATACTGCCTCCCTTTGGAGTCAGAAACAGACTCAGGAATGTGTTGTGACCTGGTCTTCATTTGGTGAAGGAGTTCAAAAGTCATCAAAGAAAACCCATTGAGGTGACACTAGATGAAGCCTGGAACTGTCGAGACTGCTGCTTCACTGATGTCGATGTGACTTTTGTGAGTAGTCTGACTCACAGGATTCTGCTGCAATAATCCTGTCAATGGATGAACATTTCAGTCAACATTTCTTCCCTTCTAAGTGTTGTCTGCATGAAAGAGCAACAACAACCTCAGAGCAGCAACTACACTCTGAAAATAGCAAGATTTCCCACAGACATATACGTTATTTTTATATTTTCAATGTTTTCTTTTGTCTCATTTTAACCCAAAAAGACACAGTGCTTCTTGTGTGGCAGTTACAAAATGAATTTTTCTCTGTATTTAACTTTTCTTATGCAATTTATCACCATTGATTATAACATTATCCTCTGTATTCTGTGGTTTTTTCAGTGAAAATCAGGTATTTTCCTATATATTTGCTGATCATGTAGATGGTCAAAAAAACTTAGATTGTAGTAGGTTGTTATTTTCGCAGAAACAGAGAACATTAAAGAAAAGTCACTTTTTTGACAAAATATATCATTAAATGACCATACACCAAGTGTCTTCATCCACTGTCATTGATTCAACTCCATGGGTTTTACTGGTGAATCAATGTTGTAGAAGATGACGGTGTTTCCATGGTAACTACAGAGCCTCTGAACATCCAAATCTGATGACCATGAAAAGATGACAAACTGCATTTTATACCTCTTATGTACATGTATTGATAGGGTTAGTGGATCAACAGGAATTAAACATTTAAGATCAGTAGATGATTTTGGTCACCAGTGGAATTTTGGGTCTTCACGGGTTAATACTGGGCCTCATTTCTACACTTTCCAGCTGGCATTGTCACTGCATTACACTTGGCACTATCTGAAACAGAAAAGGATAATTCTTTTCAAGAAATACAAATATCCAAACAAGCAAGAGACCTAATTCCGGAATGATAGTGGACAGTGCCAGATCCCAGAGCTGTTCTCCAAACACACATAGAGTAAATGGAGATAGGGGTAGCTATTTGACGCTGCACTGTGAGAACCAAAAAGGCAAGGCTCTTTGTGTGATTTTCATAATTACCTTTCTCTAGTCTAATTGTACTGTCATCCACTGGCATTTTTCTGATTTTTTCCTGCGCTCGGACAGGAGCCACTATGAGTCCATTGGCCACTGTGTCTGCACTGCAGCAGCAAATGAAGAAACTGTTTATATGTGACTAAATGACACACAACTGTTAACAGAGGAGCTCACACTGACAATCTGATGATGAACAAATACAGGATTAAAAAAACATGCTTTTCAGGTTCAAGGGTAGGGGAGTTCAGCCCACATGCCCAAAACCTGAGAACCAAGATTGGATTCATGGCCCAGATCTTTTTTGCTGTATGTCCTCTCCCATTTTTCCTCTGTCTAATTTCAGGGGTTCCCAAACTTTTAAACTCACGACACCTAGAAATCAAAGAGCCAGAGACTGGGGACACCCCCCCCCCCCCACACTATCCCTGAAGAGACTGAAACATTAAAAAACAAGTGTGTACAAGACTCACACACTAAAAGTCATAT
>JAPTGZ010000005.1:37221947-37235890 GCA_029814645.1 Fowleria isostigma
TTTTCAGGTTATTCACATGTTTTTTGTGAAAGAATAGTCTGTAAATGTAAATATTTTCATAATTTAATGTTTTTACTACACTAAAACAGAGAGAAAATGGTTGAATTATTCATAGATTATGATGCTATTACTTTACCGGTCCGGCCCACTTGAGATCCAATTGGGCTGAATCGCGGCCCCTGGAAGAAATGAGTTTGAGACCCCTGATCTAGAGTCACCTTTTCAGACTTGATTTCCTTTTCTTCCTCCTGTTCTTTTTTTCCATTTTATCTACCATATGAGCTTCATAGTGAACTTCCATTACCCACTGTATTTAAGTTTGGATCAGAGTTAAACTATGGGGGAAAAAAATCTCACAGAATCTTCCAAAATTTGCCACATACATCATGCTTCAGCAAATCTGTCAATGAAAACCCTAAAGAGAAAGACTGATATCTTAATACTGTTTCATGCCTTTTCAAGTGAAGACAAAGAGTAGGGCAGTAGAATCTGTTGATATCTATCAATATTTACACATATTTAACCCCCCTACTTGTCTGAAAACATATGTGATTAGACAGAAATCTGTGACATGGAGTAAATTGTTCTACAGAGTGAAAACACAGGGAAAGAATACACATAGAGGACCAGTGGAATAACAATAGGCGGAATTTTCAACTGGTCGAACAGGGGTGTCAGACTCATTTTAGTTCACAGGCAACATACAGCCCAACATGATCTGAAGTGGGCCAGACCAGTAACACAACAAAATAACCTATAAGTCATGTCAACTCCAAGCCTTTCTCCATGTTTTGAGTGAAAAAAAAAATCAAATTACGTAATGAGAATGTTTACATTTTCAAATTATCCTTTAAATAAATGTGAATAACATGAACAACCAAGAAAAAAAAAACAGAAATTTATTAAGAAAAATAAGTGCAATGTTAACAATTGTATGCCTCAGTTTATCATTTACACATGTATATTGCAACTTACAGATTACAGTGGATCTACAAATACACAAAATATTTAGCAACAGGCAGAATATTGTTAAAATTACATTTAATTATTTTAAAACATTTCAGGTTATTCACATTTTTTGTGAAAGCATCATTTGTAAATGAATTTATAGTTTATTATGGTGGTGTTTTATGGACTGACCCACTTGAAATCAAACTGGGCTGAATGTGGGACCTGGATTCAAATGATTGATAATAACTTAAGTGTAATTTTTATATTTCACAAATTTATCCCAGGGGCCAGATTAGAGTCTTTGGGGGACTGGTTTTATCCCACGGGCCGTATGGGAGGTAGGGAAGTACATACATGATTGACAGGTGTAATTGCCATTGGCTGATCAGAGTTTGCAAATGATAAATATGAACTTAAATAACACTTTTCCACATTTTGATGGTGCCCAAAGCACTTTGCAAAGCCTCACCAGTGGGTGGCTGCTGCCATGCAGGGCACTGCCAGGCCTCACTGGGACAAATTTAGGGTCCAATGTCTTGCCCATGAACACTTTGACAGTTGAACAGTTGGAGGTGGGATTCAAACCGCCAACTGTTCGATCATTGGACGACTCGCTCTGCCGACTGTGCCTCAGCTGCCCGTTTAGATGCAACCTAGGAAAACTCCAATCCGAGTTTCAACACAGAAGTTTCAAAAGTGGCTTCGCTTTTCCATGACGGCAGGCTTGCATATATTCATATTTCAGCTTTTTCCATCTGATTTCATTTTTTGCAGCCAGATTTTGCTTTCCTTTCATGTTTTCATTATAGACCTAACAGGTCTATTTTGTTTTTCTAAATAATTTTGAATAGAGGATTTTCACACTAGTGTGGAAATTGTATTTTATACAAGTACAATCAATCATCCTGTCCATAAATGCAAATGATATTCCAATTAGGACTTTATTGGCAACATCATGAGTTCGTGATATTACTTGCCTTTTGTTTGAACCAGACCAAATCAATATGATACCACAATGTGACGGATTCACATATATTATTAATGTAGTGAGAAGGAGATGTGGAGAATCTGACCCACAGTCTTTTCAAATCCATACCATAGAATAATTACTGCAGGTAGATGGATTTAATTATACTGACGTGCATTTGGGGAAATCTCTGCATAAAGCTTCTGTTACAATATCATCAACTTTCTAAAATAGTTGGGTTTTTCAGATTTTTCAGAAAACACACACAAAAAAACCTTAACCAATAATTAAGTATTTGATGATTTAAACAAAGTACTGACTTTTTGACATGCAGTTATTTTAATGTGATAAAATAGATCATATGAAGAGATGAATACATATTAGGCCCAGTCTTTTTTTGGAATTTATTTATTTATTTTTTTACTTTTTTTTTTAATGTGTGATATAAAATAAAAAGGGAAATGAGGATATCTACATTCATGATAACAACGTGATTTTCCACAAAAACTCATTGTCTTTTTGGTTCTTTCATGTTTCTTAACAATGTGCAGCTCTGGCTACCTTTAACTCATAAATCATCCATACATGATTAACACCCTGAAAAAACACACTCCGACACAAAAGTACACATGAGCACACAAGAACATGTTGCATAACCTAACTGTGAGTCTTGGGAAAATAATGTTTAAGTGTAAATTAATGCCTCCACAAGTATATATGTTTCTTTCAGATACAGTAATATTTCAATTTTATGATACAAGTCGTAATCCTTGTACTCAGCTCCTGTGGGGAAGACAGATGTGAAGCCGAAACCTGATTAAAAAACATGCAAAGATATGATGACATAAGCAGAAAAAAAAAGTTCCTGGTGCTGTGACAAATACCTAAATGTGATGCTGAGATTATCTGCGAGGGAAACAAAGGCAGTCATATGCAATCACACAGATGCATGCAGGTGTTTTTGCACACTCTGCAAACGTAACTGGCCTTTTCTGATAAGTAGAACGGAAAACTCAAGGACTCTGCTCGGCTGCATTTGTATCAAGAAGACACAGACAAACAAGAATCTTAAAGAATTATGAATAATTCAGGTGTGAGTTGCCGTTGAGAGAACAAAACAGTGACACTACCTGCATGGAATGTCATTGCATACGTGAACGATGTGGAGCCAAAGAAAGCTATTATGAAGCATTAAATATTAATACAAGAGGAAAATCTGTTGCATATTATGGATCTGATGAGGCAAGCGGTAGAGTGGAATTGGATTGTCAAAGGGTGCGTACTGCAGGTTGTCCACATGGGGGAGTTGTGGCTTCATGCATCTCCCTGCTTCATCCCTTCCTTCCACTGTGAATAAATCAAATGTTGAGTGTTCATTTAGCATGTATAAGACTCTCCAATAACATAATATCGACTGAAATAAAAATGTAAATGCTCCAAACAGAGAATGTTGCACGACTCATCCCGTCCTCTTTTTTCCCTTGACCTCTCTCTGCCGGCCTTGTGTACTTTGCTTTTACTAGTCTCACAGCTAAAGCCCTACAGATGGGGGGGTGTGGACAGCAGGGGGCGCCACTAGAGTTACAGCTTCAGAGCAATTTATTTCCCAAGCTCACACAGGCTTCATTCGAGAGCCCATCAGAGAGCTCCAATAGAGCCACTTAAGCCACTGTTCCCCAACATGAAAGAAAGCAACCAGAACAGAGTGATAGGAAGAAAGGCAAAGAGCCAGAAGAGAAGTGTTTGATCAGTTAGTTCTGGGGCATCACTTCGAGGGGATTGTATCCCCAACGGTGGCACTGGGAACTGTTTGTCCCTTAGAAGTCTAATGTGAGAAATTGAATTTAATTTTTATTTCTGTCTATGCTTCTTGGCTGTTTGTATATAATGAATCCACACGGTCTACAGTAAAAGCAGAGAGGAGGAAATGAAAGAACAGGGCGGAGGTACCAAGGAATCTGACAAGACCCCCCTCACTTTATTGGGAATAAAACTGTAATTGTCTCACAGTGGGATCAATGGAGTTACCTTGCTGCGAAATCAAATGAATTCTAGCAGAGATAATTACAGAGATGAATGGATAGAACAAAGAAATAGTTGAGCGAACACGTAAACAGAGATTACAGTGAAAACACAAATTCAGTTTATTAGAAATTTTCTGGAAAACCAATTGCCTCAAGTCAGTCTAGTTATTGACATATCATAAACTAACCAGGTTAAGCTGTATGAACAAATAACTTCAAGTGTACACTGTAAACCAAGATAAGTAGAATCAACTTAAAATAATCAAGGTTCATTTTTTTAATAATTCATTTATTTATTTGTTTATGACTATTTATATAAGTATGCCATTTTCACTTTCATCAGTGCTTTTGAACTTGAATTTTTAACATTTGAAATGCCCTGTGTTATTATGTTCATCTGTTCACATGTTTTTTAAGCATAACATTCCTACTTAAATACTGTACTGTTTTATGGCTCTGAAGAAAACTCAAAAATTAAAAAAAAAAAAAAATTGTGAAAAAAATAATCAAGGTAACTTGTTGCCTTAAATATTTTAAGTAATGAAGCATTAGTTAAATAAACGAGGTGGACTAGTTCAATGTACTTGACCCCATAATGGAATGGAATAAAACATTTAAGTTGAATGTACTAATAACTGAGTTATAGCAACTGAAGATACTTAGTTTAAACCAAGGGTTCACAAAGGGAGGGTTGGGGTATCACAAGATTATTATCAGTCTTGATGTAATCCTGTGGTAGATAAAAACTATTCAAGAGCACTATTGTTGCACTTGTGTTCTAAAGGGAGTGTATTGATATTGTGAGTTTCAAGTTGCACTACAAATATAATTGCGTTGTTTAGCACAAAAGTCATTAGTATGACATTCACTGCAAATCAACAGTGACAAACAGCTTGATTGTTCTTACAGATTTGACTCATGGTGTTATATTAATAAAAAATACAATAAATATGAAAAAGCTGATAACCATTGTAAAATATTCATGTAAATTAATTTCAACATAACCCCCCCTTGAACCCTTGCACATAAAACAGAACACAATGAGTAAAAGGTCAAGTACCCACAATGCAATGTGGTTTCCGTAGCCCCTCCCATACTCTTGCAAAAACACATACTTCTCTGTTATCTTTTACTCATCATCATCAGTTCATTGAATTTGTGTTAAAAAAAATAAGTGCAATTAACTAATTATTTGTAGAAAAGGGGTTACTATCCATTAAAACAAACATTAATAATGATAACTAAAATGTTTTAATTCAGAAAATCGAGGGTTTACTGTGTAGAAATGCCAACAATTCCAAGGGTCCTGGTGAATTCTGAGTCATGGAGGGGTAAATTTCCTCCTTATACACTCCTGCTGCCCCTCTCCCTGTGTGGCGGTGACATTACAACGCCAATTGGGAGGCGTATGAGCCAAGTAAAGAAACTGTGGACACTACTAGGCACACAGAGGTCAGATAAATCCTAATGAAGGGACTTTCCAGGCTGTGATTACCTCTAAAGAAAGAGATTGGCCCTCCCAAAGAGGTTAATTAAAAAAGTCACGGGGGCCGAGCAGGGAAGTGTCTCCATCACCGTTGTGAACCCCGGTGACCCCTCCATCCTCTTGGACAGACATAGCCCATCCATCAGGCCTGATTCCTCGGCTGTCCAGCTCCCAGTGCCGACACCGAAACCCCTGAGTGACTGGAACATAAAAGTGAATGTAGCAGCGAACACTGAGAGGGAAGAATAACACACACCACCGCTGAGACAACCCACGTCTGAAGTCCCCCAGGTAATGAAACCTCTCCCCTCTCAAGGATCAGACAAACACCATATCTTGTCATCTTTCCCCCATTTTCTTCCTCAATCTTCTTTGTTTTTAGCCCTCTATGTTGGAACTACCTCATCACATAGGCCCATTTATCAGAAAACAGACCTGTTGGGTTGTGTTGTTTTTTTTTTTCCTTGCTTACCAGAAAAACACCTGAAAAATGTGAGCAATTTAAGGAGCCATATAGAGTATAATGTTGCTATAGCAATATAAGCACACTGTTCACATCAAGAACCGTGGGTAAGCATTTAAGCTTCGATACTTGCCGCGAGGAAAAAGCCGAATATATGAACATTGCCTTACCTGACCACAGCATGAAAGAATCAGCAGCCATCAATGGAAAAAAAAATCCCTCTAGCGATCCCTGTTAAAAAGAAAGATTTGTCAACCCCATTTCCCTAGTCCTCAGAGGCGAGGACAAAGGTGTGATGGTGTGCAAAATGGAGAAAAGACTGAGGAAGAGTAAAGGAATAATATTCAGAGAGACAAAAACTGGGGGAGAAATGAAGTGTTTTGGTTGATTGGCTCCGAGAGTGGGCAGACAGCCTGGAGCAGTCCTACAGGAAAAAGTTAAACATTTTCATAAATCTGCTCTCGCCGAGTTCACCTGTAGCAGTGGGAGGGTTAAATCACGTCATGCTTGATTGGTTGAAAGGGAGAAGCTGGTCCCACAGTACGGGGGGCCACCTCTGCAGCTGCTGGGCTTCCTCATTACACTTTGCTCACCGAGTCGTCTGCAACATCCTCATTCCTGGTGCTGACGCAGGTAGAATGAGCTCATTCCCTCTCCATTCATAAGCTGAGTGCACCAAAAATTTCAGAGAGGGGAGAAGCATAATAAGTTCAGACTCCAAGTTAGAGTGCCTGCAGGCAGTAAAAGTGGAGGATGAACGGTGGAGACTTGATGGAGACGAGTGGGAGAAGGGTGTATATGTGCAAACGTGAATGAAAAGGAGAGAGGAATTGCTTTCTGAAACATGACTTTTTTCATTTAAACTTGTACTGATCCTATTATAAACACCAAAGTCTAAATAGGATTCCGAGAGGCTAAAAATAATGATCTATTATGCGCGTTTCCATGTCCAAACTCTTGCTGTGCGACTCTTCTACAACAGCTTTTTTTTGTTTTGTTTTGTGATTCACAGTTCAGAAACTTCTTATCTATGTGGCCTGAAGGCTCTGTAAACAAACAGTAATAGAAGAATCTTTTTCTCATTCTTTGTTGGAAATGAAAGCTTTGTCAAACCATCAGCGCGTGGTTGAGTCTGTGAATTTGTTTAAACAGTGTATACAACCTCGGCGACAAAGATTACAGCGGGATATCTGGCTCTTGGAAATATTTCATTCTTTATCTGTTAATTGCCTGAGATAATGGCGGATACGGCCATTCAGTCGTAAGTCATGCGTACTTATTTATCTGTACCAGGTGTATGTGTGGCCGTTGCGTTAACTCTTTCCCCAATAAAGACGACATTGGACGACCCTCCCCCGTACCCTTAATGATGTTTGACACCTCTGTTATTTCACTAAAGATGTGATTTGATGACGATTAGAACAGGTTCAATTTTTTCAAATGTAACAGATGTTGTGATAGGCAGAGGTGACCACAACCCATTCTAGGACAATCAGTGGGTTAAATAATACATTTTCTGTATTTTTTAAAATTATTTTTAATTATTTTTTATTGTTTTAATTTTCTTATTTTATTTTATTTAAAAAAAATTATAATAAAAATAATGATAATAAATTTTCACAGTTTTTTCCAAAAGTTTGCTGAAGTAGTGATAATTGTTGCCACTGGAAAAAGAAAAAACGCACTAGAAAAACCAAGTGTTCCATGGGTAGAACTAGTAACCTATATTTGTGTTGTTCCTTCTAGGCATCCAAGGGGGAAAGAGTTAAACCACTGTCTGGAGTCAATAACTTTAAACTGGCTACAACTGTGTATTTGCGTATGTGCTGTGCATTGGAAACCACAAAGTTCCACAGTTCAGGTGAGAACTCAGAATTATTCAAACTGATGCAGGCTGGTTCATGGTTCATATGAATGCACGGGTACGCTCTCACAGTGAATGCATAATATATGTGGGGGGGCATAAAAGAATTTTCAAATAATACATAAATGGATGGAAAAGCAAAACAAACCTGTGAATGTTGAGTTTTGTCGAATTTGGTCTGCCAAGGCAAGGTCATTCGGAAAAACATGGCAGTAGGAAAAAAAATCAATGCTATCATTGATGTGCTGTCCAATGCTGATCAAACTTTAAGCTATAGGTGTTTATTTGGCTGCGGGTGTGTACTTGAGACTATGTGAATGTGTGTGTGTGTGAAGTCAGAAGCTCTCCCATCGCAATGTGGCGTTATGGAAATGCAGGAATCACCATGAAAAGGGCAGCTGGAAGCATGCTCAGGGCAACCTTTTATATACAACACCTAATCAGCAAAGCAACTGCCTTCTCTCCTGTTTACCCTATTTATCAGTCACCCCTAAACCTTCAACTACTTCATCTAATCTCCTCTCCTCCTCCTCCTCTTCATCGTCTAACATTAGAAAGCAGCAGCTTCTTTCCTGTATTAATTGTTTTCCACCTGGGCCTTATTCAGCTCTGCTTATTATTCAGACCTTCACTGCTCGCCACCTGATAACCTCCAAATGCTGCCAGCAATTAACAGGAGTTTGCCTACTACAGCGTCCAGAAGGAGGGATCTCTTTAGAGCCAGACGAAGAGACAGAGCAACGGAAGGTTAGGACAGCACAAGGAGGACGAGAAGAGTGGAAAATAAGAGATAGAGCGGAGGGATGGACCGAGGAGATTCTTTATGGCCATTGAAAGATAAATCGATGCGGCTGAATGGGTTGTATTTTAGTGATAAGGAAATGACCAGCTTCAAAGCGTGCTGCTTTCAATGCGCACATTAGTGTGTGTGTGTACGACCAGAAACTGATAAGGATGTTTGCTATCAAGGGTGGACAACCTATTCCGGAAGGTACAGCAAATATAGGTGTGCTGACCCATTAGGAACTGGTCTAAACTAAAGACCCGGTCAATATCCCAAGAGGCTGTATTGATTTAACAGACTGTGACTGGTTGGCTGTGGTTCAGATAATCGAGCCAATACAGAAGAACAACTGGACAGCCCCTCATCAAAACAAAGTTTGTCAATACAGCATTTTCTCTTGAATAATAAACACAAAGCATATTTAACAGAAACTATACTGCAGGCTTAGATTAACCCAGAATGACCCGGTGATACTTTTGTGGCAGATCCCAAATGACTTTTTTTGGATCGTTAAATTTTCTTAAGTGATTTATCATAATTTCTTCTAATATTATCCTCTATATTCAGCAGTTCTCACTGTAATTTCAGTCTAGGTATGTTTTTTTTTTCTTTTTTGGCTGTTTTTAATTTTTTAAACAAAAACAGAAAAATCTTAAACTTAAAATGAAAAATCTAACTTTTTTTTTAGTTATATGCTAGGAAGAAATGTTGAAAAACAGCTTTTAATGTTTGTTTGGTGTTGTTTCATTGGCAATGGATGTCAAGTATGCTGTCAAAAACTAAATTTGTTGTAGTGCTGAATTCAAAAATATCATTTGTACAGTAATGCGTCTTACAGGTGGAGCTTCATATTGTAAGCGACGTGGGTGTGTGTAAAGGAATGAATCAGTCCAAACAGGTATAGGGTCTTGCTCATAACCTTTTACTTTTCTCCCACAGCAAAACAGTCCCCCTCGACTCTCCCGACTCCTTTTTCTTCTCTCCCTGTCCTTCACTCCCCGTTTCTCCCAACAGCGCCCCCTAAGGCAGAATACCTAATAACAGACTACCAACTTAACATTACTGTATGAGTACTTGTAAATAATTATACAACACTTATCCTCAAAAATACAAGAACTATGTCAG
Organism: Fowleria isostigma; assembly: GCA_029814645.1. NCBI lineage: Eukaryota > Metazoa > Chordata > Actinopteri > Kurtiformes > Apogonidae > Fowleria > Fowleria isostigma. Next base: position 37,231,612 of record JAPTGZ010000005.1, read on the forward strand.
AATATGTGCTAATAACTCAGAATATGTACTTATCCTATTTTCACTCTTACAATATTACTGCACATATCTGATAAACCGAAGAGATCACTGCCGTTTCCAGTTCAGTAAAAAATGGTTTTGACGTCTTAGGTTGTAGTAGAGCAGAACCTCCTTCCTGGAATTACAGAGCACAGCGTTGCTTCTGGTGATATAAAGCATGTCTTATTTCTTGGGGTCTGGGGGTCGCCCCATTTGTAAACACTACCACTTCACACTTCTGGTGTCAAAAATAATAAAACCAAAATTTTAACTTCACATTTTTGTTTTGAATGTAAAACAATCAGAGAAAACTTGGTTTACTGGTTTTTCCTTCAGTGTGTAAATGTGTTTATGTTATATTTGTATGTAAATATATAAATAATGTAGTAGTGGAAGAGAAATAAAATATTGAAACATGAATACTGTCAAGGGGCGGGGCCATATATGGAGGTTGCTTCCCCCCAACTCCTTTTCGAACGCTACATGAAATGTTTTGTACTTATGGGAAGTCTTTTATTTGACTCTGTTTTTGTTTCTTTTTCAAATGTATAACTATTTGAATCCATCTTTGAATGTTCAAAATGAATAAATCAATCATTTAAAATTATACACAGGTATGTTTAAAAATTAGATAACACATTTTTCCTAACAAGTTTAGAAAAGGGATAAACAAAAATAAAATAAAAAATATGTTTTTTCTGATTGTATTTTGAAATGGAATAACAAAATGAGCCACACCTGGATTACTTTCCTATATTTACTTTGCTGAAAAAGTCACTTTTCTTCTTTCTTTTTTCTGTTTTTATATAATAACCTTTGAATTAACTCTGAGTTTTCATAATGTCTAAATCAAATGTAGTAAAGATATCATTAACTGAACATAAACCAAGTGTGTCCATCCACTGTCACTGATCCAACTCCACGGGGTTTACTGGTGAATCAATGTTGTAGAAGATGACGGTGTTTCCACGTTCACTATTGAGGTTCTGAACGTCCAAATGGATTATATCTGATCACAACGAAAAGACGACAAATTGCATTTTACACCAATTATTTACATGGATTGATAAGATTAGTGGATCAACAGGTTTTAAACCTCTTAGACCAGTAGATACCTTTGGTCACTGATGGAGGTTTGGGTCTTTATGGGTTAACACAGCCAGACCAAATATGCAGCCAATACCAGAATAAGCAGATATAATTTTTAGCCTCATAACAGCATTCACACGTCTGAGTCAGTCTCTGCTCGGGGAGCTACAGCCAACATGGATTGATTGTGTGGTTTAAAAAAAAGAGAAGAAAATAGATGTTCTTTTTCCGCCTGTTCTGCCTCTTAGAAATTTTTGATTATGTGTTGTCAGGTGGAACAAAATGTGGATATCCATACGGCTGTAGCTGTCTTAAAACTAACATTTCAAACTACACCAAGCACATCTTCAGGAGCCACTGAACCATAATGAGACCACAACACATTTATTTAACTAATGGGTGATTTGCCTAGCTAAACATGGCTGCATGGTGAAACAAATGAAATGGCTATTGTTGTGAGCACAAAAGCTTTCCGGGGCTCAGCAAACCCAGGTGTGTGACTATGCGGCAGTACAGAAATGGGAGGCTGTTCTCTAAAACTGCTAATTAAAGTGGGAAGGTGTGTAAAAATGCTACAAATTAGTGTTGGGTCCCTGGTGGTATCAAGTATTTTGCAGGTTGCATGAGTAAACATATTTGCTCTGCCTATTTATCTACACATATTTGTTGGCCCCCACAGTTTCACAGCGCTCCAATGTATATAGTTGGAAGGGTGGAGGTTTAGAGCAGATAACAATAGAAGCAGGAGCGGCGGAGATCAAACGCTTTTATTTCAGTTGTAACTGGGAGAAGGGGGCTCCTTTGGTGTCTCTTCTGGGAGTACTGCTCCAGATTCTGATATCCGTTTTCCCTTTGTTTTCTCTCTTGGCCCTTTGAAATATTTAGTGAGAATCCCTGACTTACACATACACACAAATTAAGTGGGTGTGTGCGCACATTTACAATCTCAACATTCCCTCCAGGCATCAATCATGGAAAGTGCACTCAACATCTGGATGTGGACAGTCTTTCCCCCCAGGAATGAACACTTCAGATCTCTCCATTTTAGCATAGTGCTCCTCCTGAGGGACATTTTCTTCTAGACCAGCTTCAGCCCAACATTTTTATTTTACCTTTGGGGGTCCACCAAGGAATCTCCTCCAGCAATGATCCTTCTCTATCTCCTTGTCCTCCCATCTCTCTCTCTCTCTCTCTCTCTCTCTCTCTCTCTCTCTCTACTGGACCGGCACGACCATAACCTCCTCCCACGGGTTAGACCTCTCCAGCCTCTCTAGGTGTTTGCTTTCTTTTATGATTCATTTGTAGATTTTGACAGAATAATAGTAAAAAAAAGTAGCCTTTATATCATTTTAACAGGTCAGTATATGATGGGTTCAAGAAGGAAGGCGTAATGGGATCAATTTACAGGCCCTCAAGGTCTGTTCTACTTCATAAAAACTAAGATTTAAAACTAAAAGCTGTTGTGAAAAAGTACATTAGTTAAAGGATTCAAGGAGTCAAGGAACTTTATTGTCATGCCAGCGAGCACATGAGATGGTACAAAATTTGGTCCTCAATGTCCCAGATTTAGACTACTAAAGAATTCTATATATAAACAATATGTACATAAAAAAGACCTTTGCATAATTAAAAAAAAGAAAAAAAAAAAAAAGACAAAAAACACTTAGATAGTAGCCTGATTGGCCACTTATCCAATAATAACGTTTGTGTCATATTTGCTATGCCAGGTTCTGAGACCTTTATCTTATCAACAAAAATCAATACTTGCTTTTAAAACTTGTTGTATATGACCTGATATGTGTTTTCTGCCCCTTAGTGGATTATCGTCCCACTGTAGCAATGGAAAAGTGCTTTTTTTTTTTTTTTTGTGCCCTTTTCAATATGGCCACCAAGGTCATCATCCAACATGCATTTTTTAGGAAAGTCTTCGGTAATTTTTGAAAAATGATGTTGAGTGAAACATTTATATTATTATTTGGTTGAAAATGGAAAAAAAAATATTGAAGTTATGGTGCCATTCAAAAGAAATAAAAAGGCTGTAAAAAGTTTAACCTATAAAAATCACCTGAAATGTCCTATATTTTCAAATTTTACTGGTAAAACTTACTTTTCGATCTAAAATTACGTTGTTGTGAGTGAAAAGTTGTGAAAAGCAAAAAAAAAAAGTCATACTATTTTGTTTCTGATATAATTTTTGTATCAGAAACAAAATTGTATGGCAACATATTATGTTTGTTTTATGTTAAGAGGGCTAATAAACATTTAAATTAAATATATATATATATAATTTTGTGGTTAGTTTTTAATGGGTCAGGTTTTACTGGGTTAATATTGTGAGGTGGAGGGTAATGTGTAAAGTTTTAAAAGTGTACTATATTTAATTAAATTCTGAAAACAAAAACATTGTTAGAGCCTGTGTTTGGGATTTTTGGATTAAGGAATATTAACTGTGGCCACCTGCCTTGAAATGGAGACAAGAATAAGAAGTCTGTGCTGAGCTGGTGTACCATGGCAGACTCCATGGAGGTGACCTGTTCTCTCTGTAGATGTAAACTCTATTTCCAATATAATGAAAACATGATTCATACTTTCAAGTCATCATACAATAATGAAAACATCACGGTGCATGGTCTGCAAAAATAACAGTGCAGAACATAGGACATTCAATAAACAACAGACTTGTAAATTTGATGTCTTACTTATCAGGTTCTGTAAATCAAGTCTTTATTTACAATACCTGAAAAAAATAACTAAAAAATAGAACTAACAACAACAAAAAAGTTTCACTATTTGTTGAATTGCACTCACAATATCAACCTGTATAGATAAATAGTCAGAAAATATGCCAATTTAGGAACATTTGTGGAATCTGATTGCAAATAGAAAGAAACTAGAAAAGCACTCGGAGAGCGCAGACCTCCGCCAAGCACCACCGTTCCCTCATTTTTCTAGGTGGCGCTAGAGAGCACATAGATCATAGGTTGCAGTGTATGATTTTTCCGGCTCGATGAGACGAACATTTCAATATTTGTTTCACGTCTGTACGACATTTCTCTGGCAGCTAGGGCCGTTTTAATTTTTTAGGTGGCGCTAGGGAGCACATAGGTCATAGTTTGCAGTGTATGATTTTTCCGGCTCGATGAGACGAACATTTCAATATTTGTTTCATGTC
>JAPTGZ010000005.1:37282070-37293828 GCA_029814645.1 Fowleria isostigma
AGAATATTGGTAAACTTGCACTTCAGATATATCAAAATGTTAATATTTGTTCATGTTATTTGTGTTTTTTTGTGAAAATACAGTAAAATTACATTGAATTTGTGAGTATTTCTACATAATTATGATCATATTTAACTGATTTGCTCCACTTGGGATTAAATTGGTCTGTTTGTGGAACCTGAACCAAAGTGATTAATATCTTCAGTGTAATTTTTGCATAAAATTCCTCCCGCGGGATGGACCGGACCCTTCGGCGGACCGCATTTGGCCCCGGGCCACATGTTTGAGACCCCTGATCTAAAGTGTTTAATAACTTCTGAACCACTAAACCTATAAATATGTTTAAATAATTGGTGTAAAATGCACTTCGTCATCTTTTCATGATTAACATCATAACCTCTATAGTGAATGTGGAAACACCGTCATCTTCTACAACATTGATTCACCAGTAAAACACATGGAGTTGGATCAATGACAATGGATATAGACACTTGTTTTATGTTCAATTATTGATATGTTTTACTAAAAAGTCACTTTTTGTCATTTTTTTTTGTTTCTGACATAATAACCCTCAACTTTAATCTGAGAGCTTTAATTTTTTATAGACATTCACATAATGAGTAAATTAAAGACAAGAAAAATACCTGATTTTCACAGAAAAAATATAAAATATAGCGGACAATATTATAATAAATGGTGATAAATCACGTAACCTTCCTCTTGTGTTCGGGTCGGCAGTGACCCATTTTAGGTTTTTAAATGCATAAAAAGAACCACATCATTTATTATTATTTTTTTTTTATTGCATCAAGGATTTTTGACTTTGTCGGGAACCTCTATTTTAACAAAATAATCCAATTAAAAAAAAATCACAAAATTATAAAATGTTCTGGTTGAATTCATGATCTTCATGTTGCTAGGGTCGGTTTTGACCTAATTACGAAAGAAAGTTTATAAAGCAATAATTAGACCTAAAACTGAAATCATAAGTGCACGGTCAGCCAACACTGACACCAGCTCCTCTAACAATCATATGAGCTTTATGGGATTCTCATCGGGACTTGTTATCCAGAATACCTGCACAAAAACAAAACAAGCACAGATCGGTATGTCCAGACATGTGAGGTCAGTTCAGTCTAGAGCTGGTGACTGTCAGAGGTAACATCCAGGGGCATACTGACAAAAAAAGGCCCAGAGAACCACATCAAAAATATTAAACCATCACAGATAAGGAAGAATAACAAGGAAACCAAGAGATAAGAAACAAATTGGATGATAGATTATCATTTTTAGTGTATTTTACAGCTGATTTAAGACATGAGTCAAAACCAAACTGTTAACATAAGAGATGGAAAAAGAAAGAGAATGCAAAAGGATAAGAAAAGTTAAATATGGTGAAAAAAGTATTTGTAATTGCCACAAAAATAGAACTCTTTATAGGTTAAAGTTCATGCATTCATCATTCTCTGTTTGGATAAGTCAGTGACATACACAGATAATACAAATCTTATTTCTCTGATGTGCATGGCTCTTATGGAACATAGTCTCCCTACATATGCATTTGAACAGTCTGATATTTTATCGTCATGATTTTCTTAACACAGACAAACATCATGTGTAATTTATTGCATGATTCAATAGCATCAAACAATTATTTGTCTCTTACCATTGACTGCTGTATATATTTCATCTGAGGCACATTCCCACGGGACACACCTTCCCCTTAAGTCATGATGCATTTTATTGATCCTGTATCTTTAAACCGAGGACATCACATCAACATTTATGTCCCACTGTGTCTGGACTTGATGGGAAATGAAGACAAAAATCATAACCTTCTTGGAAGATGTAAATATTCCTCCATTCATTCAACAGTATGGAGCAGACATGTAATATCATGTAAATGTAAAACACGGTTTAGCATTAGAACCCAGTACTTCGACATCTTTATACATTAGATGAGGTAATAGTTAAAGCAGTAGAGACTGAAACTCAGAATGCTACGACGAGGGGGTTGACTGACCTCTTTTTTAAGCTAGAACAAAGTTGTTTTTTTTTCCCCTCTGTGAGTTGAAAAAGAATCTGTACATTTAGATCATAAAGAGCGTACTCCAACTGCATTAATTCAGCGTGAGGAAAACTCTTGGAGTGAATACCATCTGTGGTACGGTGACACTGGCTGACTAAGTATGTGCACTTTCACAACATCAGTGAATTATTCTCATTAGTGCCTTTCAGTAGGAGCAAAAAACACAAGACACACAGGTTTCCTTTTTTGCATCGACTTGTTATGCACGCCACTATTAGATATAATTTCCGTCTTCAGGCACTAGGTCAGCATTTGCATTTGTGAATTCATGGTGAGAATACCGAAGAGTTACTCTAATACCCTCGCGGACAACCTGTAATGTGCTGACTAAGGTAAAGAGTACCAATGGAAATGCTCCTAACTGGGAGCCCAGAGATCTATAATGACCCGTGGTTACCATACATCTGACGTGAAAACGGCTGCAGGGCCATGCAATGTAAAAAGGGTCCACTCCATTAATATCACAGGAGCTGTAAAGCTGTCACTGCCACTCCATGCTCTTCCCACATAAAGCTGATTTGTGATGGCTCCAATCCGCCAGCCTTCAGTCTCCCTAATGATGGCGAGATCCATCACACTCATTTAATCAGAGCTGAAAGGAAAGCAAAGAAGATGGATGAGGCCATTGTGCGCCTCAATAGGTACTTTAAAAAATCACTCTCATACCCAATCCCACACCAATCCAAAACCGAGATGATAATATAATCAGTAATTTGGTGCTGTTAAAGTTTTTTTTTTTTTTTTTTTTTAATCAAGCACTTACGCTGTTGAAGCTAATGAGTGTGTAGCACAAACAATGTACACTCCTGAATTTACTGCTCCATTTGATACAACATCCACTCCTCCAAAAGGAGTTACAATCACGGAAAAAAACAGAGTGACTGATGAACCAACAAGTCCTTCAATCTCCACACTAAAACACCGCAAGTTGTCAGTGCCTTTCAAAATGACTTACATGAATGTTACAAAAAGGATTTATAAGAACATTGTTTGATATACTGCCTGGATTACTTCTAACATCATTGTTTGTCCGTGAATACCCAAAATAATGCTGTCTCTTTTCTCATTTGTTCTAAACTTATTTTTGAGGGTTTGGTGATTTTTAACCATGTCAAGCCTGAACCATTAAATAATTGACAGAAAATTTCCATTCTTTGAAACCTGAACCCTTATCAGTCCTTCCGAACAACCCCCCCACAACACCATCATTTTTTTTTTTTTCAAATATCAATTTCTATATATGAGTTTCAGTTTGTATCATATTTGATACATCGGGACTCAATTCTCATTTTTTTTAAACAAACAAAAACATAATATAACACAAACATATCTAACAAACGGGTAATTCCAAACATATATAAAAACATTTTCCAGAGCTACTATCATGCATCAATGAGAAATCCACCAATGGAAGTCTGAAAGACATCTTGAGGTATCACTGGAATGGCCTCTGGTGAACTAATTACTGCCCACTGGTGAATTATCCATGTATTGCATGTATCTATTTCTATATACATATCAGATTTTTCAAGGAAAAAAATACACTGATCATGTATCAAATGTGATATGTTTGGCATTATAGGGTTAAACCACTTGGTGAGAATTCTCAAATATCAATCTCAACTCTCTCTTAACTCATAAAGACCCAGTAGTACTTCTGTGGCAGCCTCTAAATTATCAATGCCAAACTCATTTTAGCTCAGAGGCCACATGCAGCAAATATGATTTCAAACGGACTGGACCAGTAAAATAATAGGCATAATAACTTTTACAAAGCTAATAATTAAAAATTCTCACTTTGTTTTAATGTGAAAAAGAATCATATTGTATACGAAAATACGAATAACCTCAACAGCAATGTAAACCTGACAAATGTTAACAAAATAAAGTGCAATTTCAAAAATATTATGTTTCAGTTTTTTTTTTTATTAACGCAACTCACAGATCACAGTGAGTCTATTATTTTGTTAAAATTTAACTTTTTTTTTCTTAAAACATTTCTAGTCATTCATATTTGTTCAGGTTATTCATATTTTTTATGAGAATAGTCTGTAATTGTAAATATTTTCATCATGCAATTTGACACCCTTGGCTGTTAATATTTTCAGCGTACTTTTCCATTCTGCAAATTCGTATTGCGGGCCAGATTGAAACCTCTGGCCCGTAACCTCTAATTAACCTTTCTTTAGTGATTTGTCATTTAGTTATTTATCATTTATTACAATGTTATCTTCTGTATTTTGTGTTTTTTTCCAATTAAAATTGAGGGTTATTCTATCAGAAACAGAGAAAACTGAAGAAACAGGTACTTTTTCAGTAAATATATCATTAACTGAACATAAAACAAGTATCTTTTTTCACTGTCATTGATCCATTTCTTTGGGATTTACTGGTGAATCAATGTTATAGTAGAAGCAATGTCTCCATGGCAACTACAGAGCATTTGAACATCCAAATGGATCATATCTGATGACCATGAAAGATGACAAACCGCATTTTTTACATCAGTTATTTGTATGTATTGATAGGATTAGTGAATTATAAGATATTAAACAGACTATATCAGTAGATGCTGTTGACCGGTGAATTTTTGGGTCTTTATGGGTTTAAAGGTGGTAGCAAAGTAACAAAAATCTTTTTTCAGATGTTGAAATATAGTTTGTGTAAACTGTATTTGAATACGCTGAATATTTGTTTTATCATAATGATGATTTTTGTACTCTTTGGTTTTACACTGGTTTGTGCAACACAGTATATTCAGTCATAAAACAACAAAAATCTAATAACTTCACATTTCAGTTTTAGTAATTTGTTATGAATGAATACAAAAAAATAATTCCTATTATTATAAAAGAAAACAAAAATCTACTAACTTCATTTTTTTTTCCCACTAATGTGTTATAAATGGCAAAAATGTTCATGCAGCTTTAACCCATAAAGATGCAGTGCTACTTTTCTGTCAGTTCCCAAATGATTGTTTTTTTCTCTATTTAACATTTCTTAAGTGATTTATCACCATTTATTATAATATTATTCTATTTGATTTCCTGGGGCTAGATGGTCAGTGGTAGAGTTTTTGCCTGCCACACGGGAGGCCTGGGTTTGATTCCCAGCTGGACCCAAGCCCAGTTCTCAGGAATGGCATCCTGACGTAAAAACATGTGCCAAATCATCATGCGAATATTTACTGCGGCGACTCCAAAAGGGAGCAGCCGAAATGGACAACAACAACAACAACATCGTATTTAATTTCCTGTTTGATTTAGATGTTCATGAAAACTCAAAGTAAATTCAAAGACTATTATATGAAAACATATAAAATGGAAGAAAAACTTACTTTTTCCTGTAAAATATATCATAAAAAAGTGTGTCCATCTACTGTCATTGATCCAACTCCATGTGTTTTACTGGTAAATCAATGCTGTAGAAGACGACAGTGTTTCCATGGTAACTACACAGCCTCTGAACATCCAAATAGGTCATATCTGATCACAATGAAAAGACGACAAACTGCATTTTACACCAATTATTTACATGGATTGATAAGATTAGTGGATCAACACATATTAAACATTTCATTTTAGTATGAGAAGATGATGGATGCTTTTGGATTCCAGTGGGTGTTTGTGTTTTTATGGGTTAAGACGCTTTGCAGTGCAATAATATTTGTTCGCTTCTTCTTGCATCTGAGAAACAAGACAGATACAAATAGAAGGACAAAACAAATAAACCAAACATCCCCATAAATACCTGTCAGCCAGCCTTCATGTAATGCACATACTGGGAGCGCTGGGTTCTTTCAGTGTGAACATCACTCATATGGGTTCTGTAATCAGCATTCTTTCTCCTCACCCATATTAAGTATGTAAACCATGGAGCAAACTGTGCAGGGTGGATGTGGATGTGAACAGCAGTCTGAGGTGGTGGACTGGTATCCCTGGAGGATCTGGGAGTTCACTGTGCAGTCAGCCACGCAAGGATAAGTAAGTATGTGGGGAGAGTCCGAGTGATGTGGAAGAAGTATGGAAATAAACATGCAATTCTCCATCTGTACGGCCTGTTCATGACTATTCTGTCTGGGAGGTGGCTACAGCAATATGCACCGCTGCTAGACAGGAAGACAGAAAGACTGGGAAAAACCATAGTCAAGAGGAAATTACATTAAAAAGGACCAAATTGAATGAGCAGACATGGAACAAGATTATTTGTCTTGTTCAGTGCATTTGCTCTAATCATGAAGAAAAGCTGTTGCTGTCTCCTTCCTCTCTATTTCTTTTTTTTTTTTTTTTTTGCTCGGTCATGTTCATTTTCAGAGCCTTTGCCTAGTCGTTGTATGGAGCAGTCACTTCCACATCATCAGTGGAGATGGCTGTGCTGTGTACGGACATTATGTGTGCAATTCAGCAGAAAGTTGACAATATTATTCTTTTGCCTAAAGCTATTGAACCATATCTGTCTGTGCACAGCAAGCCACTAAACCATCTGCAGGTGCATGTGTGGTGTGTATGTGTGTGTGTGTGTGTGTGTGTGTGTGTGTGTGTGTGTGTGTGTGTGTGTGTATACGCTGGAGGACCGGGCGGTGGGTTGATATATTGGGAAAACAAATGGAAGGACAAGGGGAGGCAGTGGACAGTGTTAAAAATCAGAGGAGTATAGGGGTGGTGGAAGTGTGCAAGCAGCCAAACAAATAGCTGACTCTGTATTCCTCCAGGCAAAATGAGGTTACTTCTCTGAAGCTGCCTAATAAACTCTGCAATGAGGTTAGGGTCAAAGCTAGACAGGACTCACACCTTATCTCTCTATGTATGTGTAGCCACAAGTGTGTGTAGTTGGTCGGATGTAAAGAAAAGAAGGGGGGGAAAGCAGAGAGAGAGAGAGAGAGAGAGAGAGAGAGGGAGTGAGCAAAAGAAAGAGAGAAAATGCACACACACACACACACACACACAGAGAGAGAGAGAGAGAGAGAGAGAGGGAAGCTCAGTATTTGAGGGAGTTGAGCCCAGTGGGACAACTCATGCCACCATATTAGATTTTCTGCCTTATTGCCTCAGCCAAACTCTTTCGCCTCAGGTCACTTTCCTGTATAAGGGGACGTACGTTACTCCAATCTCTCCCCGAAACTCGCAGATATTTTGGTCCGAGGCCAAAGCTTTAATACCGGCTCGCTAACCTCTTAAGATCCACCCTGGGTTAATTCAATTCAAACAGCGTTAACAGTGAACATGTCAATATTGAAAATATTAACTTCAGTAATACATGTGGGTATATCCTATTTCAACAGGCGCCGCTTCCTTGGAGACCAGGAGGATTGGTGTTTAATATGGAGCTACACACGAGGAGCCGCATCAGTGCTTATTTTGTTAATAAATGATGAGAAGAGAAACTCGCTCCAACCTTTTTTTTTTTTTTTTTCCTTCACTAGGTTGTGGGGTCGTGCGGGGTTGTGCAAACGATGAGGGAGGGAAGCTATAATTTGCGGCGGAGACTGATGAGGTGTTATTTGATATCAAAACTGAGCAAGTTCACAGCAACTATTTAAAAAAGAGCGATATTCTCTTTCAAAAATCACTTTATCTTCATCCCGTCTTTGCTGCTCCTCCATGTCTGCCTAACGTTGAATGATTAATGAAATGTAGTCCATGTACACACACACACACACACACACACACACACCTACTGTACAAGTAAACTCATGTAACACCCAAACACTGCAACACTGATACCCTTCATGCCTTCAGCGTATATTATTTATCATGGATAAAATGACAAATTGGTTGTGTTAAAATGTGCTACATCCTTGTCTTTCAAGAATCTTTTCCGAGAGCGCGGTAAATGCAGAAGGAAAAGGCATCACGCTTACCACTGTTTTATCCACGTAACCTTAAACATCACAACTATGAAGTTTCAGTGAATACAATGAAGTGTCGAATAAACTCCTGACATTCAGCATCATAGTACAGATGCTGAGGACTCTGCAGGTGATTGGCAATGCTTGAAAACTAATGAGGAAATCATGAAGAGAAAATATATTGACTCATCCATCATATATACCCTTGACGTATCCCAGTATGTATTGTGTGAAAGAATCTTTGTGATCGCCCTCATACAAATTCATACTCTGCATTGTATATATATATATATATTAATGTCATATGCGAATAAATCCTTAATCCTCAAATTCAACGACATCACTCTTACAGATACAGGTGATCAGATTTGATGCTGTTTTCTAAAAGCAGGAATTCTCAATGTGTGTTTCTTTGTTTTGAAGTGCATATGTTGAATGTGTAAGGAGCTGAGGAGACAGAAATCCATTACTGTTCTATCATTTGCATTTTTTTTTTTTTTCTTCCCTCACACACACGGCTCATTCTTAACAGCGGCGTCGATGGTGCGGAGCTGGTTGAACTCTATATGGCACAATTTACAGAGAAAATGAAGGGATAAAGAAGGAAAAGCCGAGTATGAAAGTGTAGGAGATGTTTCTGTTGCAAATTAAATACAGATAAGTACGCTCTCAAAACAGAGAAAGAAAAGGAATATTTGCCAGAAACTGGGGAGTCACAGCTGGGTCATGGAGAGAGGAGAAAAACAAGATGAGTCTGCTGTTGAAGCTCTATTATTATAGACTATTATTATCTTCAGTCTAGAGACCAGTAACAAGCTTTCCCCTCATAAATGGACAAACGACCATGTCATTGAAGTCTAAATTCATGGATGGCGTTTCCAGAAGAATGGCAGCTTTAATGACTCCAGATTCTTATTTTAATGGGAAAGGACTCAATTATGTAATTTAATTCTCTCTGCTTCATTTGAAACTGGCTGGCCTTAATCTTGGTGCAGTGTCCGAGCTCTGTGACACTGGTCCTGGTCCCATTAGTCTCATGGTAGTTATGATGTAAGAAAAGGCAATAAAAATGACTATGCATCATCAGCAACACCAATAATGTCTTTTAACATTGAATGATTGCGAGTGACCCTTGTTTCACATATTGCACCAGTTATCAATTTCCTCAGGCGAGTATTTAAAGAGAAAAATACTGCAGGGAACAGCATAGAACATCCAGTAATGCATTTTTACAGTATTGAGCACAATGCATTTCAAATATACAGCGCTACATTAAGTTTTACCTACACAGCCCTCTGTGTCAACACTAGACAAATACTTCTTTTAGTTTTTAATTTCTGTCTCTTATATCCATATATTAAGCTGGAAATGGTATATAATAATACTACTACTATTTATTATTATCATCATCATCATCATCATTATTATTATTACTGTACAGAATAGGAAAGTATGAACCAAATATGCTCCTTCATGAGAAATTGTTCTACAGTTGTGTTATAAAACCATAATTCTTTAATTTTTTATGGTATTTTGTGGTGGGTGGCATCAGGGGCTAAGGTGCATTACTGTGGGAGTCTGGACCCACTGTGTTCTGTACTTTGTAGTGGCCAGGGAGGCCTCCACGGGTCAGAAGAGTTGAAAACACGACTCGAAACAGCTCTTTACCGTCACACCGCACGTTAAATATTTGCAGGGATGATCAGGCGTTCTTCACAGGCCAAATAAGCACACTTTTGTGGAGGAAAATAACACATACTTGTTTTAACAGTCCCAACATTAAATCAAAGCAGCATATTGTATTGGGACCGTCTCATGTCTGACCGTGACGCATACAGGTGACGTTCTCACGTAGGTGTGTATCACCATGGTAACCAAAAGCATTTAAAAGAACAGTCCACAGAGGGGCGATCATTACAACTTACATACATACTATCTATTGGAGCAGGGCTGTTTCTAGCTTTGTGGAGGCCCTAAGTGAGTAGCTGTTTGGGGGCCCCTAGTTTGTCAAACTACAATGAAGAGATTCCTAACCCTTTAGATGATCTACTAAGATGACACAATCTACTACACTTCATGAGCAAAACAGGCTACAGTTAAAATTAAATATCTTACATTGGGTCATTCAGACAAGTTAAACCGGTAAGAACTATAACAAAAGGAAAACAACAGCCCTCTATATGTCAATAAAGAAAAAAAGATTTGGGGTGTTTTAAAAAATATTTATTCTAAATAAGAAAATATAACATCCGCTGAGATAACTTATTTTTGATGCCATTATAACATTTGTTTTGTTTAATAATCTCACTAACGGGAATGGTAGGTGGGTAGCTGTCAATCATTCCATCATAACTGTCAGGGGTCTGCTACGTCACTAACTGTGTGACAGTGCGGTTCAACGAATATGAGCTAATAATGACACAAAAACACAGCCTATTATTGCAGGGTTTTTTTTTTTTTCCTATGTCCTATTTTTTATTTTTTAAGTATGTAAGGGATGTAATAAACACATGAGATAGATACAGATAAAGACAGGATATTTGAATTCTCCTCAGATGAGGCTGAACATGCAGCTTTGGGGCCCCTTGGTGGCTTGAGGGCCCTAAGCATTTGCTTCAGTTGCCTATAGCAAGAAACAGTCCCATACAGAAGACGTGAACTGAGCCACTGTGATGTCACTTTTTGGTTTCTGGGTTAGAGTTGTCTCTTTGGCCACTACATACAAAGACAAATGTGGAGCTGATGAGCTAATGTTAAATATAGATATAAATATATATCAGACAGTTAAATGCTATCTGATATATGAGTCATCAAATTCTTGCTTTGAAATCATATTAATGCAATACATTAAAGATAAATGGCCAAAACATATATCAGAACGTCTGGAATTAATACATGAAACCAGAACAACATGCATTTGAAGAACACAGTAGTGAGTACAGTACTATACTACACAAAAGCCACCACTAGGTTTTTCTGTGTGCATTATTGTTACAATGACATAAACATATGTACTTCTGTCACTGGGTCAAGATACAACTGGAATACAGAAAAAAAGCTGTTTTATCAGCTTCTACTGACCCAAGTGCCAAGAATATTGTGTGATTTCCTTATTTCATGTACTCTTTTGTGCAGAAAGTGTGATTTACTGCACCTACCTTCAGTATTTTTTATACCTGATTTAATACAACACATGCTAAATGTTTCATTTGTTTTGCTGACTTTTTGTCTTGTGAGTTTTGTCTGGAAAAGCCATTGGGTTCATTTTAGGCCTGATTTGTATGGCCTGTGCAAATATTTCCTGTGTTTTCTTTTTATTTAATAAAGACTGGCTGATAAATAAGCACACGGCTACCCATGAAGCTGGAATAAAATGTTTTTACTCTTCTCATGAAATGATTTATTCCTGACTGATAAAGTGTAACTAGGGCTCAATATGTGTTGTACCTAATCAAAAGTGATTACTGGTGTGTATGAATAGGAATAAAAAGAGGAATGTGTCTGAAAACAAAATTATTCTAACTTCATGGGTAACAGTATATATATAAGCTATTTACAATCCTGCAAAAACAACAAGCTAAAGGTGCATTAAGATGTTTACAAAACACTGTAAGTATTTGGGGGTCAGGCTGTTTTGGTAGTCATCAGTGGTATTATACTTTAACCCATAAAGACCCAGTGCTGTGGCAGTTCACAAATAAATGTTTCTCTCTTTTTAGCCTTTCTTAAAGTGATTTATCATCATTTATTGTAATATTATCTTCAGTATATGTATATATATACATGTATATATATATATATATATATATACATATATATAT
>JAPTGZ010000005.1:37373671-37389279 GCA_029814645.1 Fowleria isostigma
AATGGGCCTAAATGATTAATTTTCAAGTAATATTAAAAAAAAAAAAAAAAAAAAAAAGAATGTTTGAATGCAATTTGTACTTCTTTAACTGACCTACTTAGAGTTGCTTTCCCCAGACCCTCGATCTGCAGCTGCAATAAAAGGTGAAAAAAGGGCAATGAATTCACAGTTAGTCATAAAAGTTGGACTAAATCATTTGCTGGTGGTTATATTGAAAGATGGTTACCAAGTAAAAAATGAACTAAACATTCAACAGTAACAGTCTCCCAGATGGCAGCTGTTTAAGGAGTCAATTTTACACCCACTGCACTTATAACGTCAGCCTTAACATTAGTGTGAGTATAACTAGTAACATACGGCAGTGTGAGTTGTAAAATGAGTTCAACTAAATATTATACAGAAACACCACATGTAGGACCAGCCGTAATACAAGTGTAAATTAATCTTATTGTAGTTTTATTATTCTTTTGGGAAGTTACATAAATTTATGATGCTTTTTTAGCAGCATTGCCTTTGATTCATAAAAGTTACAATAGATCAGATGATAAAATAATAGGATAAGGTAGATTTATAGGTGAACTTTTTCAAACTTTTCAAGCATTTAGATATAAAGGAGAAGTCAGACAGAGCACATTTAAACAGTCATTTACCGTACTGAAGGGACTGAGCTGAAATAGTTCCACTCAAAAAAGCCCACAGATGAGTTAGGATTTATTCTGGTGAGGTGACATAGCCAAATCCAAAGTGTACCGAGGGAGAGATGTCTGGCCTGGTAACCCATCAGGTGCAGAGGACATCGCATGGGAACAGGAAGTCTGTGACTTCTCTGCTTAGTCTGCCGCCACTGTGACACAGACTGAGATAAGCAGTGGAAAATGGAGGGATTGAAGGAGGGCAAATAAAATGTGTTACATAAAAATTATAAGTAAAGCTGCCTCGCTTTCTGACTTATCAGAATGAGCCATTGCACCCAGTGTCTCATAGATTCAGAATTTGGGAATACAGGATTGAATTGGCTGAACAAATGAAAGACAGATAAGCAAAGGTATGTGGAAAAAGATATGGTGTCATTGTAGGAATATTGCCTTCAGACACACAGGACACTGCGGCTTGATAATGTCAGCAAATGATTGGAAAGTAATTGCTTTCTAATGAATTTCAGGTTCTCGCTAAAATATCACCTGTTGCCACTCTGTAGGTGATAACATGGCGATGTGAGCTGCTCTCATTGAAATAATAGGAAATCCCCACACAAACCAATGTGTGGCTCATGCAAACCATTTATTATTTGTCCGTATTGTATACAGCTCTACAGTTGGTGCTTGGAGTATTTACAACAAAATAATGGGATGCATTATCATGTGCTCATGGGTAGGCAAAAGCTAATTTAGACATTTTTTTGACAGCTGCAGAACACTGTACAATTAAACTTGTTAAATTAAGTAAGAAATGTGTGTGTAGGCCTTCTTCACCTTGAGAACCTCAATGAGAAATCCGTTATCTGTCCAGGGCAATGGCGTGCAGTTAATTCAAAACAATCCAAGTAGAAGCCGTGGTCCACTATCATGCGTTCATCTGTCTCACCTGCTGGCTTTACGTTCTCCACCTGTTTTCACTCACCTGCTTCCCATCTGGTGATCAGCGCTCAGTAAGTATAAGCCAGCTTTTCAACACCCACCAACTGCCAGATTATTTTGTACCACAATGTCAAACTCTAGTTTACTTATATTCTACCAGACATTTTCTTCATGATGCCAGTATGCTTTTCAGTCTATGCCTCGTGCATGCCTCATTGGAGACCTTCTGTTCAGTTTGTGGTTCATTTGCCCTTTTTCTATTTGTTGTCTGTACTGCTGACTCTACTTCCTGGTTCACAGTCCTCCACTGACCTGACCTGCCTCCAGCCTCCACCTCTCCTGGTGTGTTTGTCCACTTCAACATCCAGCCTCACTTCCATCCAACCACATTTTCTGCCAATCCATTCTGTTTTCCAACTGGCTGCTTCCATTAGGGTGTAACTTCACTCCTGCTGAGTCTAAAGCTAAGTATACACATATCCAGACATGACCATTTTCAGAAACTTCTGCGTTTACACAGTCCTGTACCAGTCCTGTAGATGGCAGTGTAGTGAAATGACCGAGTACCATTAACCAATCTGAATCCTGACAAGAATCACGGCAAAACATTACTTCTGCTATGAACCTATGGGGATGTAATTTTCCTGGTTCTGGGGCCAAACAAATCTGAGTCACGTAATTGATACAATGCAATGTAAATGGATGAACCGGTGACTTTTTTTTATCATCACAAACTGCTTTTCTGATGGGTGGATGAAAAAGGATTTGAACTCTATTGAGCTGAACTATGTTATTTCTGTAGTTATTAACAGAGGTTTGTTTTTCAATCATGTTTTGTCCATTGTTCATGAAAACCACTGTACACGGATGTAAATTATTACTTAATTTACCTTCCACTGAACTGGACAGAACAGCTGAACAAAATATGAAGTATGAAGATGTATAAACACCTCATAAAAGCCTTTTTCTATATTAAGTAAATACATGAAGGCCCTGTTAAGCAGAAGTAGTGGGTGCTAATTAGCTAAGATGCTAACATTCACAAGCACCAAACTTCCTAATTTTCTTATTTAATATGTGTAACTTCACTTAGCTCCAATCTCTTCCTCCATACTATGTGAGGTGGTAGAATATTTCCTTTGATAATTGTGGCATCCGTCCAAGATCTCCACTTCCCTCTGGTCACATGCAAATGCAAAAATGGAGGTTTGCAAAGTCTTCCCTTTGGCTGGAGTTTTTAAAAACCATCATTTCCAGTGTGTGTGCCCATCGTTGTCATGTAAACAATAGGTACAAAGGCAAAGAAAAATCTCAGTTTTGCCAGATACCCAGCTACATGTAATTGTAGCCTTCTCCCACTTGAAGTGTTAAAAAGTCAGCTGTCAAGAACCACAACCAATGCGCAATCATATGGGAGTCCCAATGGGTTAATTTGGGTTTATCTACTGCTTTTCCACCCAAAAAGTCCCACTTAAGTGTGTTCTGTATCTTAAATGCTTTCCACGCTTTACCTTGCCACTATAGAGCTCTTTCAGATGTGAACTGAAACCCTGAAGCACTCAAAGCCACAAGTTGTTTGACAAAAACAACAATTCTCCTGCCCATCAATCAGCCAGCTTACTTGTGCTCTTGTGTGGCAGTGGCGTTTTAATGTTACTTCAGATGAAGACTGACAAAGTAACCCATCGACGAAGTGGTTCTGTGCACTAACAATTTCTCCCTTCTTGGAAAATGTAGTCTAGCAGTTCTTGGTAAATTTTATTTACATTATGATTTAAAGTATTCCCATGTGGTGGAGTCTGTAGGCATCAAAAGCGGTGCGTTACTTAGACAGCTCTTAATTCACTACAGTTTCTCTAAATGCAAACGCTTCAATAAAACTGATTCTAAACCTTGTTCTGTCTTCTGCAGATTGTATTTCAGTCCAAAGTAAAACCCATTAGAATTGGAAATAACTCCCTTTAAATTATTCTCACACTTATTTTCTTTTCTCTTTATTAATTCTGTCTTTCCTCTGCATTATGTTGTAATTGTATGTGTGCATTATTAGTCTATTCTTATTCATTTTTGTTAGCTTCTTATTTCTGGCCAGGGACAGCACTAGAAAATTAGTCTTTTAGACAAACTCTGGTGCACTTACTTTCTTTTTCCGTCTCTGATCAATGAGTATTGTCCCAGTCGAATGAATAAAAGCAATGAATGCAGGGAATTTATTTTCACTGACAAAAATAGCCAACCATCTGCTAATCTAATTCACAACTTTCAGTAAATTAATATTTTTAGACAAAGTTGAAGCAAGAGGATTACACTAATGCTATGAAGGAATATACAGACAGGTAATAAAGTAAAGGGAAAACTTGATGGGACTGGTCTTTCAAGATGACGATGTTTACATCCATGAGACACAAAGGCCCAATGAAGGTGTGACTGTGGTTATAGTCTAGTTATTAATTGGTAATAATTTACAGGGTTCCCAGGGGGTCTTTAAAAGTCTTAAAAGTTTTGAGGTTACAAATTGCATTTAATACTTTGAAAAGTCTTTAAAAGGTTTTAAATTTGATATTTTAAGTTTTAAAGCTGCATAAGACTTTCGTCACCAGTTTTTCATCAAATCTGTAGAATCCGTGTCATAGCATAAGCATCACGAATCCATAAGTTTTTGTGATTATGCACCTTAATCTCTTCTCTCATGGTGAACAACTTCAACGTTTACTCCACCATTAACAAGTCTGCATGTTTACAAACATAAGCGATAGATAACTCGGGCATTTCTGGAAATTTGTCATGGTGTTGCATTGTGGGAAGCGTAGTTCCACACAGAGAACTTGCTGGGTTTCACTTGGTTGATGTTTTTTGGTGCTGCTACTGCGGCTGCGTGGAGCTACGGTGCCCACAATGGAATGCCACGACAAAGTTCTGGAAATGCCTGAGTGACCACCTGGCTATGTTTGTAAACACATGGATTACCCATTACAAACCCACCTCTGAAGGAAGTGTGTTAATTCCAAATCACATGATCTGCTCCACATGATGTCATTTCCTCCTGAAGAAAACACTGGACAGACTCAACATATGTTCTTTCTCCTCTTTCTGAGTTACTTAATATAAAGTTTTGTGTGTGTCAGGTGTGCATTTATCACACTCTTATGCCAACACTACAATATCTTTATAAATAACTTTCAATTTCAATTTTACTCAGTTGTGTATATATGATATTTAGAAGAATTTTTCTGTATAAATGCCATGTAGTGTTATGGTTATGTTGATTTTAGGATAAATACAACAAAAATGTCAACTGTACCTGTCAACTATGTTACCCTGTAAGCAGTGTTGGGGAGTAATAGAATACATGTAACAGAATGACATGTTTAGAATACAAAATATGAGTAACTGTATTCCATTACAGTTACAATTTTAATACTTGGTAATCACAATAGTTACATTTTCAAAAAAAATCAATGGATTACTCTTTAGTTATTTTCTATCATTTCACAAATCCAGTTTCCCACAGATATCCTCTGTCATCAGGGAGCTGAGAACGACAATGACATCTGTGTTGAATTCACTCTTTGGCTTTTTTTCTATAAGCAGACAAAATACCAGTGAGTTGCTTTGGGTTGTACTAGTACAGCACATGTTCTAATGTGCTTATGAGGCTTAGACCTAATACATTCATCCATCTCTAAAACAGAACACAAAAATAATTCTGTTTACAACAGAGTAAGCATGGTGTGATTTACTCCATTCATATGGTATTGAAATTCAAGAATATGTCAAAGTAATCCAAGTTTTCAGATTGTGATACTCAGATTGAGAAATGTAGCGGATTACAGTACAGATTACTCTTTTGGGCATGTACTCTGTAATCTGAAATAGAATACATTTCAAAAGTTCCTACATTGCCTGTAAAGGGAACTCAAAAAGTCAATTATATATTGACCCACAGATATTTTTTCTGTGCTATTTTGCGAGTTTCCTCATTGTGTTAAAGTAATTAGAGACTATGGAAAAATTAGTGAATAGTATGGTGTTCAGTTTTGCATCCTCAGTTCACCCACTGTACCGGAAGACATTTTAATTTTCCATCATAATTCATCTTTTACCAGTCATCAGTTTTACAAGACATGTTTGCCAACAGGTAGGTAAAACATGTCTATTCTTTCTTAGAGTATGATTTTGTTGCCACTCCTCAATTTCTCCAGACTCATTTGTGACTGGTCCTGCAGGATGTTCTGTATCTCACAGGGACACAGCGGTGCACATGTGATTTTGTTGGTCTGATTCTGCAATTGTTTATTTCTCTTCCTACCTCAGCCAGAGGGCAATGTAAGCTGCCCCCCCCCCCTACACACACACATACACACACACACACACACACACATATACCTCACATCCAGAAACTGATACAAAAACAATTCTGCAAAGCCCAATACACGTGGGGTGCACTGGTGCCTTAAACTACAAAATAAGCCACCAGCTCATGACAGCATCAAATTGAAATATAAGGCTCGACAGGGAAACTTTTGGAAAGCAATAGCACAACATGAATGTTCACCTAGCATCAAAGGAACTTGTATTTGAAAAACTGATAACAGTGAGTGATGTTTTTTCTATTCAAAGAAACTGAGAAGGAGGAAAATTTCAAAATGTGGCAACTTGCTGAAAAAAACTTTACTTTGGAAGTTAACTGTGTAACCGAAATACCCTGGTTGTCCTTGTGGAGAGATATTTGCACCTACAAAGATTCTTCAGAATGGATTTGTGTGCTTATGCGTGTTTAGACACATGCAGACACACACCATTTGTGCAACGCTTTGGCAGAAAGCTGATTAAAGACTGAATGAGGAAGTTGATTTCTACCCCACAGTGGACCAACAATGCGCAGGATTAATCAAGCCCGGCTCCTATCCACGCAGGTTAATTAGGGTTAAATGATAATTAGGACACTATTAAAAAGGCAAACAACCACCGAGGACTCTTAATCCGCACAATATGTGCTGCCGCTGGTAGGTTTGTTTGTGAACGAGTGTATGAAGACAGGAAAGGTATTTTTGTTCAACTTGCATATATGAGTTTGGATAATCATGAGTGACTGTCTTAAATAATATACAGATGATTTGTTTAATCATGTGCATATGTGTGGGGTTATTTCCTTCTTTGCTGAGGCATGACCTGGATGTAATTGACTTGACATTTTGTACCTCTCAGTATGTCTGTTAGTTCGGTGACATTGCAGAGATGATGTGCACGTCATGTTGTGTGATTCTTACAGTTACACCCATTGATATTTGAAAATGTCTCTCGGTGAAAGTTCCTCAGCAGCAACAGCATGAAATATTACAAAAAAAATCAGATTTTTTTTATTTTTTTATAAAAATACAAAGTCCATGCCACATCATACTGTACTGAACTGCCCCTGAAAAGTGGAAATAGAATTATAGCTAATACCCAGAATGCCTTGCAACCAGTGCTTTGTAACCAATGGAATGTAAATGTGCCAGGTTTGACCTGTAACATCCTTTTTGTCCCCTCTCAAAATGCAACAATTTGCTCCCATTTCGTGCCTGCAAACGTGACGCCGGGATGCTGAAGTGACAAATTGGAATTGATTGGAGCCTTGGCTAAAATGTCTCAGGTTGTGACCCCTGAAGCTGAAAAGCATTTTTACCATATTAGTATTCTGCACCTCACAGCTCCTACCTGCAGGGAAGATTTTAGAGCATGAAAAGAATGAATATGCATCAACAGATCTTTTTTTTTTTTTGAGCGGGACTGGTATTATCATATCATATGATGAACTCACTGGCAAATTTGCATTAAAGAAGTTGTGAAAAATTAAAATTAAAGTCAGGCTTTTCATGTTCTTGTTTTTGATGGCTTAGCTCTCCATTTCAGTTCTAATAGCCGTTTCACTGAGTTGCCCTTAATGATGGATATCGCCACCATGCAGCCTGTGGCCCAGACAGTGGTAGTAGTAGTGGTGGTGGTGGTGGTTTGTAATCCTCTTTAGGGCCCCTGAATCTCTAGGGATAGTGTTGAACTCCTTCCCTCTGCAGCACCCAGATGTACACTAGGTAAATTTATCAGCACAAAACACCCTCAGCATGCCTGGGTGAAAGCAGAAGCTTAGCAGAGACACTGATAGTAAAGGCTGTAGAGTAGCAGTGGGCATTTTATTCCATTTTATTTTTATTTTGCTTCTTTTTTAGACGGTTATATCTGGGTCCTCCTGTGATCTGACTGAGTAATTCCTGAGCTGCGATAAGGGCTTGGATAAGCATAATGACGTTTGGAGGTGTGAAGTTTTTGCTCCTTTTAAAGGGAGACGGTGATTCTCTTCTTATACCTCTGTGCTTATTTAGAGTCCAGACCATGGCCAGGAATTTCAATGGAGGTTCTTACTCACAGATAGGTTTCTGCAGTGTATGTTAAGTGTGTGAGTGTCTGTGTGTGACCTGCATCTTTCCTCGATGTTGCCGCCCAGCAGCTCCGACTCCCTGCTGATGAGTTTCCAGTAGGCAGAGTGTGAGTCCTTGCCAGAGTTGAGAGGTCAGTCTTTTTATCTCCGTACACAGAGAGCTGTTTCAGCACTGCCATGTTTACATTATGAGCTTATGGGGGTCTATGTACATGTGCAAGGGGTGATTTGTCAAGGAGTGATTTGTCATAGTGTGAGTTATGTGTGTGTGTGTATGTGTGTATGTGTGTATGTGTGTGTGTGTGTGTGTGTGTGTGTGTGTGTGTGTGTGTGTGTGTGTGCATATCGTAGCTCTTATGTCTGAACAACAAATACACAGGAAATGCTTCATTCCTAAGACGTTTATCCATACGTTCAATTCTTCAGTCGGTGGATTTAGTTGTGGAGGGAAAGCAAACTTCAAACAGTTACTTCAATTCTTTCATTCTGACATGCTCATGCTCTTCATTGTCTAATTATATCATATGACAACTTGTCTTCATAATAATGGCTTTTAAGGAAATGGATAAACTTGGATATTTTTTTTGCACAAATGACTTTTTATATGGCATGTTTTGATGTTAGAACGACTGCAAAAGTTAAATGCAGGATACATTTTCCAAGCAGTAGCTATTAATAGTATCACTCTAATGTCAAATCTGTATTTTGCACATGGGTTCCTTTGGGGCTATATAATTATATGTATAGCTTTTTACTGTGCTGTTGAATGGTTTTAGATAAGATGTACGATTAATGGTGTATAATATGGGGTGGGATACTAAACTCTTAATTTGAAAAGTAGGACTATTATTTTCACTTTAGATTAAAGACAAGGTGTGAATTGCAAAAACTTGCTGCACAGAACCAATACCAGTACCATTAGAACAGTGGTTAGTGACCCATTTTTCACAAATTTCTGGTGACCCCAGACATTAAAAACTGAGTTTTTTGGGGTTTTTTTTTGCTAAAATTAATTACTTTTGATCATGTAATAGTTTGCTATACTATTTTTCAAAAAAACCCCATTGATTTTAGATGACATTTAGTTTATAAAATATACATTTTATTTTCCTTGATCAAGATATGTACAGTCATGGAGCTTGTATTTACAAGGATGAACATTAATACTGAACAGTCAAGATCAATCAAGATATGTCCTCTCAGATAGTATATCCTGCATTTTATTTGAACGTGTTTTTTTATTTGGAAATTA
Organism: Fowleria isostigma; assembly: GCA_029814645.1. Taxonomy (NCBI): domain Eukaryota; kingdom Metazoa; phylum Chordata; class Actinopteri; order Kurtiformes; family Apogonidae; genus Fowleria; species Fowleria isostigma. The sequence goes on from JAPTGZ010000005.1 coordinate 37,382,919, forward strand.
CTAGAAATTTTAGGTGACCCCGTTTGAATTCCAGGTGACCCTACATGGGGGTCCTGACCCCAAGGTTGAAAACCACTGCATTAGAATCTCACTCGATCCCATTGGTTTTGTCCATACTGTTTATATTGTATATTTTTAACTTTGTCTTACTTGTTTATTTTATTTATATTCTGCATCATTTTATTTTTACTGCATGCTACTTACTTAACTCATCTTCTATATTTGTACCAAATCACTGAAACGAACTCCTAGTAATGTGAACCCTGTTTACTTACATGGCAATAAACATTCTGAAGTCAACAGAATGATCAAAAAATACCAGAAAGAAACTTGATTTACTCTCACAAATAATTAAGAAAAATAACAAGCCATATACTCTGTCATTTTAGCTACAGGAAAAAAATTTGTATTATTATTCTGATATCTGTATTACAGTAAACACAATATTTCCGGGTGAAGTGTGTAAAACTATAGGGAGAAGGACATCAGGCATGCACTGTACTTGAGTAATTGCGTTCAATTACATCCCAACAGTGGTTAAAGCTTTAGCCATATTCTATAAAAAAAAAAAAGTCATTTCTATGTATAAATGGGGTGGTGTGGTGGTTAGCGCTGTCACCTCATATAACTCAAGTTCCCATGTTCTTCCTGTGCCTGCGTGGGTTTTCTCTAGGTACTCTGGCTTCTTCCCCAGACTAAAGACATGCAGTTACTTACATTTAGTCATCTTAACTTTCTTGTGGATGTGTGAATGCTTGGTTACATGTCAGTCCTATGACAGGCTCAGCAATCTGACCAGGGTTTACCCGTTCTCATGTGCAGAATTCAGAGACATATACTAGCTAATGGAAGACCTGATGGATATGCATATATTTCCACTGCTTGCAAAGCTGCCAAATGTGAGTACACAGTCAGCTTCAGACACCACAGATGGATGCTGGGATTTCTATGGGGCTGATGAGAGCTAAGACAGTAAGCGGGAGATGTCAACAGTTGAAATCTGAGCAGTAATGCAGAGACAGCAACAATCTACTGAACATAAAATGAATTACAGTGCAGGTCTATTTCAAAGTGTTCAGTGAATTGAGTATTGACATGACTCATTGTCTGGTTAAATGGCTGTACCCTCACATGCTTTTCTAAGGCAGTATAGCTGAAACTGTCTCATCTCTGAAAAGCAGAGACGACAATAACGTCCTATGATGCTCTTTGGGAAAGCACACCCAAGCATAAGTTATGCACTATTTAGTGAGTCTTTCAGGTGTGCAGTGTTCCCTTTTGAACAATCCTTTTCAACTCTAAAATTACATGGTTTTTTATTGGGGGCAAGAGAAAAAAAAAAAAAAATCACTTGACATTGATAAAACATCTGGTGCAAACGAGACTGGAAAAGGTGGAGCCTGAAAGGCTGAGAGGGAACCGAAGCAATTTTATAAGTGAAGCACAAAGAAAAACACAATTACTGAGGGAGGAGAGTTGTTGGAGAACAGCTGAGTGATGTGCATGTGAAAGGATACTTAGGCCCTCTGCATTGACTGAGGCTGAAGTCGAACCACACAGGACTGATTACTGCTACAGAAAACATATTGAACTCCCCTTTCAAAGCTGCAGGTTCCTATTATTTCACAGATATTATAATTTTCAATTCTTATTTAGAGTTCCCAAAGTCAAGATAGAGTGTGACCATTCTACACATCAGTCATGTGGCGTTACAGTGAATCTAGCACATAGTATGAGCTGGGCTGAATGATGAACATATGAGAAATCACAGTTGTTATGCATGGTAAATACAAAGCAGCAGAAGGAAAGGGTGGATCCGCAAGTGTGAGTGAATGCAAGGGTTGAAAGGTAAAAAAGAGCAAAATAAATCTACTTATACGATATATGATAAATTGTACATGCATACAAAGCTTGATGAATATTCATATAATAGATTCATAAACACTACAAAAGAAGGAATCAAATATATGATAATGTGCAGACAGTTTTTGAAGTAGAACTGATACCACAGAGTCAAACACTTCCTTTGAGTAAATCTCATTCATTAAGTCATAGAATTTCACATATTAACTTTATTCTGTATTTTAAACTATAGCCAATTATCACTTTGGACTAACATTTTTCTTTATTATTCACATAATTTTGTTGAAGTTTCTCTACTTTTGTTCTGGAAATGATTTGAAATTAGACACACACAAAAAAAAAGATGTAGTTAAAGAAATACATAATGCGATTAATACCCAATGAGATCATTAAGGTGCTTTGTGTATTTTTCTAAATTAACTAAGTTAATTTCTTTGAGCGTTTTTAAGACCAAATTGAGAGTTCTTGAGGCTGACTTCATAACTTGCAGTTAATCTGCTTCTAAATGTAATTTTTAGGAACTGTTTGTTATTGAATGTGTCTGTTATCTATATTATAAAAGCCAAGTGGCCTCTGTGTGCATGTGTGTGTGTCAGGGTACTCACACAAAATCCAGAAAGAGTTGACTGCTGCACTTGGCCATATTCATGTATTTTTGGTCAAGGAACTGACTAGCAAAAATGATGAGTTAATAGGACCAATATTGTTGTTGTTTTCCATTTCGGCTGCTCCCTTTTGGGGTCGCCACAGTGAAGCACCAGTGTTTCACATGATGATTTGGCACGTGTTTTCACGTTGGGATGCCATTCCTGACAAGTGAACTTGGGATCGACCGGGAATTGAACCCAAGCCTCCCGTGTGGCTGGTGAGAATTCTACCACCATAATTTTGGAATATAATAGCGTTACAGTCTCATTGCTCAGGTCAGATTACTTTGGTGGTGACTGCTGGACAAATACGGTACTGCATGCAAAAATACAAAACAGTATAAAAACGACCACAACTAGAACCCATGGATCCCCACAGGTCAATACGTTAGTTTGTACTTTAACTGTGTAATCATGTAACTATGTTATATTTGCAGCTGCCTATCTTGGCCAGGATTCCCTTGTAAAAGAGGTTCTTAATCTCGGTGGGATAATTCTTGGTTAAAAGGTTAAATTAAAAAAACTACAATTTGTATTTTATGCATATAAGGGTCAATGTGCCACTGTGTATAAGCACAGTGTTATTTAACCATATATTAAAGATATAATCTGTCAAAAGGCATAGGATGGACCTCTGTTCAGATGTCATTCATCGCTGTCACCATTTTGTGTTACATGGCTTGGCAAGTTAATTGGAATCAGGCAAGGTTCAAGAGGTTGCTGTGAAAGAGTGTAGCAGCTGACACTAGCTGCCCTCACTGGGATGTGTTCCACAGGGTTCCACAGAAGGAGAAAATTTCATCCTTCATCTGAGGCACAAAATGCACCAAATATCAACCTAATAATGTTGCAAGGGATCAGTGTTTTTTGGAAACACTGTTGTCAAAAGTACATTTGTCTTTACCTGTGAATGGATTATTCTTATTTACCCTTTAAAGCACATTTATAGAAATACACTGAAATTAAAAAAATGATCCTGAGTGTGTTATTGGAGGACATAAGAATTTAATTTTCAAAAGTTTTATTTTTATGTAGAAAATCAAGGTTAATGACAATACTATATTTGGTTCTTTACTGCTAAGTGGTAAAAAATAAAAAAAATAAAAATCCAAGAACTAAATATAAATAAATACAAGAAAAACATATGTAAGGTGAAAGAAACATATTTTAGAACATTAAAACATTACTTAAATGCTGATTCAGACCTCTGTCAACATATCACTTTGGGGGGGCATCCAGGAGGCACAAGGGGGGCCTCAGAAAATTGGAGGAAAGATGACAAAAAAATGCAAAACAAAACAAAAAAAAAACCAACTAGATGCTAATTTATCAAGGATAATTATGAATATACAGTGTGGAAACATGTTAGTTAACAACATTCTAGTGCTAAACAAATTTAATAATTATTGTACAGTGAATAAAAATAAGAAAACACATTCTAAAAGTCAATTTTTTGTGACATATTTTGTACTACTGTCAATGTGTTTGCAAAGGGAGGCTCCAGCCAAAAGCTAATGCTATTTGGGCAGTCCATGGCATGCAACAGTTTAGAATTGGTAGACCACATTTGACCTGAGATTGTTGCGTCAATGTCCTCACTGTAACTGTCTTGTAATGTATATGGAAATTACCAAAAATAGTCACTTGGTTGATAAAGAGGTTAAAATTGTGAGAATTAACCATTCTAGCATTTTCTTCTGTTTTCATCTATCCAGACCCCAGGTCAAACTGGCTGCATTTCCTGTCTAAATCATTTTGCTTTGATTCACCTAATTCAGCACATCCATTCAGAGTGCACCAAATGCTCTGAAGTATTGATTGTATTAGACAAAGAACCTTCATGAGCAGAAAAAAAAAAAAAAAATGAAATCATATTCCCATTAGCACAGGCTGGATGATTGCTGGTCTTTTCTTATAGCTGTCCACATTCAGCATTAATCACTGTTCATTTCACACAGTGTGTTCTCTGACTCTCCCTACTCTCACATGATACACACTATGTCCAGCTTGTGCCCATCAGGTTAGATTACCCCCGACTCCATTGAAATGAACAAAGAATAAGGTATCGGTCAGTGGTCCAAAGATTAGGCTTTTTGAACCACCCACTTTAATTCTGAGAGGAAGTCAGAAATAAAATTCATGAGGTTGAGATTAATTTGATATCTGCCGTGCACATTAATTGCACGCTGCATTGTGAGAGTGGTTTCAAAGAACCATTAAAGAATACTGGGAGAGAAAAGCATTGTGTTACATGAGAGCTCCCATACGGACAGAGAGAACTGTGTCCTTTTATTCTACCAATGGCACCTTAAGCCTTTGTCTCTGAGCAACTGTCAGGCTGTGTTTTCATCAGTGTCACATGCTGTGTAGATTTCATTCTGCTACTTCTTTGAGTCATATTCCAAACACTGCAGAAACAACAATAACTCTTCAACCTGTTGGATTAGCTTTAATTGAGTGTTGATTTGCTGGAGGTTTATTATGTTGAAAGAGTTGAGGTGAAAAATAAGTCAGAGGTAACAACGACTAAATGTCAGCATCATTTTGAACCACCAAAGCTTATACAAAGTATAACAGTTAGAAATGACATGATATGATTAACAATAGCCTGCAATGGAATCTATTTTAGAATTAAAGGAGCTATATGTGATATTTATTCTTTCAAATATTATAAATGACCTAAAACTATCATTAGGGTGTTAAATAAGGAGCTACTAATTTACTGGATTGTAGATATATGAACTTAATATCAAGTCTATGAAGGTGACAAAATAATAAAAGCTAGAGGCACCATTACCGTTTTCACCACTGAACATAGCTCTAAATGAAAAGAATGGGGTTTGATGCTGAAATCACAGTGTTTCTTCTACATGGGTGAGTTTTATTATGAGGCTTATGAAAGTACAAATTCATAGTGTGATGTTATTATATAATGGGGTGTCCAAACTACAGTCTGCCAGCCAAATGTGGCCCGCTATCCATTTTTAACTGGCCCGCAATATATTTCTAAAAATACAACTGATTATGGCCCGCACGTAATATTTGCCATTAACTGTACTGTACTTCTGTCTAGCCACTTTTACACAGAGATCCCGGAAAAAAGGTGAGATGGTGATCCCAACTTTTTTCCACCACTGACTGATAGCCACAGCCAAGCCAAAGGTGAGACAGACTGGACAGTGGACCTGCATTGTGGAATCAAAGGGGCGGTGATGCAGCACAGCGTATAGTGAGATGTATCACTTGCATGTCAGAAATACCCCAATTACAGCAATGTTGCTAACCTCCCCAGAGTTGGCACGTCTTTCACCGTTCCACAAATGTTAGTGTGGATAGAGTCCTCCACCTGAAGTGACAACAGCTGGTGAATCTCCCCAGTTCGACATCTTTATTGTTGCGTTGATATGCTTGTTTATTGTACATGGCTCACGCTCATTTTTAAGTTCTCTTGTTGCGGGGGTCGCACACATCATCAAAATGTCACACCTTGGTTACAGAACAAGAGATGTTCTTTTTACATAGTGTTCTGGAATCATGATTCCTCCTTTATCACAGCACTGTTACTCTAGAGTCGGGGTCTCAAACATGCGGCCCGGGGTCCAACAGCGGCCCGCCAAAAGGTCCAATGCGGCCCGCAAGATGAATTTGTAAAACGCAAAAATTGCACTGAAGATATGAACAATCAAGAATATTGAAGTCATTTTAATTCAGGTTCCACAAACAGATCAATATGATTGAAGTAAAATAACTATAATAACCTGTAAATAGTGCCAACTTTATTTTTCTAGGTTCAAATGGACTAGTTTTGCTCTTTTGAAACCAAACTAGTCCAGTTGAACTGCAAAGAACTA
>JAPTGZ010000005.1:37477205-37494897 GCA_029814645.1 Fowleria isostigma
TTTTTGTTATATTGCATGGACTGCATTGCTTGTGTTGAGGGAGGACCTTATTGGTTGATCATTCTTGAATGTGCTGGTTATGGAGTCATGGAAATAGGGATATGGGACTTAATTCAAAATTTAAAAGGAATGGATGTAAATGTTGAATGGTTGTGTTTACAAGCATGTGAACCATAAAAAATCCTAATAAAAAGAGAATTAAAAAAAAAAATTTTGAAAAAAAAACGAAAATTGGAACACAGTTTGAAGGTACTGACACCCTGATACTCCTGTGGTCCAGAGCCTGTCTGACCCCTAGTGGTTGTTTGGAGGCATGGACACCTCTTCCCATCCAAGTACAGTGTTTCTATCCATCTGTCTTCAGTTGATGTGTCTGACTGTTTACAGTTCTGCTCATGTGTTTACATATCCTAGTAGAATTTTTAATTCTTTGGCCATTTTTCAGAGAATATGAATGATAATACAAAACCTTTTCTTTCACTTGCGGCTAACGGTTGGATGGAGCCAAACGTCAAACAAATGTGTTTGCTCTTTTTAAATCATACTGACAACAGAAACTATCCAAAAGACCCTGATCCAAAGTTTACATACCCTAATTCTTAATACTCTGTACTAACCCCTTTAACATCAATGAAGCTTCAAGTTTTTTGTGGTAGTTGTGGATGAGGCCCTTTATTTTCTCCGATAGTAAAGCTGCCCATTCTTCTTGGTAAAACACCTTCAGTTCCTTTAAGATTTGGGTTTTTTTGGAGTCCATTGCTTAAATATCTGGACTCCTCTGTTAAAGCCTTGTAATTCCCTGTGTGCTGCATGTAATACAAGGCACAGGGGACTATTGTTGGTCAGACTGACTCATGACTTACAGTATACAAAAAACTTTGGCAAAAAAAATGCAGCCCAGAGTGTTGGAAATAGACCAAAACGTATTATTGCAAAAATGTGCAGCCTGGACTTGAAAGATGTGCTGTTATCAGAATTGATAAGTGTAAAAGAACGGCAAAATTTGTCCATCTGAAATTAATTGGGACATTTTCAAGTGGCTACCATTCCCACACGATTGATCCTAAAATTATTTCAAAATACGACAAATGTGCGGCCCAGCTCAAAGATTATATGTGACATGTCGGAACAATATCCCATATGACTTTCACACCACAATGCTATACCAAACCATGAGTAATACAAATTGGGGTGGGGGGGGGGTTTCTTCATGAACTGCATGTTTGAGAGCTCCCCAAAGTGGATCAATGAATATTGAGGTCAGGAGACTGAGACAGACACTCCAGAACCTTCACTTTTTTTCTGCTGTAACAAGTGACAGGTTGACTTTTGTTTTGGGTCATTATCATGTTGGAACATCCAAGAACATCCCATATGCATTCTGCCAGAGTATGTAAACTTAAGAGCACAACTCTATGTCAATTCTACCCTGACAAATGAAATCACATGACTATCTAAATAAATAAGCGCTTGCCCGGACCTGTTTCCGACTCTTTGCAGAATCTGAGCCCTCCTCATCTTCTGGAGTTGGCTGAGCAGGGCCAAAATACGGGCATTGCAGGTTAGCAGATTTTTGGAGGCCTCCAGAGCCTGTTCTCTCTGGGAACAAGCTGCTAGTAGTTTACAGGCCCCATCCCGCATTCGCACTTCCCTCTCAATCTGCTGTAGCACCTCTTCATCCTTTCAGAGGTTAGTGAAAAAGAAAATCTATGAATATATAACAACATGTTGTCTCCTGGAGGGTGGTACTACTGAGCATGATTTGCCTTCCAGGAGTCAAAGCATCAGACAGAAATAAACAACATTTTCACTCAGTGCATCATAATGTGACTAAGTATGGTGACTAATTCTGTTTTTTCCAGTCAAGGGTCAAATACAGTTATAAACCAGGCTTGCAGGATGTCATGTGGCAGACACTATTGACTTCATACACCCTGTTGATCCTCTTGGCAATGTTCAAGTACAGCCACGGACCTGTTATGTAAGAGCCCAGGAACCATTGGGTGACATTAGTAGCATGAGTTAAATTGATGAATCACATTAAGCCTTGGATACACTTCATTTTGTCTGAAGAACAAAAAGATTTGTGCCTTGGTAATAGACCATTAACTAATTGTTTTGCAAATAATGAAGTGGATTACAGATGCTCAATTTTATTAAATTCCAGCCACTATTTATAAGAAGGTCCTCACTGAGCTTTTTAGAGTTACGAACTACTGTATCCTTTAGTCCTGCAGTCTGTCTAATGTCTAAAGTATGGATGAACTGAGTAATGCCTTGTTTTTGTTTTTTTTTCACTTAAAGAGTAAACTGTAAAAAATTACTATAAACATAAAACACAAAACTTTTGTCAAAATATTATTTCTAGAATACATTATTTGTGACATTTATAACCCATAAGGACTCAAACAGCCACTAGTGACCAAAATAATCTACCACTATAAAATGCTTGACTTCTGATTTATTAAACCTGTCTGTGACAAAGGCCTCGTCACTGCTGAAAGGCGTTAGCTGACACTCATACTCTGTCATACATTTCTGGATCATATCCCACATAGTTCCTCATTGTTTCTGTGGTGAGTGCACCCACCACATTGGAATGTTAAAGCATCATACACACATCTGCTACAGAAACACAAAATAATCACACCAATACACCACTTAACACTTACTTTTGCTCATCATAATTTACCAGTGCGGCTGCTGCTGCCATCTGGTACCCTCCTCCTCTGAGTTTGGGGGTTAAACCACAGCGGCTGAAGCAGCTGCCTTATATGGTATTGTACCAATCCTAGCCATACCATGTTTCCTCTGGGTGTAGAGGGGATTTTGAGGATCTGAACTGTTCTTGTGTTGAAAACAATATTCAGTAAGAATAAGTTTTTGCATTAACCCTTAACTTTTTTTTACCATCAGAAAATGTCAAAAATGACTTACTAAGTTAATTCTTTCAACATATTCACAACCACTAAATGTTTAATATTTGCTGCAATAGATAAAGAGAGGTTTTGATTTTACAACAAATAATCCATTATTTCATATGGTTTAATTTTTCTATTCTTACCATAAAGACACAAATCAACCATTTGGTTTAGCATGTTTAAAAAAAATGATCACATATCTAATTCAAGTTTTCAGACAATATAATTATGTTCAGGAAGGTACATAGTATTCGTATCTTTCATATTTTCACTAAAAATAATCCAAATATCTTTAATGATTTTTATCTTTTTTTGACTCAAGTTCAGATAAGTTAGGTACTCCACTTATTGAAATACAGTGACTCAAAATATGGTAAACCATATGGTTGAGCAAACAGTTAAAGGGTTAATGATGTGTGTGTGTTTTATTGCATTGATGAGTTTAATGTGAAACCTGTTGATTAATATATAATGGCCAGAAATATAATTTTTGCTGTTAATTGGATATTAGTTGGGCTTAGCCTCGGAGCTTAGCCTTAATAATGCTCTGGTTAACAGGGCACTTGAGAGTGAGTTTGTTGAATGCCATGGAGTGTGACCATAGAGTTTTGCTTTGCTGGCTTATGCTTTAATCATTTTTTGTTTTTTTACTGTAGATAAAAGCATGAGGGCGACACGGTGGAGCAGTAGTTAGCATCCATCCAATGCCATTCGATGGGGCGGGATCTTTCTGTGTCTGCGAGGGTTTTCTCCAGGTACTCTGGTTTCCTCCCACCATCCAAAGACATGCACTAATAGGTTAATTGATTCATCTAAATTTTCCATAGGTATGAATATGAGAGTGATCGTTTGTCTCTATATGTCAGCCCTGTGATGAACTGGCGAAATGACCAGAGTATACCCCGCCTTCGCCCTTAAGTAGCTGGGATAGGCTCCAAGTGACCCCCATGACCCTAGTGAGGATAAAGTGGGTTCAGAAGATGAATCCATGACTCCAGCCATCCTCTTTTTTTGGACTGAATAATGAACACACACTTTTGTGAAACTATCAATCCATGCAATTAATTGGTATAAAATACAGTTTGTCGGCTTTTTATGGTCATCAGATATGACCCATTTGGACGTTCAAAGGCGCCGTAGTTACCATGGACACACTGTCATCTTCTACAACAGTGATTCACCCATAAACCCACAAAGTTGGATCAATAACAGTAGATGAACACACTGGATTTATGTTCAGTTAATGATACATTTTGTTGAAAAAGTCACATTTTCTTCATTTTTCTCTGTTACTGATATTATGGCAATTAACTTTAATCTGAGCTTTTATGAACATCTACATGATCAGTAAATTAAATATGGGAAAATGCTTGATTTATATTGAAGAAATTCAAATCACAGAGGATAATATTATAATAAACAGTGATAAATTGCTTAAGAAAGGTTAGATAGAGAGAAAAAAAAATCATTTGGAACTGCCAGGAAAGTGACACCCAGTCTTTATTGGTTATGATTGTCATACACCGAGACATGCACTTGAATCTATCGCAATCTTCTAAATAAAACTATCTGTTGGTTCAACTTACAATCGTTACATGATCATTACTGCTTCTGTAGAAATATTCAACCAGCTTCATAAAATTATCTGCTGCTTGTTACCAGGGTCTTTGAAGTTCTCCATGCTTTAGGGATCAGAGGGCTCTTGCATAATTGAGTCATGTTTTCTGTATCTAAGCCCTGTTGGTATGTTGTGACTTTGTTCCCACTAGGTCCCACATAATTACATAACTACATGATTCAGCCAAAGCTTTTGTCCTATATTGCAATATATTGCAGTGCTACAGCTAAGGACAAAGCCAATGCATCTAAAAATGCATTTGATGTTCCTGGTTAATCATTAATTCATCTTACATGGAGTCTTAAAATACTTAAACCTTTTGATCACCAGAAATCTCCACCGGCTAAACAAGGCAATTACACAGTCGAGAAAATAATAAAAGATTAAACCTGCAGTGTATAGGACCATCTATAGGCAAAAATAAAGCCTTGTATTTCACTTACTTGGTTGTGATTATTCATGGTGCTTCTGCAGTTCCTCGTCTGGTTTGGTGTCAGCCTGCCAGCAGTACACTAGATGAACTGACTGATTTTACAGCTGTCTAAAGGAGGCTATAGTCGACCTGTAGGCAGAACAGTTACCCAACACACATCAGATTGGTCCTAATCCGTACAAGCAACAGCTTCTCCATCACATGGACTGGTCAATACCTCCATTCATTCCAATGCTGCACTCATACTTTACTGTTAAGATCAAACAAGTGTATTTACTTCAGAATAACTTATCAGGTTTATTCAGCTTTGCACCACTTGTCTGGTAGCCAAATTCTTTTGGTGAGTGACAGAAGGATAGAGAGCTCTGCTGACTTCTGAGAAAATTAGGTTTCCTGTCTCTGGTTAAGAATGTATACCACTCTCATAAGTCTGGCTAAATATTGTTGAATCTCATAGCAAGAGTGGAATTTAATGGCCCAGGTCTTTTCCTTAGTGGGCAAAAAAATGCAAATAGTACATTTTGTAAACCTGAATCACGTCCCTCGGGGTTAACAACTTTGAAGAGGATAGTCTTGAATTTATTGTTAATTTTATTCGGTACATTTCACATACACAAAAGTAAATATGTCAAAACACTCCCAAATTTTAAAGACTTTATGATAGAATTAAAAAAATATATCCACTCACTAGAATTTGTATTTAATAAAAAAAGCACAAAAACCCAGACAATTTATAAACGAAATGAATTTACTCTGTTGCATTTTCTTCTCTATATCTTTATATTTTAAGGTACTATTTCTTTTTCTTCTGTATACCTGTAAATCCTTGCATTATATTTATTTGTATGGATTTTTTCTTTATGACATCTTGATGTTTGTTCAATAGTTCACTGTTTTGTATGCATTTATATCTTCAATAAAGATTTATTAAAAAGAAAAAAAAAAACTTTTAAGTTGACTCCACAAGCAGTCCGTTTGTTTACATACCAAACCAACCAAACGTCACTCAGGCCTTTTTGGAATTCCAAGCAGCCGCAGGCCAATTTGTGTAGAATGGTAGGGGGAAGGTACCGCCTTTCTTGCTTCGGATTGGCTAGAACAGCTCTTCTCCAATTGGCTACTTGATCTGACAGCCAACTCACATGTAGGCAGGCTGTCAGTTGCCATTCAAACTGTCAGACACCAATAGATGCACCATCATCATCATCATTATTATTATTATTATTATTATTATTATTATTATATTAACATTATTATCATTTACCTCTGCTCACAAATGAGTGATGCATCTGTTGGTTAATAATAATATTTTATATACATTTATGTGCTATGAGACAGTCAACTGACATTCACTGTCAATTCTCATGTACAACACTGTCAATTTAATATCAAATTCAAAGTTCCCACAATATTGCATACGAAACCCTCCACGATCAAAAACAATATTTTAACCTCATTCTAATCCAGGCCCAATTTTTTCTGTTAAAGCAATACTACATTTCATACCACTGTGCTGTTCATTTAAAAATTTTCATGATTCATGACCTGGCAACAAAATTTCCAAAAAGGCCCAAGTGACATATTGGTTTGGTATGTAAACAAACGGACTGCTTGTGATGGAGTACACTTCAAAGTTGTTCATCATGGAAGTGATTCAGGTGCGAAATCATGGAAAGACTAATGGATTCATGATACTTAGTCTATCACTCAGGTCTTACAAATTTCATAAAAAAAAATTGATGACATCATACACTGCTTTAAATGAAATTTTCTTTTTTATCTGACAGGGATGGATATTTTATTGTTGACACACAACTGACGTGGTTTTATTTCAAGTATCAAATGCAATAAACCAAAAGCAAACTTCGCCCTGAAGTCCCAAATGGTGATTGTTTAAATTGTGTGTACAGAACATATCACACTGAGACTAGAGGCTTCTTAGATACTCCAATATGTACCGTATTTTCCAGACTACAAGTCACACTTTTTTTCATAGTTTGGCTGGTCCTGCGACTTATACTCCAGTGCGACTTATATATGTTAAAATTTGTAATTTCACATGTTCTTAAATGTGATTTTCACACTGACATGAACAAGAAGTAAACATTACCTACCACCAGAGGGCGCTCGAGGCTTCTAACAACTTCCTGTATGTGCTACACCAGTTTGTTCTTCGGTGGTTTCATTCTTCTTTGTTGGTGTTTTTTCTGCGGACCACCTCTGGAGGACTATTCACTGTTGTAACCAACCCTCCCTCTACAAGCCTGCATTTGTCTTCAGTGAAGGCAAAAAATAATGATGGTGCACTGGTGCGCAATGGAATGGGAAACTTTATCCGGACATTGAAGTTTTAGACATTTGTTTTAACTTCACGGAGGATGTCATGTAACTGGAGCTGCTCTTGTACAATTTAAGAGCTAACCGACTAAAAAAACATCAACAGCCGCCTGTCACTGCTCCAGAACAGTTAGCATTAGCATGCTGTCATTCCAGGCTAACGTTTAATGTATAAGAATCATACCACCAGATAAAACTAGATTCAACTGACTAAACTCTGTGTCTGTAATAAAAACACAGTCCTGAGGCAGACAAAAATCAAACTGAACAAACATACACCTACACGTGCGACTATTTTGACTGGTATGACTATACTCCAGTGCGACTTATAGTCCAAAAAATCCGGTATATCTACAAGCTCTTCAACATCCTATGCTCAGTACAGTAAAAATTAAATATCCTCCTCTTTTACTGCTGATAGAAATGTACCAACAAGATATTTTACCCCAACACAAATGTCTGCTCCCAATGTCTCTTGAGTTTACATGAAAACATTTTATAAAAACGTTTTAGATATTATACATTGAGAAAAGTTGCTCCAAAAAATCAAAATTGTATTAAAACAAACGCATTAAAACAACTGTACAACTTTACATGCTGTTTACACGTGTGTATGATATATTCCTGAGACCAATGGTGTGGTCTGTATTAAAGGCAGATAGCATGGAGGTGGTTTATTATTGTACAATATTTACATTTTTCTATATATATAATAATAAAAAAAAAAATACTTCTACATTTTACACAAAATTGCTGCTTCTTTCAGTCGAACATGTGATTTGTTTGTTTTGGTTTCAAATATGAACTAACGGAAATAGCAGTGCATTTGTAAGTACAAGTGCAACTGGAATTAAGTGTTTCTCAAAGTGAATTTAACTTCACTTCATTCCTAAGAACAAACCAAAAAAATACTCATTTTGTTATAAATTAACCTATACAGTTATAACTTAAAGAAACAATTCTGTAAAAGGCTTGTCCCTGGCAGGTTCCTCTTCTTGCTCCCATGGCTTTTATTCATCTTCCACAGCTGTAAAAATGTCACTTAAGAAATACTGAGAAACACTGGTGGGCTCGTCGTCCACTTGGCTGTTCTCCATCCAGTCACTTTCCTGGGTGGATAAATCCTATAAACAGGGATGACAGATCAATGATCAACCATCAAACTCATGAAGGAGTGTTGAAAATGTCCATAAAACCCTGTACGTTCCATACCTCGGCTGTACACTGAGAAGTACTGGGGGTTGTGTCTGAGAGCAGTTGGCTGTGGTCTTCACTCTGCTGGACGTCCATTTGTATTTGTGATGGTGGTGTGGTAGAGACTGTTGAGTGAGTTTCCTCTGGAACGGTTGAGTAAGTCACATCATGTGATGTTGAAGCCACAGCAGGTGGAGTTGTACTTCTTGCAGTGCATGGAGCTTTGACTTTACTACAGCGGGTGGATGCTTTAGCTTGTGGAGGATTACTTGCTTGTTCAATGCTGTTTTTTTCCGAAATACCAGGAAGAACATATTTGGATTTTCTGCCAAACATAGAAAAATAAAAATTGAGCATCTGGCCCGCCAAAAGGTCCAATCCAGAATTTGTGAAATGTAAAGACACTTAAGATGTTAACAATCAAGGGTTTGAACATCATTTTACTTCAGGGACCACATACACACCAAGTGGATCTCAAGTGGGTCTAGTTGTAGTCTAAGAAAGGAACATTACATGAATATTTTTTACATTTACAAAACAAAACATGAAATATAATATTTTGTTATTAAATGTTTTGTGTATTTGTAGATCCACTGTGATCTGTAAGCTGTAATGTATGTGTATAAATGATAAACTGAGGCATAATATTCTTAAATTGAGTTTTCTTAAGAATTTCAAGCTGTTGATATTTATCCATGTAATGTTCAAGTACAGTTTGTTGTGTAAACATTTTCATATTGGAATTTTACTTTTTTCCACTCTAAAACATCAAGAAAACTTTGGCAATGACATTATTTATAGGTTCTTATTAGGGGGCCAAGCCTTGCACTTGGCCCCCTAATGTCGCCAACTCCACTGGGCTCTGGAACTAGGGATGGGAATTGATAAGAATGTAATGATTCCGATTCCATTATCAACTCTGCTTATCGATCCGATTCCTTATCAAATCTTATCGATCTCATTGGGTGAGGGAATATGATACAAATAGGTTTCCATCTCTGCACAGAAAATATAACATCCAGTGTGCACAAATAATAACAGATGACACAGGTTCGGGTTCTGTGCCAGTAAAATACATGTTGAAGTACTTGTTGGAGCTGTGGTATATCAGAGTTTATGGGGGATCTGACAAATACACTGATACATGGTATGTTTTAGCTACTGTTTCTGTTCCTATGTCCTACCAAGTACATTGGAGCCGCTGCGGTATCGGTAGCGTGACGCTGCGGACCGGTACCAAGCGTGAAATAGTATAGATGGAGCGAAGCCGTGGTGCAGACCCATGGACAGATGTCCTGTGATAGAACACTGCTACCGGAGGGCTGTTACGCACAAGCATGGCTAAGTATCGTATCAAAGTATTGTGATATTCGTTCAGATAAATACCCTGCTGTGGACAAATGTTTTTGTCATATTGTTGGATTTCCTCCTTTGAATAAATGGACCTGGTGTCGTCTACACCTGTAATATAGGCTTTACAGCGTTTCTGCCTAGATGCCATGGTGGCTACATACTGAATCAAAACAATGCAGTGTGTGTGACGTCATCGCACATGCGCAACGAGACCGGAATCGATAAGCAAAATCATTAAGCAGGCGGGCAAATGATTCCAAGGAATCGAATTACTGGGAACCGGTTCTCAAAAAGAACCGGTTCTTGATTCTCATCCTTATCTGGAACCCTATTGTGTTCATTCAGGTTTTTTCTATTTTTATTTTTCTGTTGATAAAAGTGGTGCTGCATACAGGCTAAACCATGCATGGCAAATCGGTAAAATTTGGAGGGTTGGTCCAGACCCCCCTGCACATACTAATACAAAAATGGGGAAAAAAAAAATTAAAAAAAATAATCACATCTGTCCACCAGCAGGGGGCACTATAATCAAGGCAAATGTGTTTTGGCCTGTAACTCTCTCACAGTATATCATACCTTCAAAAACATAAATATCCTCAGATTCACTGAGTAGCCTGGGATAGGCCAGGCCCGTTTCTACCTTAATATTTTTTTCACAAAAATTTGAAAACTACTTTTTCAAACTCCTCCTATGGATTTTTTCAGATCTGCATCAATGTTGGCATGGACACTCTTGGACCTGATCCAAAGTTATCAAAAAAATTTTGTTCGGTCAAAGAGTGCGCAAATAAATAACAAAACTATTTTCCATTGTCAAAATCTCAATCTTTAAAGTGTGTGATGTCATCAGCTGTTACCATGGCAATGAGCTGTCCAGCAAGTATTCAAAGTGAATGGTTCTGTTTACTTTGTGAGATATCAGCGATCCATGTTCAACACAGACACACACATACAACACACACAGAGCCCATTGTCCTTCAGGGCCGACTTCAGTGGGCTCCACTGGGCCTGGGGGCCAAGTGGCACAGGGAGGCTTGTAACTGCTTGCAGTTCTAGTCTTAGTATTAGTATTTTACTGGTCCGACCCACTTGAGATCATATTAGACTGTATGTGGCCCCTGAACTAAAATGAGTTTGACACCCCATCAAGAATCAAGAACAAATATCTCATGATAGTTTTCCTCACCTTGTCTGACCTTTCCCTCTGGACTCTGTCTTCTGGTTTTGTGCTCCTGAACTACGATCCTCAACAGCCTTTCTGCTCTTTTCTGTGACTCGATCATCTCCACTTTCTTCTTCTGGTTCAATAACAATAATCTCAGACGATGTTTTTGCTGTTGAATTGGTTGCTTCTGGCTGCACAGAGGGTCCAGGAATCTCTGGATCTTGGGTGGTATTTGTTTGCAGAGGTTTATTAGCTTCCTTGGCAGTGAGGCTTTCTTTGTTTCTGGCTTGCCTGTTTCTTGCAGTTTGGGGCTTAACCTGGAGTTTGGCTAGTTTTAAAGAGAACAGGATGAGAATGGGGGGTGCACTGCATGCAATGAATAAGTGTGAGTATACACTGTGCTTACCTCTTCTTCCAGTTTGGCTCCGTTTTTTCGGGGGATCGTCAGACTCCTGGATATTCTCTGTACTGTCTGGTAAGTTTGGTGGTTGGACTGAAGTACCCTCTGTTTAATTAGACAATCAAAGGAAAAGTTAGCAACGCACTGGCAACTGCTTCCAAAAAAAAGCAGGAGATGTTATCAGTCTACCTTGTGGATTCTCTGGCCTTTCTGCGAGTAAGCTCTGTTGGGTAACAGAAACAAAATGAGTGATAAAGTAATTTCGTGACCCTGCAGGCGGTCAGCACTCCTTTAAACTTCACTTACTGCACTCACAGCTGGATCTGGCCCAATATCATTCCCACTGATGAGGTCTGTTTCATTGCTTGCCTCTGTAGATGTCGGTACATGGATGTTGGCGAAAGACCCCTCACTCCCTGCTGTGACGGTCTCTCCAGGACCACTGCTGTGGGGTGAAGAAAGTTTTGTCTCTTTTTCCCACAGATTCAGACCAAAAAAAAAAAAAAACAAGTCTATGCCTGTCTGGCTGGCAAGCTGATACAAGGCAGGCACTAACCTCTCTTGTTGTGCTAGCGCATCTGTTACAGGAAGATAAGGCTCAGACACAGTGTCCAGCACCTCCCCTGATGGGCAGACTGGGATCGCAGTCAGAGAGAGGATGAAAAATGGCTCATCTGGATCTGAGGGAACCTGCTCTGTCAGGACTGGGAGTAACAAAGATATAGAAAGCAAAGGTGTGTAAATAGACACACAAAACACACACAGCACATCATTAGCTGAGAGAAGTGTGTTATTAACTCACTGTCTTGAAATATGGACAAATTTTGGAAATTCTGGGTCTCCTCGGTGCTTGATGTGGTTGTATCCTGAACAGACTAAGAATCAGCAAAAATAATTTGTTAAAAAAAAAAAGTAATGGAAATTTTACGTAGACAGTTTGTTCTTAACCTGGTGTTTAGCTGCAGATAGGCACATAATCCTGCCCACCTTTGGTTAAAATTGTTTTAATGATAGTTTTCATGGCTGACAGCCTGTGCAATTTGTATATTGTTATATATTCAGGCATATTCTCTACGAATATTTCTCTATGCATACTTGTTCATGTAAACTTTTCTATGCACATTGTCTTTACAGTAAACTAAGTATATCTATGTACACATAATGATGTATATGAACAGTATTAAATATTGTACATGTATATGTAATTAGTATTGTACACAGAGTGCATAAGCTTGAAATAAACTAATAAAGTTAAAAAAAATAAATAAATAACTAAAATATTATCTTACCTTGGCTAAATTGTCATGTACTTGGGGCAAGTCACCCGTAGACGACCCTGCATCACTGGGAGGAACATCTAGGCCTCCAACTTGTTCTTTAGCTCCCTCTAGTGTCTCCTGAATGTCAGAGCGGAGTTCTGAGACAGCTTTCTGGGAATCTGAAACATCTGCACTGTTTGAGCAAACACCAGCGTCTGTGGGAAGAAGAAATATTGATAGAGTACGAAAACCACTGCAGGCACTAATTAAAGCATCAGTAAAGAAAGACAAACCTGCAATGTTTTCTGTTTTGCTTTGGGGTCGTTGAGGTCGACCACTGCGTCCCAGGTTGGGTTTGGGTTTAATAAAGCGGCCCCGCTGAGTTTGAAGAGGCTTTCTTGAGGTCTTGGAAGAGTCAGCTGGTACATCCTGAGTTTCACTGAGGCTTTATGTGGGGGGGGGAAGATAATGTTACAAGAAAAACACCTATATATGATACCATTTAAACTCAGTCCAGTAAATAACACAGCATTTTTAATATCTATGGTAAATGGTCTGTACTTATACAGCGCTTTTCTACACATTAATGGTACTCAAAGCACTTTACAATACAAGCTTCAATTCATCCAGTCACACACACACTCATACACCAGTGGATACCACAATGTCAGGCACTACCAGGCCTCACTGGGAGATATTTAGGGTTCAGTGTCTTGCCCAAGGACACTTCAACATGTGTACAGTTGGAGGCGGGATTTGAACCGTTGACCCGTCAATGACTGGGCGACCCACTCTGCCACCTGCGCCACAGCCGCCCATCTATCTATCTATCTTAAAATGGATATTTGCTACTTAAATACTATACCTTACCTTTCAGGGCATTTGTCTTTGTTTGCTTGATGTTTTTCACTCGTTTCAGAGCAATGTTGTTCTGCATCTTGACTTGGTATTTCACAGTGAGTTTGTGGCTGTTGGCTGTTTTCTGGTATGGACTCTGCTTCAGTCACCAGTACAGAGACAGCATGTGAATGCTGCACATTGGAGACTGTGCTTGGATCTCCTACTGCTTGTGTGTTTGACTCTGCGGTCCTACTGTTTATCTCTTGCTCAGTGTTACATGGTGAAGCTGCTCCAGTGTCCAGTGTCTCCACTTTGTCCTGGTTTGAGATGCAGCCACCTGTGGATTGTTCCACAGGAGGGCTCGGATTAGTTTTATTTTCGGAAACCAAGTCTGTGAACATTGTCTTGCTCTCAGCAAGCGAAGAAGTTGCCATGACAATACTGTCAGACTGTGCGTCCTTCTCATTTGTGCTGCCTGAGGATTTCTCTGGCTCTGCATTTCCAGGGTTTGCTGAACTGAGCTCTATATTTAAAGAACTATGTGATGGTGTCAGGTGCTGGGAGTCTCTTTCTGCAGATTCTACTTGAGTTTTTGCCTTGTTCTCTTCAATGGGTTGTTGTTCTGAGGTTGCATTCAAAGAGCTATCTTTACAGAGCTGGTTAGAGGATTTGCTGAGGCATTTTAGCTGTGCTCTTGACTGGGTGGATCTAGGGGATGATCCCAAATTTGGTTTGGGTTTCACTTTAGGAAAGCGGCGCCTTCTTTGAGGTGCATTTTGTTCCGAGCTTTCTGAACACGAACCTGCTTGACTAGTGAATTCAACATCTGTTTTTTTCTCCTCAGTTCTACACAGTTTCTGTGCAGTTTTATGAGTAGAATCCATATTCACTGATGATACCAAAACTAAATCAGGTCCAGAGCTTTGACTTGAGGTTTCAGGAAGGGTGGCATTGCCAGTTGGTTCTGTTTCCATCTTTTCTGCTGGTTTCTCTGTGGGTTGGGGGTTTTCAGTTTGGATGGAGGGTTTGTCTACCTGCTCCAAGTGTGTGACAGGGTCTTCCGTGGTTTGAGTTTTAGGTTGTTCTGTTTCTGATGCCTGCAGTAGACTGTCTGTAGATTGTACTTCCTGGAATTGTCCCCTCACTATCTCTGAAGCATTTGTAACTTCTGTCTCTTCTTTCTGATTTACAGGTGAGAAACAAACAAGGTCAGTGCCCTCATACACTGAGGCTGAACCTGTGACCATGTTGGATGTCAGCGGATCACTATAACTAATGTCACATGTCCTGTCAGGACATGGTAGTTTTTCATCTATGAGCTCAGTTGTCAGCTGGTTTTTTCTACTGGATTCAAGCTGAGTCTCAGGAATGCTGCTGGTCTGGTTTACTGATGTACTTTGATCAAGGGTTACAGAGTGTCCTGCTTCCTGACAACCAGATGGCTCCGCTGTAAGTCTGACGTCAGTACAGGAAATTTCTCCTGTTACGGTTGGATAAGAGTTTTGTAATTCAGAAATAGTTTCAGAAACCTGTTGTAAGTGGCTGACCTGAAAAATGTCAGAAGCACTAGAGAGATGGTCCTCAGCTGCCCTTAAAGATACTTTGTTGTTATCTGTTTGGGAATTTGACTGTGTAGTCCTTGAGGCTCGGGCAATGTTAGGTTTAGGTTTGATTTTGGAAAAGCGCCCTTTCTTGGTCTGCGAAGAAGTTTCCTTTGATCTCTCTGGGCTTGACTGTAATTGAGAATCAGAAACTGTTTCTGTCTTCTGTTCACAATACATTTCACTAGGTTTAGTGATCAATGTGTCGTCAATCTGAGATGGTAGCTGCTCTTCTGTTGTGTTGCTTTCTGATTCCATGGTTCCAACAGTCACCGACAGTTCGGTGATTCCATGAGCAGAAGCTACTGACATAGGGCAGGTGCTTGTTTCCTGCTGTACATCAGGTATTAATTGACTCTCTTCCTGGTGGCTGCTTTCACTTGCAATGACTGATATATCTGTAAATAAAGAAAGCGGTCCATTTTATATTGAGTATAAATCAGCATAACAGAGTATAAATAATTCTATGTTATTACTTGGGAGGTCTTCCATAGATACTTGATTCTGTGATGGGTGGGAAAGATGGGCTACATTTCCGATGGTTAATAGGGTTTGAGCAGCCTCATTGTAGCTCTCATCCTCAGACACTGAAACAAAATACCCAAATGTGTTGAAAAAAATCCAACATCTGTATTAAATTCAGAGCGATTCATAATCCCTATTTGACGTACCTTCCGTGTGCTCTGATGTCATGAAGTCTATGACATCCTGGAAGACAAGACATACACTGTAACACCATTTAACTTGGTCATTTTGTAGCTACTCTTCACACAAAGTAATGAACTTAAGTTGCAAGTTGCATTAGGAATACATGAATTTAAAGACAAAGCAAACATATGGACAAAAGCGAAAAGCAAAGAAAAGTAAAAACAAGGCAAAATAATATCTGGGGTTCTTATAATGTATCTGAAATGATGACATCACTACATTACATGCATGAAAAACTTACAACTAGCAGGTCCAATTGATGTTCACAGGGTTCAGCTGTGCCTGCCTCATTTTGTGCTCGTTCGCATGAGGCTTCAGGGCACAGTGCATCTTGGGAGATGCCCAACACATCAGGCATATTGGCCAAGATATCAAGCTAAGTGTGGGATGAGGGGAGCCAAAGTGAAGGGTGTAAATGTTATGTGAAACCATGCACAAAGAAAAACAAATGCAAACGATACAATGTTTGGTAGAGGAATTGTATTAAAAAAGGAGATATGATGCAGGAAAAGATTAAAAATGTATGGATGGTGCATCTGTGAGAGGTTTGCTAAGACAGTGTTTTTCATACCTCCTCCATTGTCTCTTCCACCTCTGTAACCAAAGGGTGAGGTGAGCACAGGCCGGCAGGCACAAACACAGCTGCACCATCATCGATACTGGAGGACAACGCCGTAGAACCCATGATCGCTTCTGCCATGCTTGGCTCGTCATCACTGTCTTCTGACTGGGAGGCCCTGAGGGTAATGAGTTTGGGCTTTTTGGACTCTTTGGCTGCCTGTTGCCTTGCTGGTCTCCCCCTCTTGGCTGTGCTTTTAGGTTTAGCCTTGGCAGCAGAAGCAGTGTTCCCTGCTGGTGAGGCAGGAGCGGTTTCAGATGCAGAGAAGTGCGCTTCCTCCTTGGCAGCGTAACTCAAGTGCTGAGTGAGTTTCGGCACTCGCCCATACCTGGAAAACACAACCAACATTGATGAACCACTGATTTCTAAGGAACAGTTTTTCCAATAATGGGAACATCTCAGGATGCCAAAAAATACCTAGTTGGTCTTGGAGGCTTAACAGAGAACTCTTCATCTGATTCGATGTTTTCGTCAGCTGACTCTCTCTCATTTGTTTGTCTTGATGGTGAAGCATCTTTACTAACCTAAAAGACAAGACAAGGTAAGCTGAATTTATCCTGCAAAGGAAATTCAAATGTATAGCACCACAAGACAATAAACATAAAAAATACAATTGAAAAATGGCTCAGGATTTAGTCGTCCAATAACCAGAAGGTTGGCGGTTCGGCTCCCACTCTGTCCTGTGCTGTTATGTCCTTGGGTAAGACACTCAACCCACCTTACCTCCAGTGCGGCTACTCACACTGGTGTATGGATGCATATGAATGTTCGGTGGTGATCAGAGGGGCCATAGCCACGGATTGGCAGCCATGCTTCTGTCAGTGTGCCCATGGGCAGCTGTGGCTACAAATGTAGTTTACCACCCCAAAGTATGCATGTGGGAGTGAATGAATAATGGATCCATTGTACGGGCTTTGAGTATGCCTTAATAGAAAAGTGCTATACAAAGCTTACCCATTATTATTATTATTATTATAAAGCAAATGTGTTGAAGTGACTGGATGACATAAATAGTAATAATAATTGTAAATAAAGTAACAAGCACGCAGTCTGTGATATTGACAGATGTTAAAAGCTACACGTGATTTTCATCAGATCTGTAAAACCTGAGTCAGAGCCAAAGTATCATGAATCCGTAAGTCTTTCTGTGATTACTCATCTGAAACTCTTCCCTCATGATTAACAATTTCAAAGTTTCTTCACCATAAACAAATCCACGTGTTTACAAACATAGCCAGTAGGTC
>JAPTGZ010000005.1:37512708-37528550 GCA_029814645.1 Fowleria isostigma
CATGTAATTCACAACAGAATGCAAGGAACAAAACTTTTGTTTTTCCATTTTTTACATTTTAACAACATCAAAGAAAACAAAACTGAACTGGGGGCGGGGTAGCCACTAATTTCCTAAATCTTTATAAATAAAGTGTACAAATAATAATAATCAGTTAGGAAAAGTCAGGTCTCACAGGTTTGACATATTCTGACCATTATGTCCATATTCTATAAAAAGTGTCCTTTTGTAATCTGAGTGGAAAAAATAAAAGTTTTTCCATGACATAGATCTCCTGGACAACATTAATCCAGTCCTCATTTGTTGGTGGTTCAGGTTTAAGCCATCTTCTCGGAATGACTTTTGTGCTTGCTGCCAGTAAAATATAAAGCCGTTTCTTGTCTTTTTGGTTAAAGTCATCCAACGTGATACATTCATAAATACTCTGGAGGTGAAGGAGATTACATGATCTTAAACATTTCCAAAACCAAATCTATGTTAATTGGGAGTAGACAATGCCTGAGGAATAAACCCACACTCAGAATAAACAGCTTACATTAGAGTAAGTTAACCAAGTGAAGGCTTCACAGTAGATCTGCATCTATCATAATCTCCTCATACAGACAATGTGGTCAGAAAAATGAGTACTGGCTTTGCCGTTGTGCAGACATGCCTCTTTTATCACCCCACCAGTTATGAAAGAGGTGGTATGATCTCCAGTATTGTCTCACCTAGAATACTGTTGTTCAGTTATATGGTCGGCTACTACTAAAACTGACTCATCTAGGCTTCAAATTGTCTGGAATAAGGCAACTCACCTTGTTCTGAGATGTCCCTATACTACCAGTGTCAGTGATATGCACCGTATTTTATTATGGACTTTAATTAATGTTAAAATACAGTATAATTTACCAATATTTATAAAGAAAATAATTTTAAGAAAAGCTCAAGTACTCTCATCAAATTCACTTACTCAACTTGCCTCAAACTCCAATTTAGTTATCAATCATCCCAATACATTTATTTATTTTTTTTTTTTAACAAATGTCTATTTTAGATCCACTCAACTCTGGAATGAATTGCCTAAAAAGCTGAAGAATTTATCAACTTTATGCACTTTTAATAAAGCTATGAATGATTTGGGTTCAAGTTAGAACATATAGCAGGTGAAACTAATGTTTTAGCTTTGGAGCACCATGGACTCACCATGTACAACAAACAAGTATGTTGCTATGGTGATCTGTCACTAGACTAGACAGAGTTTAGGGTGGGAGAATGGGTAAGGATTTTACTGGAAAAAAGTACGATGTTTCTGTTTTTGCACAGTTGGCACTTTAGTGTTCTGAAATGTACAATGTAAACGGGCTCATTTCAGCCACTGATATTGTTAAAATGTTCATCTTTGTTACTGTGTTACTGTACTGTCATCATTATTATGCAACTTTTTTTGGCTTGAGCACTCGTACCCCAAAATGTCTATGCATGTGCCTGGCTATATATGATATTTTTTTTTTTTTTTTTTTTTTTTTAAATTGTATGTTAATTTGGTGTTTTGTTCATAACAACTGTGTAAAAACAACACCGCTGAGGGTGGTCCAAGACTTCTGCAGAGTACTTTAATTCAAAAACATAACATGCTCACAACTTGAAAACCATCAACCCAAGTACACGTAGATATCTGTGGAGTGTAAATGGCCAACTCCGGCCGACTGTGGCAACCTGCATTTAATTTCATCTCGTCTCTTCTAGGTGATGTATTTTCACTATTGGTGCACTGGATCACAACCAAGCTATTCATTATACCTAGTTGTAAATACGCTATTTATGCAATAATTTTAATCTGTGTATACAAACAACTTACAATTGGCCTAACTTTGACCTCATGAATTGGAAACCTGCTTTACTGTAAAAACTCAAGGTGGACTACATTTACAAATAGAGGAAAAATCTAAATATAAGGCAAACAACACATGCCAGTTATGTGATTTAATTATTTTATTTCTTTAGTACAGACAGCATCAGCAGTTAACTTCCTTGGACATTCCTTCTATCACACATGTTGTTCTTTCCTTCAGCAGATCATGACTTCTTCTAGATCAGTGGTCTTCAGAAATAAGAAACTACTGATTAGATGCAAAAACAAAGACATCAGGAGTGGAAGTGGAAAAGTGTAGGACAATTATGAAAAAGAGTTCATTGTTGGGATTGTCTTAAGCACTTTGTAGCAACTTGTCCTAAAGATGGTGTTTCATGTGAAGATCTTCATTTTACTCCATGTCAACTGTGAACAAGAGGAAGAAGCATGAAATTAATACTTATTCCCTATTGTCAAGTCAGTTACAAATACAAACATGAACTGGACACTTACGTGTACAAGTTTATGGTCAAGCAAAAGGGTTTCCAAAAGGATCCCCAAAGGCAGCTGTTGAACCAGAGCTCTGAGCAACTGGAGCACTCTATTGAAAGACAAAGGGGAAAAAACAACCCCAGAATTATACATTGTTACTCCTGACCTGCTTTGTATACTCTGAATGAAGAGTTTATGTGTGACTTTCTGTACCACAGATACAGGCGGTGGTCCAAATGGACTTGAATTTGGAGCTCCAAATGCTTCATCAAACATGTCCTGACTGAGGCCTTGCCCCTGGGCTGGTGCTGAATTGTTTGCTGTAGGAGCTGGAGTGAAGGCAGCTTCCAGAAGGCCTGGGTTAACACTTGGAGCTGGGGCTGCAGCTGGAGCAGGTGTTGGTTTGGGAGCATCTAAACAGGTATGTGAGACAATGGTCATTATCAGTGGCAACAGTGAAGACACATACACATGACCCTACTAACGTTCCTATTAAGCAGCTGGTTTACCATTAACAGATGATGAAATCTGACTGATATCAAAGTCATCATGATCTGCAACATCCTGAGCCACCCCCACTTTACTGGAAAAGTACTGATCAAACGCACCCCCTTCATTGTTGCCAAGCCCAGGAACAGAGTTGGAAACTTGTTCCCCTTTCCTCGCTGGGATGGCAGGGGCCTTGGCCATCTGGAAGTCCTTGAACATATCCTTTCCAGTCTTCTTCTCTTTATCTCCTAGGGGGTCCAAAGCTGTGAAGGCGCTGTTTTGCATCTTTGGAGGAGCCTCTTTAGCAGGAGCTCTAGGAGCAGGGCGTGATGGACCTTGCTGGTCCCCCATTGCAGCAAAAGCGCCAGCGTGGAAGGGATTAGTGGAGGGCTGACCCCAACCTGGAGCACCAGGTGGTCCAGCTGGTGCAGGCTGACCCCAGTCTAGGTGGGGTGGGGAAAGAGGAGGGTTAAATGGAACTGGGATTTGCTGGCCCCATGCTGTGGGTGGTATGGGTAGACCACCAAAGGCAGATGGCTGTGGGTAGGCAGGCCTTGGTCCTGGAGGCATCATTCCTGGCATGGGGAACATGGAAGGGGCAACAGTGGGTGCTCCCCACATGCCTGCAGCAGGGACACTGGTGGTGGAGGGACCTGGAGGGCCCAACTGTAGATTTCCTGAATATAAATAAGGGACAGGACAGGGAAGAAATGAACCTACTGATTAGATCTGTGTTTGCATATGTTACAAAGTTCATCTCTTTTGTATTTACCCAGAGCCGCTATGGAGGATGGAGTGGAGTTAGCAGGTGTACTGTTGAAAAGGTCACCTGGAGCAGATGACCCTTCAGACTGAGCCGGAGCAGCAAACAAGTCTGCTCCAAATAGGTCACTTGATGTAGACTGTTCAGGAAATAAAACAATAACATGAACTAATTCTGCGGCCAAAATTTAAAAAAAAAAAACAACAAAAAAACATGCATCAACAACACCATATAATTTGCTGCATTAAACTATTCTTGTGTGTCAGAATTAAATACTTGTGAACATGCATGGATGCATCCCAACTTACCAGTGCTTTATTCCCTGAGGCATGAATGTTAGAAAATAGATTTGAGCAGAAATGACAAAGGTTACGTTAATGGTTCAGCAGCACAATCAGGTGTCATTTATTGAAGCCAGTTAGAGAAGCATGTGTTCACCAGTGCATGCACAAACCCAAACACACAACAAGCCTGCAACCATAAATAACCAGCCTCAGCTAAACTCAGTGCATCTTTTGGTATGTAGAAGTCAGACACCAGAGAACAACCCAAATGCCCTGTAAAGGAGGTGTTAGCCCACCAACTACAGTCCTACAAATGTGTGTAAAAACCCACTTTAGGTGTAACACATGCAGCATCACTATAATTCATCTATCTATTAAATTTCACCTTTGTGCTCCTTCGACCTCGTCCAGCCCTAGAGCTCTGCGGAGGTGGATTTAGGACAACTGAATCCTTGCTATGAGTCACTGGGGGTTGCGGGTCATGAGATATGCCATTAGCGACAGAGGACGTTTTCAAAGATGTGCCAAAAAACGGGTTTCCGGTTGAGAGAGCCAGTCCAGAATCATTTCCATCCATCATGGTAATTGTGTTGGTTTGAGGTATCTTGCCTCCTAATGGCCAGTGGCCATTATTGAGAGCGAGGATCATTGTCTTACTGGTTAACCCATTTATTTGCTGACTGAGATGATCAGAGTCTACATTTAAAACACTGTTAATAATTGCACTATTAATGTTGTCAGCAGCGTTGTTTAGGTGATTGGTAGTGTTAAAGGACATCTGTGAAGAGTTATGCATGGACTGAGTGGGTGACTTGGAAAGGGGGTCATCTCTAAACGGGTCACTGTCTGGAGTTGGAAAATAGCCAAATGTTGTAGAAAAGGGATTCTCTGTCTGGAGAGATGCCCTTTGGTCAGGGGCACAGGAAGTAACAAAGGAGTTTCCCTTTATAAAGTTCTGATTACTGTCAACTTCAGCAGAAAAGTCCAGCAAGAGAATATCATTAGCATCCTGGTTAACATGAGGAGCACAGTGGGGGAGAGAAAAGACAGATTCATGAAATCAGTTCTGCAGTGGAAAAATAAACATTTGTGAACATAATGAAATATGAATCACATGGTGTGAAATGACTTTTAAAGCTGCTAGTTGTAGAATGCAAAAAAAAAAAAAATAGGGTGCTTAATATGCTAATGTTTGCTTCTTGTATTGAAACTCCAATGGTACAGTATGTTGACCCAGAAACAGCGGTATAAATCACTACCAGTACAATGCACCAGATGTC
This sequence comes from Fowleria isostigma, assembly GCA_029814645.1. Classification (NCBI taxonomy): domain Eukaryota; kingdom Metazoa; phylum Chordata; class Actinopteri; order Kurtiformes; family Apogonidae; genus Fowleria; species Fowleria isostigma. The sequence continues at coordinate 37,517,851 of JAPTGZ010000005.1, forward strand.
ACCAAAGTCAACAAATCTGACCTATTCTACTTGTAGCAGCTTTAAATGTTTGATGACAAACACAGAGATTAACATGAAACGCAAGTCAATTCTTTAAAGACTTTTTTTTTTTTTTTTTTTTACTCCAGTCCATAATTATTCAACAGTTTATGAAGCAGCAATCTTTACAGAATTGACTTCACACACATGGATTGATAGGACAAGCGCTGAGGTTATTTTAACAAAGTTATAATTTAAAAAAAAAAAAAGATTAACATTATCTAAAGCCAAAAGCAAATGCCAACAAGTAATATTTCTGCATGTGACAAAACTACAGTGCACATTGTAACATTAGGCTTACAGTAAAACAAAATAAATGCCGCCTGCGTCCCAGGGAGTATAATTCCTCTATGTGGCTCACATAAAGGGAACATTTTACACCATGGCACCACACTTACATTTGGAGCCTGAATGTCTGGGGGGGTCGTAATGTTTCCAAAAAGGTCAAGCTGCTCCACTGGCTGGAAGTCAAAAGAAACAAAAACATGGTGTATTTATCTTAATACCATGGTTTTTAATTTAACATTAAGTTTTGAAAAAAAAATACTAAAAAGAAGCAGTAAGTCTTACTTGGGCCGTTTTTGCATCATCCATACTTAGCAAGGCGTCACCTCCATTCTGAAAAAAGAAAAAAAGTAGAAAAACATGGTTATAGTAGGAGTCTGAAAAAGTATTTGAGGAAAAGGAGCTCTTATAAGTGCTTACCTCAACTACCGTACTGCCATTTTCACCCTGCGAACAGATGCAGACTGTTAATGATTATACTTATGTGTTATTTCACATCATTTCAATGGAATGTCTGAAGATGTGATTCATTGAGGGAACACAGAGAGGCAGTGTTGATGTTCAGGAGGTACATACAGTGTACCCTGTCGACTGTGCCAGATGGCCACACTTAATGAAAATCTTCTCACACTAGAACTTATACCCAAAAAAAAGAAAAACATATCAACCCCATGCCAGTTTTTCTCTTACTTTTGTTTCTTTCTGCGAGGCTTGAGAGTCTTTCTTCCTCATGTTAAAGATGACCTGGAAGAGATCTTTCAGGTCAATGACCAGGGGCTCTGCCTGTGTGGGGAGACAAACACAAAAAAACTATTGTAAACGTCCTGGTGTTGTCTTTGCAGATTACTGTATTTACATTATGTTTGTGTGTGGTAGAGGGGGAGTGTGTCCCCTGCTGAAACTCTACCTGTTGTGCAGTCTTTATGGCAAAGAACTGATGCTGTCCTTCTGCTCCACAAACATATCCAAATGCCCTGTTATCCGTTACATCTCTGGCGATGAAGGAGATCTTATTCACCACATGTTCGTGCTCAATCACCTGGACGACAAGAAAAATAAGACGATTTAAAGCGTTAACCAGTGAAACGTCTAGAAACTGTTGTGCTGTTGATATTTAGTTTTGTAGTCTTTCAACAATAATAAATAGGAAAAATGGGAAAAAAAACTCACTCCAGATTTTTCATCAATGATCTTAATGCCCGCCATGGAAATGTTGACCCAGATCCTCTGTTTGTGTTTACCTTGGGAACGAGCGGCGACTGCCATGCCCTGAGGACAGAGACACCAGATGAGATTTGACATACTATGCATTTTAAAATGAACAAAGCATGAAAAGAAGTACAGCAGCGCACATTAAAACATGCTTTGAGATGTAAAATAAATTATGCAACTTAATGTGCCGTTTTCTGTTATAAAATCGCCTTCATCTTCCCTCTAGCTCCGTCAGCTCTTTGGGAATCACTCTACATAAGGAAATCATGCCCTCTCTGATCAGAGGTGTGTTTAAATATGGTCTCAAACACAAAAATCATAAAATAACTCTGAATATTTGAGTCTAGTTGGTTTGAAGAGCACTTTCGGGCTTCCGTTCCCCATATGAAAGAGTGTGTGGAAATCTTCTAAACACAGCACAACCTTAAAATGTGTATGTGGTTTTTTTCCCTAATCGAGGAGGACAACCAATTTCAAAACCCAAATAAAAGTCCTCCTGTATTTCAGTGTAATTGTTTTATGATTGTCTGTCCTTGGTTAATCCTCACCCCCCTCTCAGTCTCTTTCTGACATCTTAGCACTTTCCAGAATCAGGTAATTGCTGAAGTTAGAGTGGGTGGGAGAGGTTACACTTTAAAGTGAGGGGTTGTAAAGTTTCTGCAGACTGTTGTTATCTGCACTGAGGACACATCCAGAGCTAACACCACAGTGATGCAGACACTGGGGAGGCAAAGGGACGGACAAGCTTTTCCTGTTGCAGCTTACTGTCCAATTCCTTTAATAATGCTTTTGTTAATACTTTTTTTTTTTATATCCTTGGCATTGAAAATGAAGGAATGTTTTTAGGGAATGGAATTACTCCCATCCTTTTAAACTAATTTGTTGCATCCTGCAACAAATTAATGCAACAAATTAATTTTAAAAAGATGGAATTATTCCCATCCTTTTAAATATTTTTTTTTGCATTAATTAATTGTACTTATTCTATTTCTTTTTTACCTTGGAGGGGAAGCTGCAATATATGCAGTCACGGAGAAAATCATTAGACCACCCCATGTTTTCTATTTCTTGTTCATTTTAATGCCTGGTACAATTAAAAAGGTACATTTGTTTGGATAAATATAATGATAACAAAAATAGCTCCTAAGAATTTAAGAGCTGATATCTATCCATTTTCCATGTTTTCTTGATAATAACCAAAATCACATAAGTTCTTACATCAATATCTATGGCATTGTACTGACAAAAAATTTTTTTCAGACATTCCATGTTTTCGTTTCTGTTTGTTTTAGTCACATGGTACACACAGGAGGTTGTACTGGATTACATAACCATTGTTTTTGAAGACTTTTGATGGTCTGATAATTTTTTATGCAACTGTAGATTAGGTGTAATACATAATTATGATTATGCTGACTCCAAAATTTTGTGATTGAGTGTGTTTTGTTACTATACGTGTCCAAATAATGAATGAATGCAGCAAATGTGTAGTAGTAGCTGGGTTTCCATTACCTTCAGAAATGGGCAAAATGTAAACTGCAGAATAGAAAACTGGTAATAGAAACAAATGTCACAAAAACTGTCAAAGATTGCAAAAAAGTTTTTACACTCTCAAGAGGCATTTTTTTTAGATGTTCTGAAATAGAATTATTGTGCAAAAGTGAAATGGAAACACATTTTCACTAGTCACTGACATGACAAATCTGCACCAGAGGTTCAGTAACATAACAGTTCATTAAAGGTTGCCCGGGTTATTCGGAACTTCTGGATCCACAACTCGTTGGTGAATTCTGTACAATTCTTCCCAGAAATCCATTATGTGTGATCGCTGACATAAATAAGGTCTTTGCTTTGGGATGATCAGGCACACATGCAGAGTGAGAGACGCACGGACTGCACCCTCCCCCCCTCTCTTTCTGCAAGAACTATGACCATATCATGAGACTGGTAGACGTGACTTTACTAGAATCATGCATCAGAAACCAAACACTCTTCAATGGAGATGCCTACAAGAAGTAAATATACTTTGTCAAAATTGTAGAAATCTTGCTTTTATTTTGTGGAAAACTGTAATGACACCCAGCTACTGTTGTCCAAAACTGATTTCCACTATGGTATAATACAGTTTATTCTGATCCTGAATAAATTTCAGTAATTGTAATTTTTACCTTCAGTTTCATCATGGAGTCCTGGCACATCTTGTCTCCTCTGGCCTCTGGGACATCATCGATGCCAATTAGCTTGGCCTTGTACCTCACACCATCTCCTTGAAACCTGCCCAGCAGGTACTCATCTGTCTTCTCCGGAACTATGAATATTTCAAGAAAATTAATCCCAATTTAAGCTCAAAAAGGTCTTTACAGGGTCTGTTTACATCATTCCGTCCTCCAATGCTCACCTCTCTTTTTATCTTTCTTGAGTCCGGCCTTGGATGGGGTTGTGGAAGGTGAGGGAGGGGAGTCGCAGGACGAGGCTGCAGATGGTGAGGCGACATTGGGATCAGTGTGGACGGGTGCGCTGTTCTCCACCTCTGCAGACATGGTGCACAGTGAGCCTCAACTGGACAAGTGGACAGTCAGGGGTCAAAAAGACAGCAGCTCCGTGTTCGGGGGCAGCGAGGTCAGCAGAGCAGATGACTCTTAACACCCACACATGCTTTCCTTGTTGTTTGTCTGAAGCAGGAAAAGGAGAAGTAAGATGGTCAGTGTAAAGACACCACGTAAAAAGGTTGACTCTTCTGTTAGAAGCTAAAAAAAACAAGACTAGGTTGTAAAATGCTACAATTAAAGCACCTTGTGATGACTATTGTAAGAACATTTTGAAAGGTTTTGTGCACATCAGCAATAATTTTCTTTTAAGAGTCCACAGTAAACATTTACAACCTCAGAAACACACTTCAGAGAAGCACAGGAATCCATATGACTCATAAAATCCTGTGTCCTCACAGAGCACATAAACACACACTTTAGCCCCTCTTCTCACATCATAGGGTCTTCAAAACATTTAGGAAGGACTTATCCAAAAGATGCTAACTTTTCAACAAATTTATTATTGTACATACTACAGATGCTTTTTATATGAACTGATGTGGAGCATATCTGTCCATGCAGGCGAGAAGAAACAATTATGTAAGTCTGTCACATCATGTGACATTTTAGACTACCAATTAAGTGAAATCTGACACCTGAGCAAGGTTGTATATCATCACCGTATTTTCTCTGTCAATATAAAGAGCATCACTGCAGAGGAAAGAACCAGTCAACACTACAAATGCAGATAATTTAATATGATGCAACAATACAGAACACAGTCACTGAAAAAATGATTAGACCACCCTAGGTTTTCTTCAATTTCTTGTTCATTTTAATGCCTGATACAACTCAAAGGTAATTTGTTTGGACAAATATAATGATAATAATATCAATAAAAATAACTCATAAGAGTTTAATTTTAGAGCCGATATCTATCCACTTTCCATGGTTTTCATGATAATGACCAAAATCACATCACAGTACAATAGCTATGGCATTGTACTGACAAAAACAGTATTTTTAGACATTCCATGTTTTCTTTTCTGTCTGTTTTAGTCACATGATACACACAAGAGCTAGTACTTGATTGCATAGCCATTGTTTTTAATAACTTTTGATGGTCTAATAATTTTTTCCACAACTAGATGATGCCACTGGACATCACCACATCAGTGACAGGTTGTAATGTATTAAACAACATCATTCAATAATCAGAATACACACATATGTACTCACACAATCACATATAGGAGACCTGTGGCACAGAGCTAGCTGTGAGTTGGACATACCTTTAGGACCAGCTCCAGAGGCTACACTGGCTGAATATGTTGTGTAAAGAGGCTGTGAGTACCGGAGGATAGAGCAAAGGTTGGGAGTGAGCAAAGGTTGAGCAATTACCTGCAGTTAATCTTACTCTAGCAAAGTAGAGGATCTCGTGATGTCCAGCTAAGCAATTACAAACGGAAGTTTGAGCCCTCAGAAAGATCATGTACCTACAGGCTCATTCACCAAAACAATGCTTATTATTATGATGATTTAGAATCAGGGTCTAGACCGGTCTGTGAAGGACACTAACCTAACCTGTGTATCAGTACTAATTGTGGGCGTTCTTCTCTAAAGAAAAACCCAAAAAGACAGTTAATCACACATTCTGGTCTGGTGTCATTGTTTGTCACTATATCAGTCAGGGGTGTAATTTGTTTTATTCATAAAGGAAATGATAGCTATTCAGGATGAGATAACAGATACTGACATTTGGGTCAGTGAGTGTATTCCAGTTTTGTGCCAACAGCGTCTCTACGAACACCACAGCCATATCTACATCACTACAACTACTGTACTGTTGTAAAACAATAAAAAAAAAAAAAAAAAATTGCAGTGGTGCAGTCAAGGCTACGAACATGTAGGTTTGGTTCCCATCTGATTTCTTTTCAACTTCCCAAAAAGTGGAAACAAACAAGACATAATCCTATACACAAACCGTTGTCTGAGAACTGTAGTGGTGTCAGAGTCCTGGAAAGTCTAATAAAAACAGTGAAACCTCAGCTGTTCAGAGCAGATTTAAGTAAAAGGATTCCATTTTAACAACAAAATTATGAAAGATCACAAGTAATCCACAGCTTTATAGGACACCCACAATAGTCACCACACAGAATAACATTAAGGCACAGAACACAAGTCTGAATTCATATTTGTCAGCAAAATAACTGCAGTGCAAAGACAGAAATGTCACAATCCTGGGCCGTCAGGAAACGTAAACTACTGCACATCTGGAGGAAATCAGGGAATGACTCAGTCTGCAAGTGAATGAGATGGTGAAATACCACAGGCCCACTGTGAACACAGAGGGCATGCAGACACTTTCATACAAAATGAAAATGGTCTGCACAAAACTAGGGCATGACTGTGAAAAGGAGGTGCAACACAAGAAGTTAACAGTGAACAGCAATCAAATGTGTTAGTATTGGAGTTGAATAAGGCTGATCTAGACAGAAACTGGTCCCAGAAAGAGGAAAGTGAATCATATATTCCATTATCCTGGAGCTGAGACACTAAAATGAGCAAAACATTGACATTCAGCTGGCATTTGTTGTAGATTCACAAATATTCTGACAATTTCTTCAACCTGAATACCCTGACAAACTTTTCTTTTTGTTATGATTGTTGTTGTTTGAGGGTACCCCATGAGCAAAAAAATCACTGGATCCTGTCTTAAAAACGGCTACTTGGAGTCGTTTGGTCAACCCGTAGCCTCATTTACGCACAGATGGAACCACAACGCAATAATCTACCTGTTAGAAAAAAGCGCACGGAGATGGTGAAGTCCCGCAGTCCGAACGGGGATGGTCGCTCCCGTGATGCCTCGGAAATGGAGTAAAATCACACACACAGCTTCGGGAAAACGCGCAGGAGTCAGATGTTTTCCCCTAAATGCCGTGGACAGAAAGGAGAGACTGCTGCAAACTCCCAGTTTAACCCTTGAGTGACGGACGGAGCCGACTTAAACTGCAGGACCCAACGAGAAGGGGCGGGCTCTGCACGTCAAAAAGGCATATCTGCATAAAATACTACAGGAGGAACCGTGGAAGTGGGTCATGAAATGTTGAAATGTGTGTGAACAAAGACGTGATTCGGATGTCTTTTCTTTCTTTCTTTCTTTTTTTTTTTTTTTTTTTTTTTTTTTTACAATATAGGCTATTAAAGTTGATTAAATCTGTGTTTTTCTATCAGAGACAACCTTGCATCATTATTTTCAAAGTTGGCCCCTCACTGTATGTTTTATAATAATGTCTGAGTATGCATGTTATTGTTAAATGCCCACTTTTTTCTTTTTAAAATTTATTTAAATTTGATCAAATCTGTGTTTCTCTATCTGACACCTGTGCATCCTTACTTCCAAAGTGTGCCCCTCACCCTATGCTTTACAATAATGTCTAAGTATGCCTGTTATTGTTAAATGCCCACAACTTGTTTTTCAGCATGTTAAAGTTTATTGAATCTTTTTTTTTTATCAAAGACAAGTTTACAACCTTATTTTCAAAGTTGTCCCTTCACCGTATGTGTTACAATAATGTCTGAGTATGCCTGTTATTGTGAAATGCCCACTTTTTTTCCTTTAAAATTAATTTAATTTGATGAAATCTGTGTTTCTCTATCAGACACCTGTGCATCCTTTTTTCCAAAGTGTGCCCCTCGCCCTAGTTGATTAAATCTGTGTTTTTTTTCTATCAGATACAACCTTGCATCCTTATTTTCAAAGTTGGCCCTTCACCTTATGCTTTACAGTAATATATGATGTTATCATTAAATGCCCACTTTTTTTTTTCCCATTACAATATATCTAAATTTGATCAAATCTGTGTTTCTCTATCAGACACCTGTGTGTCCTTATTTCCAAAGTGTGCACCTCACCCTATGTTTTACAATAATGTCTAAGTATGCCTGTTATTGTTAAATATTTGCAACTTCATTTTTCTTTTGCGATATATTAAAGTTGATTAAATCTATGTTTTTTGATCAGAGACAAGCTTACAACCTTATTTTCAAAGTTGGCCCCTCACCCTATGTTTTACAATAGTGCCTAAGTATACATGTTAGGTAGTTCATTGCCCCAGCTTTTTATCTATTTATTTATTTTACAGTATATAAAAGTTGATTAAATCTGTGTTTTCTATCAGAAACAACCTTGCATCCTTATTTTTAAAGTTGGTCCTTCACCCTATGTGTTACAATAATGTTTAAGTATGCATGTTATTGTTAAATGTCCACAATGTTTGATTTATTTACAATATATTAAAGTTGATTAAATCTGTGTTTTCTGCCAGAGACAAGCCTGCATCATTATTTTGAAGATTCTCTCCTCACCCGATGGTTTACCATAATGTCTGAGTATGCATGTTATTGTTAAACGCAGAATATCTGAATAAACGTAAATATGAGGATCTGATTTATTTTATTTGCATTGGGCAACAATGACCAGAACAAGTGTCACGATAGGCTGCAGCGGATGAGATGAAGCAAGAATTTTGTCTTGCACAACACTGGTGGTAAAACTAGCCTTAAAGAGAAACAAAGAAAAGAATCCCACCTTTTCTCTTCCAGAACTGTATGATAGCCTTTAAACTGCAGCTCATACCTACTATTTAAGCCCCATAAAGTGAAAGCAGTGTGACAGAAGAATAGACGAAGAGACCACAACAGATGAAGGTTACTTACACTCTTGCAAACACAGCACAATTTTCTGAAGTCCAGGCAGTAAATTTCCTCTGTGCCCATGTATTATTGCAGTTATAGAAAGTCATCAGCTTGGTCAATATAAATGCACATTTTCACTGCCATTTGATACCATGTAGTGACGTAGCCATTTAATGACAGTTTTCTCTGTTCTAACCATTGAGTGCCGGTGATGATTCCCAGGAGGAAAATCCTCAGACACACAGGAAATACTTTGCTTCATGTTTATAGGAAGCTTTAGTAGGCTTTACATTTGTTTGGGATAATTAAATGAAGACTTGGGTAGTGGGTATAAGCAAGAACATGGATAGTAATTAAAAGGAAAAAAGTGCATTTGTTTCTGGAAGCACAAAATCAGATTATTTGGAAAGGAAGCCAAAGTTTTGTAATATCAATCTAGGGTAAGCGTCAGCATTGAGCTCTGCATTAACATGAGTAATGATGTCAGTGTGGTTCGTTTTTCCTCTTCACTGGTTGGTTTCACTTCTGTAAATCTGTCACAGTAAACACTGGTGGATTATGAAGAACACTTCTTTTATATGTATCCGTTAAATGATTGAGGAACATTTAATCACAAGATAATGGCATGTTTGTTGCAAAAAAAAAAAAGTACCCAAAGTCCTTGCTGCACCACTGAGTTGAGATAATATTAGTTTTATCTGTATTGGTGAAATAGTCTGAAGTTTTCAGTGTAAACAGATGTCTGTTTTGCCTTTTTACTGTTTCTGATAAAAGCGAAACCTTGAGTTTGAGAGTCCGTGGACAAACAGCTGCATAGGCCATCCAGTGCCTTCAGTTTATACATCCTATACACTACAAAATGATGATTTACTGGCAAATAAAAAATATATGTAAGGACATGTAGTCTACTGTATACTGAGAGCTGTGTAATAAAAGAGAAAAGGACAGAGGAAGGACGTACTTCCTGGCTTTGTATCTGGTGTTCTGCTGACAGAAGCTGGTTTTTAGGTGATGAGCCCCTCAAAAGCCAGATTCTTGACTATCTGAGAGTGTGTTTTGTCCCTCAATCACAAACCACTGACATGGACAGATTGTATATTAAACAGGGGCACTTTTTAAACATTTAATATCAAATTTTTAATTTCAGAGAAATGTGTGTCACTGCGCACATAGCAAATGCCTTCATATTATTTAATTTCTTCATATGTATTTATATATGAATGCGTATTTTATTTGTATTTTTAACTTTATTTTTACCTCTATATGTAACAATAAGGACATAGAGGTAAAACAAAAGACCGTCCACTCACCTTCTAGGTTCATGTCTCACATCTGATGACGTACAGTTAAATATATGGTTCTCTTTTCATCTGAATGTGATTCATTCGCTGGTGGGGAATGACTGTCATACTCAATACAGTTGAACACTTGCATCATACAGGACAACATATAGGGTACAAGAGACTCACACAAGTTATTATAGGCTCATGTGAGCTATAAGGATTCTGGTAAGAAAAGGAAAAGTTGTGGGGCACCCCTTTCCAGAAGCAGATGGCATAAGTCAGCATGGAGTTGAGCATATTAGAGGATTTATTTTTTTGATAGAACGCTGACAGAAGCAATCCAATGGGAAGTGTCTTTTCCTCAGTTTGTGACAGGAAGGCCACAATCCACACATCAAGGTTTTAGGGCGTGAATCCTGAAACCAGCAGCCACCGCAGCCAGAACCTAAGATAGGCACTTATCTCAACTCCATAATTGAGCTAGTCTCTGATTTTTATCCTCTCTGTCTCTCTTTTCTCTTGTAACTCTTCAATGTCATCATCCATGTCCTTAGTGTCAGTCTGAGAACATAAACTGGAAGAACAGGAAATAACATCACCATATACTGCTGGATTTAAAAGCCATATTTTACGGGACGCTGTAAGTAAATTACAG
>JAPTGZ010000005.1:37547344-37559908 GCA_029814645.1 Fowleria isostigma
AATTATTTACATGTATTGATAGAATTAGTGACTCAACAGGTATTAAACAGTTTAGATCTGTAGATGGTTTGTGTCACTGATGGCTGTTTGGATCTTTATGGTTTAAAATGTGCTTTTAGGCTGAGGATCACAATGTTCTAATGGGAGAATACATGTTACCAGATGGAAGTGTGGAAACATTAAAATGAGTAAATGCAAACCTCTTAAAACTACAGATTTGTTAAAAGTCCCAGGTTTCTTCTTCCACCTCTGCATATTTACAATAAAAGTAGAAGAATGTGTATTAAGTAAAACTTCAATGATTCTGATACAAAGCTAACTGAAGTGAAATAACCATGCAACAGACCATGATTCATTTGTTGCTGCTTACTAAAATAAGAAATCAGAAAATTCACCACAAAGCCACACAAGTACCTTTTTAATACTTTTATTTGTTGTGCATGTACATTCAGAGGAGCATGTTCATAAAGGGCACTTATTAGCTCCATTCACCTGAACAGACTGTATGTCTCAGTGTGTCTTTCTCTAACAATCACATGGGGTGAGGTTAAACAAACTGACCAAAATAATCTCCAGGAGGAGACATTACCTTTCTCATTTCGGAATGAACATTTTTCCAAGACGTAACATTTTTCACCTTACGTAAACACCATTGTCTACAAGATCAAGAGTATGACTCTAAGAGCTTCTCTTCTCAGAAGCATTATCTGCTCTGAGGCTTATAGGCACAATTCACCAACTTTACATCTACTTTAATTCGCTGGTTTACATCAACTTTGGTTTGTAATGAAGGGTTTGTAGAGAGAATCTCTGTGCAGCTGGTATATGAAAACTGCCCCGCTGTCACAGCCTCTGGTATGGTCACACTGGTGGATAAACCCAGACCTTTAGGCACTTTTAGACCATTTTTAACATTTTTTTCCCCTCTGCATTGCAGTGAGGGAGTGAGGTTTGCCTATCCTTCTAGTGCAAATCTTGTATTACTGATAAACATTTTTGACAAAAATAATTTCATACAAATATACTGTACATTTTAAGCTTATATATAACACACACACAAATATGTTTCAGTTCAGTATTACCAGGTAACAGACATGTGTAAGTAAGAGGTTACAAACATGTTATAAGCACCTGGATGTGTGTCTTCTGAATGATATTCACATAAACCATGGGTCTCAAACTCATTTTAGTTCAGTGGCCACGTTCAGCCAAATCTGGCCTGAAGTAGGCCGGACCAGTAAAATAATAATGTCAATTCCAAATTTTCCTTACTTTATGGAAATGTTACATTTTCAAACTATCTTTTTTAAAAAATGTGAATAACATGAACAACTTCAAATTATTTAAGAAAAAAAAGGGCAGTTTTAACAATATTATGATTCAGTTTATGATTTATATAAATATACATTGTGCATTATAACTTACAGATCACAGTGGATCTATAAATACACCAACATTTAGTTACAGGAAGAATATTGTTGAAATTACACTTAGTTATGTTAATATATTTCAGGTTGGTCATATTTGTTCATGTTATTCATATTTTTTGTGAAATAATAGTTTGTTATAGTGTAAATATAGACAAATTACATGAAAATATTGACATTTACAAAGAGAAAAAAATGGAGATGTGAGTATTTATAGGTTATTTCACTGCTCTGACCCACTTGAGATTGAATTGGTCTCTACATGGAACCTGAACTAAAATGACTGTTAACTTCTTAAGTGTATTTGTTTTGCATTTCACAAATGCATCCCACAGGCCAGATTGGACCCTTTGACGAGCCGCATTTGACCCCCGGGCCGCACGTTTGAGACCCCTGACACAAACATAGCCCTGTGTTAGTGCAGATGTGTAACAGTTTAAGTAGAATTAAATAGCTAATGCTTTTATTTCTTATGACAAGCTGCTGGTTAGAACAAAGCGACGTGATTCTGGAGGTTTGTTTATGCTGCGAGGGCCATTAACTTCTCAAATCAAATTCACAACAACTAAAATGGTGGTCAGGATACTAAGCACAGTCTGAAAATGTGGCATGTTGCTTGAATTTTCCACATACTGATAGTAATCCTGGTACATGTAGTCATCCTCGGAGTCCTCTGTGTCCTCGGAGTCTGAGAACCCGCTGCCTGCGAACCTGTCTGCGGGATCAGAGCAGTAGGTCTTCATGCTGACTTTAATGTACTCGCAGATGTTCCTGTCCGTGCCATCGCACACACAAGCGTCCAGTTGTTGTCCTTTGGGGATGGAGCGCAGGTTGGCTATAACCCTGCGGCACCCATCGGAACACATATCCCCACCGAAAAGTTTCCTGCAGTGGATGAGATAGTCGTTGAGGGCTGCGCTGCAGGGCTGGTCCCTCTCGCACTGGTGCCGGGCCTCGGTGCAGCCCATGGTGCTGGTCCGGGGCAGGCACGGCTCGATGGCTTGTTTGGTGCCCCTGCAGACCGGGTCCTTGGCGCAGTCGCAGTCCTCCAGAGCCGGGCCGCTTTGGGTCAGATTGAGCTGGATGAGAGATGAAATGCAGTGGCTGGGACACTTTTTACGCGCCCCGCTGAGGACGGACGCGCAGGCGAAAAGGTACTGATCGTACGCGTAATGGCACTCCGGCTCTCCATGGCACTTGAGGATGGCTTTCCAGCAAACCAGCCGACGTCCGTGGTTTGGAGAAGCGACACAGAGAGCCAGCATAAGGATGAACACACTACATATTAGAATCGCTGTCCGCGCCATCAACATGGCACGACTTGGCATTTCCACGAAGAATGATCCCTGCAGATGTCAGCCTTCATAAGGGTTTGGGAGTGCGTAAAAAGCGCTTTACTCCTTGGTGGTTTCATATCATGTCATAAAGTCGCCACATCTAAGGACGCGACAACTGCTTAATAAGGATGGATAAGTTCGGAGCATCCAAGTTTCACTTTTCGCCAGATCCAGTGCGTATAAATCCGGAGTCGTATGTAGAATGCGCGCAAAAAAGTGCAAAAATCGAGTTTCCGTGTATTCCCAAAGTCTAAAATATTGGATAACTCACACGCTTCCACTTGTACCAACATCTACTCCAACAGTAGCCGCCTCGTAATGATGGCAGAGTAGTGATGAACTGATGAGGTTACTGCAACAGCCACGTCCTATTGGTCCGATCAACTGTTGTGGTTCGTCACACAGGGGTAGTGACGCAAACCACTGTCACACTCCACGGAAAAAAAACAACTTTACGCTGGGATAGGCTCCATGTGCATAGCTCATATAGATCACATAGTGGTAAAGTGTGGTCGTTTAATTCTTCAGTTACTGGCTTATTGCAGTTTTGGGATCCATTATCCATAAGCCACAGTTTCTTTGAAAACACTAGGATTGTGTTGCTTTCCCGCAGGGAGAAACGACAGCTGTTATAACACATGCAGAGCTCCTGTCTTACACTTTATACTCAGAAACATAACAAGACTTAAATGCATAGCTGTGATATAACACACATGCACACACACATGTCCTTGTATCTGTAGTTGTGGGGACATTACATTGACTTACATTATTTTCCTGTAGACTTGCACAACCCCAGCCCTAACAGCCCATGTCTTAACCCAAAACATTCATTGATTTACATTATGGGTCCAGCATTCTGGCCCACATGAAGATGTCAGACTCCACACTGTGAGTGCAATCCCTGAGCTGAGACCCCACAAATATAGGAACAAGGAGCAAACACACACAACTATACAGACATGACAGTGCGAAGGCTTAAGATGACCTGATATGGAGGTGGGAGCCTAGAGAAAAGTCAAGGAGTAAAGAAAAACACCTAACTGCTTTACCATGCTGATCTGAGTGAGCAGCAGCTGAGAAAAGCTGTAGTTTTTGTTTCCTATTTCCTAAATAACGACGCCTTCCATTGAACAACTGCAGGCACACACTCTATGTAAACAACAAGAAAGAAGACAGAGTAGGTCTGTGTTTACCCCATCCTCATCATCAAGTCAGAAAGAAAAAACACTCAGTCACTCCTTTGACCCCATCACATCACAGCAATATGCCCACAAAGATGTGGCAGCTCTCAGGGGACCCTTGGACCCCCGGTTCCAATTAGAGAGATTAGAGAGGAGTCAAGACAAGTGCAGAAGAGTTCTTAGCCAAACAACCCAAATGCCCCCCCTCCCCTTCACCTCATCCTGCTGGCATACCAGAGCAAGAGGCCGACTGCGAACTCAGTTTAAAGCAACTTCAAAGTGTAGGATACAGAAAGCCCAAATGGTGAGCTGCTCAAGGGTCCCCATTAACTACAAAGAACCTGACATATGCCTCAGACCGCTAGGGGCCAAATCCTGCACTAAACAGACATAGATATGGGCGCTGACGAAGCTCATATTCTACATGTTGTTTACTTTTAAGCACAGTTGAGAAAACTCTTTGCCCTTTGTCCAGAACTATGAGATTTGCAGAAGGCTGTGTTCTCACCAGCTTCTAACAAACTAAAGAACATATCCTGCTCCTATTTTCACTACTCCCTTAAGAAGGACTCCATATTTCATAGCAGAATAAAAATCCAGTCAGTGTTGGACGACTGCCAAATAAGAACAAGCGCCAGATTCAGTTGAGCCAGCAGCTCAGTATGATGGAGGAGGCAGCTGCTCTCCCCCAAACTGTACCTCTTAAATTACTCTAATACATCACTTTCATTCCGTATGTTCATACCTAGACTTTAAGGGCGTTTTTGAGGAAATGTAATAAAATTCTGCTTCATTGTTCATTGTCTTCTGTTTATTCTAAAGTAATGCCTTCAACTATATGCATCCTGTACAAGCGGTTGTTTGCAGCAGACTGCATATAATAGTGTTTCCAGAAATGGAATGCAGTTCCAGAGAGCAAATTCACAAATACTCATGCAGAGACAGACATGCTCTTCAGTTTGTCTCCACTGCTGTCAGAAGTCATTACACACAAGCTGGTGTGCCAGAACAATTCACTGAGCTCTGTATTCAAGTGCTTCCAAGCTCAGAGAGAGAGAGTTGGAGAAAGGGGAGAGGGGAGGGAGGGAGGAAAAGGAGTCGATATTACAAAGCTGCCAAGTGTTTTTCTCCCTGCTTTGTTCATTTTTTCTGTGGCTCATGGAAACTTCTCAGATGCCTGTCTCAAATAAACTGATATTTTCTTCATTGTTTTCACATGGAAGCAGAGAATTCAGATACTTTTGGTGAAAACAAGAGCCAAACTTTAAGTTTTTTAGCCTGTGTCATTACAGGACATATTCATCAAAGTTTTTTGCTTAACATTTGTATATTTAAATGACGATTTAGACAATTTTTGACTTTCACACTGCCTGTGTTTTTAGAAGTATCATCTTCTCTTCTTGTGCTGTTTTCCCAAACTCCATCTTGATCACAACAGAGATGTTTAAGGATCAAACCACGTGTTTAGAGGCTAAATGAATCCCCTGGGAGAAGCTAAGCACCAGGAAAAGGATTTGACTTGAACTCACTGTAAAGCCACAGGTTCACATAAAGGTCGTTCTGGCTGAGATGTGTCGGTTTCCCAGAAAACTCTGGTTGTTGAAGTACAGGTTTAGAAAGTGGTGAACTCTCTATTTCTATGATGAACCAGGCAGCAGCAATGCTTTCAAGGTGGACTCAAATAGTGAAAGAGAAAAGGAGAGGAAACTGTTAAATATATTAAACCAAGCAGTTCAGCTCTAGACAGAAATGTAAAGCCTGGTTTCTCATCACAAAGGATGGTGATTGATAGTTGGTGCTTTAGTAGATTAATGACACCCACAGTTGAATGTTTTTTAAGGAACAGTGGAAACTTTGCAGGGCTGCTTAAAGCTGCAGTGCAGAGGAATTCTGTAACACTGGTCAGGTAATAATAAGATAATAGCTTTGATTATAAGACTGCTTTCATTCACTTACAATGAGGTGAGATTAATAAAGCCATGCAAAGTCCCCATGGAGTAATTCTACTGAGGGCATCTGTCTAAAGCAGGGGGCTTTTCAGAGGGAAAAAAAGACTTCGGGGCAGAAAGAGGTTTCAGTTTTTGTTTGAAATGTGACCTCTCCTCTGCTCTCCAAACTCTGATCATGTATCTCTCCAAGAGGAAATAGCTGCTCAGGGACAGATACGTGACTACAACCTCACCACAGAGCAGTCATTGTTCACTGGATCAAGGCCTTTACAAGAAACTGGCAAAGAACTAAATGACTCGGCAGCATCCACTTTACAAGAGCAGGGCTGAAAAAGAGGATATATACCTGTCTGTTGGTGGCTGTGGAACACATATAATGCTCAAGACATTTGCTGTTGTACTGGAAGACTGTGAATACAGCGTCACTGTGAAGAAACTCAGGAGCTGTAGTAGCTCAGACCTTTAATCAGTCACTTTGAATATATGCAGCCTGTATTCAGCCTCAGTATTTATTGCTGAGGCCCAATGAATTTCCCTGCAATGGCATAATGACTATTTATGCCAACCACAATGTTTAGTGTTGGATTGCTGAGGGTGTAGCCAAAGGAAATTGATTTTGTTGTCAGAAGCATACAGTGCCCTCAAAATTGTAGTCAGAGGGGCAGGATACGCACATTCCAGTTTTACATTTCAATGGTGCAATCTGTCATTCAGTGTCTCTGGCTTCATGCCAGCAGGGCACAGTTTGAGTCTGATCTAAAAGGCCAATTCACTGTTTCGGAAGACTGAAAATGACATGTCACCCTGGGCTTCCCTGACATTTGCCTCACTAATCACAATGTTGGAGATCTGTGATTGACATGTACCATTGTATCCAGATGCGCTTTACACGTATTTTTAGAATGACAAAATGGGCAAAGGAAACATTTTTTGTGCTAATTTATGACATTTGTGCAATGACATTGTTAAAATATTCTACTGCCGACAGACATTTCTATAGGCTATTGTAAGTCTAAATTCAGAACAGAGTAGACATTGACTCTAGTGCTTCATGGGAAGACAGTTTCTTTAAATGGGTCATATTTAGCTAAACCCAGTTTTATTAGTCTTTGGTACATTAATTTGTGTATATGGACCCTAATAGTTCATCAAGTTTGAATGTGAACCCTCCAGGTGCTGCAGAGCTATCTTTATATTCATTTTGGCAAAAATGAAGTGGATTTTTACAACCTATTTTGATTCCTTCTTAATTTGTTACATCTATAACTACTTACATCATGACATTTGCACATATAAGATCAAGACTTCTGAGCCCATATCAAAAATATGTCTAAGGGCTTTTTCACACAGCGTACTCAAGTCCGAATCCGAGTACGCTACGTACTCAGATCCACTTAATTTTGTCTGTGTGAACGCAATTGTACCATACTAGCGTATCATACTGGAGTACGGATGAGAAGGGTGGACTGGAATATGAATTGCCTGTACTCCAGTATGGTACAGGTGCGTGTGAATGCAAACTGGACCTGGACGTGGATCACGGGAGCTAAACCGGACGTTACATCTGTTTGTGCGTCTGTTTACAAAAGTGAGCTCATCAACATCAGACTCTAACCCTAACCGCTCAGCACAGGCTCATCTTATCGACCGAAACGCTTGATAATGTATCAGGAAAAATGATGGGCATTCTTCTTCACTTTGCCTCAAACAGAATAACAGAAACAGCAGAATTGCTTGTTTTGCCGTCATCGTAAACAACCGAGCAGTCGCTCGGTTGATGATGTAAGGATTTGTCTTCTTCTGACTTCCGCGTCTGCTGGACAGCAACAAAATTCCCTCCACATCGCCGCCTACTGTTTTAGCCCCGTAACATCCATTCGTACTTAAATCCAGGCTGAAGTACGCACATGTGAATGCAACACTGTGGAAGAGGTGTGAAGTTTACCCGAGTACGATACGGATCCAAGTACGCTGTGTGAAAAGGCCCTAAACTTCAAGCCAATAGCCTAAATTATTCAGATGAACAAACAACTGTATCAACAAACACAAGTGCTTGAACAGGACAGAGCAGCAAAGTCAACAACCTGGAAGGGGTGGGGTGTAAAGTGGCTCATTTGCATTTAAAGCACCAGTGCTAAAACCCACCTTTTTTATGTCATTACTTAGAAATAGCATTGAAGATGGACCTGTGGAGTTAATTGATGAAGAATTTTAGACCCAAGCATAGCATTTACTTTTTATGTAGACCACAGGGAAATGTTTTAAAATGCATAATTCTATTGAAAAAAAAGCTAAATATCACTTATTATTTAGGTGTACAATATTCAACAAGAAGAAATACTATCTGCAAGCCCATGACCATTCTGGTACTATCCCTCAGATGAGGCTGTCTGCAGTGACACTAACCACATGCGTGCTTTAAATCCAAGCACACCACCCCCTTTGAGGTCTGACAACAGTGGTGGTCTGTCCTCATGCCTGACACAATAAAATAAAAATAAAATCATCTAACCTGACTTTTTCTCAATCTGGGAGTCCCACATTCACATGTTTTAAATAGCCTAAAGACATTAGTTAATATGGCATTTGCATAATATATGCGGTTGGTGGAATATATATGGTTAGCAGAGCTTTAAGCCTTCTATAAAATGCTTCTCAACAAATGATGAAGCTCTAACTTTGGAAAAACATTCCACTTTGTAGCTTCTAAACTGCGGCAACCATTTCTCCTCTCTGACACAGCTCTAATAGCTTTAAATTATAGATTTCTATAAAGATATAGGAAAGATTTGACCGGGTAACCAGAGAGCAAGAAGACAGTACTGAAGTAACCAAAATGTCAGAGTAAATTTGAGATTTCCATTGTTGGCATATGAACTGCGGTTGAGGTACCAAGGAAACTTGGTATGGCCACCTCCAAACTAAAAGTGGGCTGGGGGTGGATGGGTTTGAGGATGCATGAACAACGGTACAAATATGGCTCCTCTCTGGACGGTTGCAGCAGTATTTACATCAGCAGTGCACTCCTGTCAGGGTGGTCTGGGATACAGGGTTTATATTTAATTTAAACATTGGCTCTCTCTGGGTCTGCACATTGTCACCGCGCTGAGAACAGCCACACTGATCTGTTATAAAAGGTGATATGGCAGGGCCAATATGTGGCATGATGAATGAAATGGCAGGGGCTTTTTATTGTATACAAAATGAATTCTTGTTTATAAGTCAGCTGTAGAAAATATAGTCTTCACCTTTCTGACTGGGCTTGTTTATATTTGGGGCACACAGTCAGCTGGTTTCACAGTTTATGGCGCATTTCGAATCATTCTGATTACCTGAACCCATCACGTTGTTCTCCTAGCCTGATTCATGGCAAGGTACTCCTGGGTTTTTATCTGATTTACTTAAATTTCGTAATAAATATTTATCAGAGGATCTGTGAGCACTGTCAAAACTGAGGCCAGCTTTCAAAAAGGTGGGGGGGGTAACAGACTTAAGATGTCTGCTTGCAGATGCACCACAGTCTGCACCACTATAATACACTTCATCAGAGTGTAAAGTAAACAGAGCCTGTCTGGACATGGACTGGATATCAGTCAGACACTGAGCAGGTACTGACCTGTCATAGTTAGACAGGAGAAAGGGACAAAACAGAGTTGTATCAACCAAATTAAAGAGGAAAAAGAAAACATGGTACTAAACAAGGGTTGTTTCAAAGTTTTTTTTGCAAACTAATGCTATTGTTTCAACATACTTAGACATATCTCGACATGAACTGTTTTTGTGGAACATTTATACCTGACAATGATGCAGCTCCATGTCAAAAATAGCACTGAAGGAGAAAAGGAAATGCCTCTCATAAGGCATGGCATAGACGATGCAGCCAAAGTATTCGACAGCAGCCCTCAGGTTTTTATTTCTCTCGACACTTAATTCAATGGCATAACTGTTTTTCAAACCAAGACATGTCATCTCATTTTGTCTACATGCATACATGCCACACACAGTAGCAAGAGAAAAACAAACACCCTGGCTTTTGCTTTTCCAGCAAAATCTAAATATTGACTCAGTAACCTATAATCATACACAGTCTGAACAGAATGGAAATAAACAAGTGTGTCTGCAAAGTGTAAGTGTTTGTGTGTCTCATGGGCAGTCAAACATTCGAATGCTGACATGGACTAAATAAACGCAGAAAAGGAAGTGGTTCATTTTTTGTTTTTTGGGGGGTTTTTTTTGCTAATAAGAGGATGCCAGACGATATGGATTTCATCCAACATGCTCGAGCTTCATAAATTATTTGGTATTCACTCTAAAGTTCTTCTGAAAGTACTTGGCCGTCCACTTCAAATCAGACATCTGCTCTGAATTCATATAATTCCGTTTCACATAGAATATTTTCTTTCAAATACTGGGGCTTATGTGAAAAAAAAAAGCAATAGAAATTCCATTATGATCTCAAGAGTTGTCCTGCACTTCAATGCCAAGTTTCCAAATAAAATCAGCAGCAGTGATCCAGACAATTGTGTTATTGTGTTTGTGTTTCATTCCGCTGTCAACCAGTGTAGAGTCTTTAAGTCATGCCATGACGGCCTTGTTGTTCCATAAATCCAACGGGGGTCTTGTGTAAAGGCTTCTTTTAGTTTTTCAAACTGTTTGTCTTTATGGATCATTTGCACCAAGAAAAAAAGCAAAATGTTTCTGGCTGCCTGTCAGGATTCGTGACCAAAGCATTTGATTAAGTTAAAATGTGTAAAGTCAAAGAAATATTATATATAAAACATTTTAGCATTCAACTACCTTAAGATGTCATTATAACATAAGTTAAATCAAACGACTTTTTCTTATGTCTGGTTTTGACTAAAAGACTTTTGTTCTTTCATAAAGCATTTAAGCACATGGGAAATGAAATACAATATTAAACACAATTTACTATTTGCTTGGTTTTTGTATTTTTTAGCAGATGTGCAGTGGTCATATAAAAGAGCAAAACTGCATATTTGAGAAGGAAACATTTCATGCACTTGGAGTTGTAAACACTGTCCAGTGTCTGTATAAGTTTGTGAGATTCTGTGGTTGTTTTTGTCCCTAATGACCATTGTAAAAGTTTCTTAAATAAACCTTATGGATGCATGCAGGACACTTGCAAGTTAGCAAGGAAACACTGACATCTTTTCATTTGTCTTTATTTAAAAAAAAAAAAAAAAAAAGGTAAGACAAATAACACACACACTAATGCTGGAATTAGCATGGTGTGAGGCAGACTTAGTGGGTCCTTTGAAGTTCTTGGTTCATTTCACAGTTAATGTCCTGACTGAGCCTCTTAGTTGTGTTGGTAACCACCTTTATGTTTTTCACCATCACAATGACCTGAAAGATTCAAAGACACTGAAGACAAAAATGTTATGTCAGGATGTTTGTTGACTCATTTGTAATAGTGACTAGGATAATATGGCTGAGTAAATACCTCATTTGGCATGCTTCTTGTAGATGTTAAGATACTCCTGGACGTCATCTGGGGAGCCCAGGACCACAGGGACCCTCTGGTGGATAGTGGTGGGCTGGATGTCCAAAACATTCATGGCTCCTGTGGTGGCTAGACCTCCTGCCTGCTCCATGATGAAGGCCATGGGGTTGCATTCATACAGCAGCCTCAGCTGGAAAGAAAGAAGCTCAGTGAGGACTGACTCAACATTTAAATGCCACCCGATGTGTATCATTTGTGTGTTTAAGATAAGATAATCAGAGGTGTCAAGTAATGAAGTGCAAATACTTTGTTACATTACTTAAGTAGAAATTTTGGTTATCTATACTTCACTGGTGTAATTATTTTTCAGCTGACTTTTTACTTCTACTCCTTACATTTTTATGCAATTTTCTGTAGTTTCTACTCCTTACATTTTAAAAAATAGCCTTGTTACTCCTTTTTCATTTCAGTTTGTTTTCATTCCTGTTTGTCATTGTTAAAAAAACAACAAAAAAAAAAACAACTATCCAAATAAATGGCGCCATCCAGATAGAGTGAATTTCATTGTGGCTGGATAAGAAGTACAAACATAAATTATTCTGACACCCTGTTGGCTTATACGTGATTCATTCACCTGATGTTTTGCACCATTCCAATACTTAGATTCAACTAGTCTTTATATCTTCTGCTCCATGAAGCATATGTTAATGCTCAGTAGTACACATATATGGTTATTTAATATATTGACATTGGACTCAAATGCCTTCATTTTCAGTGGGCATATATATGGGCATATATGACTGAAACAGGCAGCCTGGTGGGTCCGAAATTTTTCAACCTTAACATTTTAATATAACATTATAGTTATCATGGCCTTTAGAAAAATGTTTTTTTGGGGAGGTGGAGTAGTGTACTATAGGCCTCTGTGGCACCACCTAAGATCTTTTCCTTAAGTCATTTTTTTCCCCTTACATTTACTTTTATACTTTAAGTAGTTTTGAAACCAATACTTTTACACTTTTACTTGAGTAAAAATGTTGAGCTGATACTTCAACTTCTACAGAAGTCTTTTTAAACCCTAGTATCTATACTTGTACCTGAGGAGTGAGTATGAATACATTTTACACCTCTGAAGATAAGATAAGATAAGATAAGATAAGATAAGATAAGATAAGATAAGATAAGATAAGATAAGATAAGATA
>JAPTGZ010000005.1:37575181-37587654 GCA_029814645.1 Fowleria isostigma
ATTGTACTGACAAAAACAGTGCTTTTAGACATTCCATGTTTTCTTTTCTGTCTGTTTTAGTCACTTGATACACACAGAAGTTCATATTTGATTGCATAACCATTTTGATTACTTTTGATGGTCTAATAATTTTTTCCGCAACTGTATTTTGGTGCATTTTGAAAACAAATATTCCCTGTCTTCAGCAGGCAACAGAGAAGTCCAGGTCATGTCGCAACATTCAGCTGATCCTTCTAGGTGTGACAAATCAAATCAAGGAACCTGTCAACAGAGTGGCAGTAATTCAGAGGTGAAAAGAATGATACAAATGTTAGAACAGCAGACATCATCAACTATGAAAGGTAAACATTTCTCAGTAAATTTATGTGTTTAAATCTCAAACAAGGATGAAGTTTTTGGTTTTAATCCTCAGTCACGTTATGTATAGCATCAAATTTTAATGTCAAGATTTATGTCAGTGTGAAGAAAACAAAAGACAAAAAAGCCTGTCATGTCACCTCCCTGTTTTATTTTCGTCACATCCACCCAAATTCCTTTCCAAACAGTGACATACCAAGTTTATCTTCATGAGAATTCCACTAAACATTAGACGAGTAAGATTACTGTCTGTACAAGCAGTTTAGTTTAAAAATATTCTATTTTCAGACCACTCCCAAGGCCCAGTTTAAACCCATACTGGGTTTGGAGGAAGTGGTTGCCTTTGGCTTGGCAAGTTCAGTTTTTGAGGGATACACTTGCAATGTTTGGAATGATATTTGGTTTTGGAAGGTGTCTCATACCACAGAGCAGTTTGTGGCAGCTGGTCTAAAATTGTATAGCTCTGTAGAAGAGAATTCTGTCAGATACTTTTCATTTGTCTTGTGGATTTATCCTCATGACTTTCCATCCAAACCAAGTGGTTTTACAACACAGGCATCATATGTTGTTGGTAATAAAATAATCCAATTATAATGCTTAATAAATTAAGTGTGGTGTCAGATGCTTGTGCTTTTCTTTCCAGATAGGTCAACTAATGGCAGTGTCCCTCGGGCTGTGATGAAGAAAAAGAGCAGCGACCACGGCTGTAGCAACAACAGAAAGAGCATGAAATTTATGAGGGTGACCACAGGGTAAGAGCTGAAGTTTATACACAGCCTGGCCAAAAAAAAAGTCCCACACACAATATTTCATTGGGCTGCCTTTAGCTTTGATTACAGGACACAGTCGCTGTGGTATTGTTTATGTCACACAGTGATTTTGCAACGTCACAACAAATCTCACATTTGTTTTTACCCTCGACCCCACACACCGCAGGGTATTGTCATCAGTAGGTCTTCCATCCGTGTGTGTGTGCGTCCATCCAAAAACTTTGGTATGCAGTGATAAGTCAGGCCACTGGTGGCAGTCCACCACAGAGTCAGCTGGAGTCTGCTGTAAATACTCCGTGGTAGGGGTGTAACGGTGCACTCGTTACCTACGCCAAGGAGGTTAGGTTTTTGCCGGTGTTGTCTGTCTGTTTATCTGTTAGCAACTTTACGCAAAAACTGCTGGACAGATTTTGATGAAACTTTCAGGACATAATGGACATGACACAAGGAACAATCGATTAGATTTTGGGAGTGATTCGACATTTTACTCCTGTCCAAATGCACTAATTCATTTTGAATGGTGGTAGTTATGGTCTTTTTTCTATTGAGGTCTGCGCGCTCTGAGTGCTTTTCTAGTTTGTCCTGTTTTGGTTTGGTTCGGTACAATACGAAGATGTACTGAACAAATACACATAGCTAATGTGAAAAACACAAACACTTGTGCAGCAGGGCGGTCATGTAGGGTTTCCTCTATATACATTCAGCAGGGGCAAATTCTCAGTGCAAAGCACAGAAGCCAGGTCAGATATTTGAAGCATGTTAAGTTTCACTTTCTGTTTTCCATATGTTGCAGTTTTGTGGCACAAACAGTCCACAGGTTCCTTTTATAGAAAATAAGGTTTCTATTTTTCCATTCAAGTTGGCAAAATCAAGTGTATCTAATCTTCTCCCTCACCGTGTCTCTGCTACAGTGCTACTGTGAGGTCACGTTCACAGCACCTCAGTGAATACTGTGAGGCATTCAGAAACACTCAGTAAATTTCAGAGTTTGCCAGAAATGAACATTGAATATTCAAAAATATATAAAGTTATAACTTGTGGGGTGTCTGTTAATGCACAAATGACTGAACAATATTTTGTATAAATATCGGTAGTTGTGGAGCCCTTCACTGTTGTCTCCTTCACTGTACTGTAAATATATTGAACTGAAGACCCCTGTACCAAAAATGTACTGAACCGACATTTTCCTGTACTGTTACACCCCTACTCCGTGAATATCTGTACGTACTCAGGTCGCACTGGAGGTCAAGGGTTTTCAAGTGCATGCACATTGTCCATAATTGCATGAATTTTTTTGCCAGATACTCTTGTATCGACAGTCAGTCCACTGGGTAAAGTCTTCTCCATCACATGTTAAAGGTTCTCAATGTGGTTCAGGTCTGCTCTCTGCGATGTCTAATCCATGTGTGAAAATGATGTCTCATGCTTCTTGAACCACTCTTTCACAACCCTGATGAGCCCAGTGAATGCTGACATTTTCCAGTCTTAATGCTCTTTAGCAAATCCATGGTCGTTTCAAAAATGAGAAGTTACCCACTGTATCAGTTAGTGTTACAGAAGTTCTCATCGCTGAAACAATCACTTAATCAAATGGAAGGATCTGAACTGTTAGATTACTTAAATCCAGGCAAAGACTTTTTTTTTTTTTGGCCAGGCACTGAATGTTAGAGGATCCAGCTGTAGTTAACGTATTTTTCTGTACTAACCCTGTGAATTCTGAATAGATTGGAACCTGTTAAATATCAGGATCTCTCCGTCACTGACAAGGTTTTTTCTGAGGAAATGCAAAAAAAAGGAGCCAGCAATTCAAGGGAACTTCTTCAAGAAGAAACACAAGCAAAAAAAGGCAGAAGTGGCACCAACAAGGGCCCAAAAGGATCTGGGATATCATATACACCACAGAGGTACCGTTTAAGGATTAAAGACAGTTCTATGAGTTCTATAATATTTCTGCAATAAGAATGTGTTACTGACAAACATGCACCGTATTCATTTCAGGTTTAAATTCAGTGAAAAGATGCTCTCTGCTTGCCACGCCTTAAAGATGCACCTGGGTGATGATACAAGTTCATCCAGCAGAGATCTGGTGTGTTTTCTTCATTGTTTTCAAGTTTACAGAGTGTACTAGTGTGTGTATGAATGAGTACATATACTGAATCTGTGTCTGCATGCATGTTTAATGACATGCCAGGGGAAGGGTGTGGACAGATGCTGAGACAGGGTATGTCATTTAACAGAAACGACTTGGCATTGGATACAAAAAGCTCAGGAATGTGTTGCCTCTGTAATCTGCCATGGTATTTAAATTTATATATAAAAACATTGTTTTTTTAGAGAGAATTTTAAGTGTACTAATCCTAACCCTAATAAGAGTAAATAACAAATATGGCTAGTTAAAATTAGTAATAAAACATTCATCCTTTTTGTTGCTAAAATGAAGACAGATTGTTATTGTTGCCTTGGAAATTTTTTTACACAGAACTTCTGCTATATTGCATTTTTCTATGTTCTTCGGGTCACATACTTGTAAATACAAGATGTTCTTAGATATTCAAAGTCCAAATTTCCTTGCAGAGTGTGAATTTACACAGCCTTTGAATCTGGGACACAAAAATCAATCTTTTATCTGTTTTTGTCGTATTCTCTCCCCCACAACAGCATGATTCTCTTCAGACACTCCAACAGGAGTGGTTCTTTGTGTCTAGTCAAAAGGCAGCTGTTCCTGACACTGTGGAGGACTACTTATGTGCTTTTCGAGTCATTTCACCATCAGTGTTGCAACATATAGCCAACATGGCAGACGGTAATGGAAACACAGCGCTTCACTACAGTGTCTCACACTCCAACTTTGGTGTCGTCAAGAAACTGCTTGATGCAGGTATTATACTGTACCCACATTCTATCATCCTTAATTTCACTGTGTTTACAGATTAACCATTAAGGAAAAAAAATGGCAGTGATCAAGATTCATATTTTGCATTTCAGAAAGTGTGTTCTGTGAGTTTATAATTTGGCACAATTTTGCATTTTAGTGACACTGAACACATGACAGGGAATGATGATGCTGACTGGATTGTGTTTATGTTGCTATGCTCCCTCTAAACCACCAGGGGGCAACGAGACTAAAACAGAGAATAGGTTCAGGATCATAATGGGGTTTTGTATCTAAAAATTAATTTTCTATCATTGGTTTTACAGTAAATTCAAATGTTATGTTTAAATTCATTTATTCATAACCTTTATTTAACCAAGAGAAAATAAGCTCATTGAGATTAAAATGATGTTAAATAATGACTTGTAATATAAATAAAAACACCCAGGGAAAAAATTAACGATCACAGCTCATTATCCAAATACACACCATTTGCCATGTTAGTTTTATTTATTTAATGTTTTAATCTTTTACATTGTGTTCAGCTGTCTCATATGAATCACTACATTTATTATTTTATGGCATTTATTCATTGTATACATTGTATTTTTATTGTATTTTATTGTATGAAGTATATTATTTTATAGTGTTCAGTGTGTTGTTTTATAGTGTTCAAAAGCCTGACCAGAGACATAGACTGTAAATAAGCTGAAGCTAGACATCTTATATGCATCACACATTCCCTTTGGTGGCAATGCTGTATGTATTGTCCCTGTTAAAACAGCATTAATTAAATAAATAGGTAGTAAAAGTGTGAACAAATGACATACAGTACAGCAGCACAAAAAAATAATTATTATTTAGAAACTCAAGACTTTGTCATATATTCAAGGATTCTTTATTGTAATTACTACTGTGCCCTTACATACACAAGAGAATGAGATTTTGTTCCTCAATCTATGGCTACAGTGTGAAATCAGTATAAATAAATAAGCATCATAAAAAATCAAATGTAATAAAAGCATCATACCATAAAAATAAAAACAGGTATTATATTGAATAAATTTAGCTAAGTGTTATATAACACGGCAACTGAGAACTGGTAGAAAATGCAAGATTAAAAGTAGTAAATATTGAGTCCAATTCTCATTAATATTGGAAGTGCATCGACAAAATTATAAATATATGTTTTTTTGTGATAAATTATTTTTCACCTATTTTTATATAAAAGTTCAGAAGAATATGCATAAATAATAATGAGCTCATGCTTCTATATGTGTTTTCTGTTTCTGTCTGTGTGGAACAATGAACCACACTTATTACAGAGGTGTGTAATGTGAATCGGCAGAACAAGGCAGGCTACACACCCATCATGCTGGCTGCACTCGCCGCTGTGGATTCACCAGAGGACATGAGGGTGGTGAGGGAACTGTTTACAAAAGGAGACGTCAATGCCAAAGCCAGCCAGGTCAGTCAGATATGATGTGATGACCAACTACAGATTATATTTCTGTTGTTTTTTTTGTTGTGTTTTGTTTTTTTTGTTTTTTTTATGCTGGTACTAAAAAAAAAAAAAAAAGAATAATAATAATAGTAATAAGTTTAATACTCATACAGAATGTGGAGCAGAAACACTCTTTAAATAACATAAATTTATCATAAAATGAGAGCAGAGAAGCTGTACAAACAAGATAAATTTAGGTTAGTAACTAAATGCCAAAAGATATTGCTGCAAATAGGTTAACAATGAATAATCACAGTAAATAAAGATAAAAAGTGGAAATTAACAATAATTCATCTGAAATTCAGTTAATCCAGAATGTAATAAATAAGGCTTCATTGGCCTAATTAGTTACATGTTTGTGTTATATTTTCTCTATTAGTGTCCTCATGATCCGCCTCAGTCGCCATATTCACATCAATCACAGTATCTGAACAGTTTTGCTTACACACATACTGCATCGTATGTATGAGCGAGTTAGTGAACAATGCAGTAGTTTGAGTCTAAAAAAAAACATGTAACTTCATATTTGGTGAGTGCTGCCCCACCTCATAACCCTTTGTGCGTTTGACCCTGCCGGCTGTCGCCCAGGCTGGACAGACCGCTCTGATGCTGGCCGTGAGCCACGGCAGGATGGACATGGTGCAGGCGCTCCTGGCACAGGGCGCACAGGTCAACCTCCAGGACGATGAGGGCTCCACGGCGTTGATGTGTGCAAGCGAGCATGGCCATGTGGACATAGTTAAACTTCTGCTGGTCCAGCCGGACTGTGATGCCACCCTTACTGACAGTGTATGTAAATCCCTGCTCACAGCTTCTGTTGTCCTATTGTCTTGAAGCTGAGAATATATAATGGTCGACTCCCTTAGTTTATTAAATAGATAGTAAATATTTGTTGAAAAATCTGCCAGATTTGCCAAGAAAACACAAGGGGACAGTGGTATACAAAGAAATTGGCATAAATATGGTGTGAATGTGTTGCTCATGTTTGTATGTGCTCGTGTTTGATCGTAGGATGAAAGCACTGCCCTCTCCATCGCTTTAGAGGCTGGACATAATGAGATTGCGATGCTCCTTTATGCGCATGCCAACTTCTCCAAAGGACAAACAGGAGTAAGTGGGTCATCTTCACACTAACACTGTAACAAAGTAGAAAATCAAGTTGGTTTTAACCTTTCTTTTGTGTGTTTGTGTATTGACAGGCAGCTGCTCGTCTTTGTGGCAAGTCACTGCCTTCACCTGGTGGAAAAAACCTGTTTGAATGAAGTGATTGAGTCGCTGCAGTAGAACCATTTCATCCTGAAGATGGTAGAGTATCAAAGCTCCTGTTGCCATTTTTATTAATATTTTGAAAAGAGTTTTGTCAGACTCACAGTTTGACCCCTAGTTAGTCTAGCTGTTACATAACAGCTGTGATTCAGCAATTAATAGATTAAGTTATAGTACAGTCATGCATAGGCATGTGCACATCATAGTAGGGTGTTATACTCTAAATCAGTTGAGCATGTGAGAGTAATCTATGTTCATAATGGAGAAGAATTCAATCCAAGTATGTACTATCACTTCAAATTTAACTTTTCTTGTAGTCATTTTTTATATTTTTTTTTAGTTAATAACATTGTAATTGCATATTTTATAACTGCAAATACTATTTAACCAAAAGACAAATATAAGTAAAGATGTAAATGAAGAGAAAAAATAAGAAGCCACAAAGAAAACAGATATGTTGAAATAATATGGTTTTTTTTTTTTACAAAAATAACTTTGTAGAGTTGTATTTTCATTCTAATTCTATCTAGAAGTTGTCTTCTGCACTGTTTGACCGGAAGTATTGATTCATAAAGTATTGAGTCATAAAGCATGATTTGTCATTTTACCAAAGATTGGAACCCTGACTGTTTTTGCTGTTCCATTAACAGCATTGCTTTTATGATTGGTAATGTTTTAAACAGACGAAGGCTCAATAGCTGAATGTTTGATTGTCTGTGAATAAAGTCACGTCTGATGACTGGCTGCTGTGCTCGTCTGTCATTAAAAGAATCAACAGTAAAATAGTACTTTCTATACAATACAAAAGAATCTTTCTCAGTGTGTTTAATTCAAAATCTGTCTTAAATGATGGGGTATTGGTACCTCAGAACTGCTCTTGACAGTTTATTTCGGCTTCAGGCCACTTATGAAATGAAGCAAAACACCTTCATACAAAAATACACAGACACCAACAGCTTTTATGGAGTTACTTCTTTCCACATTTCACAAGAAGCAGCTGTACCAGGTTTCAGTCAGCGTCTTGAATGGATGCTTTCTCACATTTGATTTGACTCCAACAGATGAAAAACGGAGCCTCTGAAACATCAGTGGGTCATCAGCTCTGAATGAATCTGCTCACCTCCTTTACTTATGTTTTTTTCCACCGCATCCCTACATGTTGGACAACTTAATAGATGTTATTTCTTTTTGTTGACCTGTCCCTTGCACACAGCTGGTTCAATTACTGGTCGTTTCATCAGCACAGGACAGCAAGAGGCTTTAAATATTAAACATCTTTTCTGAAGACAGTGTATTTAGGACTGGCTCATTGTTAGTTGGCTTCGTGATCCGACACTTCAAATCAGTCTGAATATCTGATCAAAGTGTGCAGAGCTTGAGTTTTTGCCTCTGGAAATTATATCTGAAAGATGCTTTAAAACAGCCATAAATCATTAATCAAAACGGTCTGAATGACCTATACCCCAGTACAGTTCATCATGGTAATTAATATTCCCAAGAGAGTTCAGAGGAGTTTCTGTAGGCACAAATGATGTTATCTTTATGTAGAACTTTTTCAGGGCTGCATTAGCTGTATTGTAAAGTGCAGTCATTTAGTATTATATAAGAATACTGATTGCCAAAGGATATGTGAACTATATAAAGAATCACAGAGACAGTGCCCATTTTATGTTTGTTAATTAAATATCAATTTTCTCTTGATAATTATCCATTATTGCTAAAAACAAAAGTTAGAAGGATATAATGAAAGATGTAAATCTTCCTTTTAAAAGCTTTGCCAGGGATGGCTAAAAAAATAATAAAAATCTGCCTCTGCTTTTGTTGTCCGACTCCATTCACATCATTTAGATTGTGTCTATTTGTAAAACTCCTGAAATTGGTAGTTGGATGCAGAAGATAGAAAGCCTCAGTGGAAGGACAGGGTAGATGTATAAAATTATATTGTCATTCTGCACGGTGTGCATGCCGTGTGTCACTGTGTCCCACTACTGAGAGCCTGTGTGTGTGTGATGGAGAGCACTCTGACTCATTTCCCGGCAACTGCAATAAAATACAATAATATACAAGGTCCACCATCAAAATTTCCTGTTGCCATGGTAACAGTCGGCGGTTTCTAGCAAGTGCTTCCTGGGAACATGATATTGAAATGATATCTCTGTTTAACTGGGGTAAGCTCATCCATTCTCTTCACCTCAGCCTACCATTTGTGGAAAAACCACCCTAAAAAAAAACCATGTCAAACATGAGATGAAATTGGAGATTTTAATTTGTGTCTGTTACTGTGGTGCCTGCAGATTTCTGCCACTGCACACTGAACCAAACATAATGTGCTATAAATGATGTTTCATCGCGCACAGTAACTCCGCCCTAATAGTATATTATCATTATGCTCAAAGTGTTGCAGCTTTTAGGGGTTAGATCTACATTGTATAGCTGTTAATACAAACCTTGATGGATGTTCCTCACTCCTATTGTGTATCGGTACTCATTATTTGATTACATATCACTGAAGAGATTACACTGCATCTTATGTAGGACTGAGATTTTATAAATTAAGCTAAATATTAAAGGAGTATCTCACCAAGTTAAATTGGAATTTAATAAGTTCATTATGGTTGGAAGTATTCACCAGTGGGAAACAATTCTCATCAATACAGTCTACCAACTGCCACATGAAAGTACATCCAAAATACTGAATAATACTTTTTATATTGAGAAGACACTAAAACCAATGTACTGTAGTGTGTTATAAATCAGTTCATACCCCGGAATGTGGATTGATGTTTGTGTTATCAGATATGTTGAAGTTACTTGGGGAAGTGGATGTGACATCAGTGTCATCGTCGGTGCTCCACCTGGCCTTGGTCTGGGTCCTCTCACTCATTTTTGATTTTCAAGGAGTGTCATCAACATGCTTAGACCATCTGTGGATGCAGACCTGTTGCCTTACAGAGTGATGGTTCCAGACAGAGATACTGGACAGGCAGCAGCAGCATTGTTGTATCAAACCACATCTGAGCTGCTGCAGATCACATGAATAATTGTGATTGGCTCAGTCTGATCTAGGATCAGGGGAAATCACAGTGGAAATAGAGCAGCGCCAGGTGGATCTGCTCATCTCAGGCAGATGTGTCTGGTTCTCAGGCTTGTCGGTACTATTAACAGACAATGAACAGATCTTACATTTATATATGTAATGCTCAAAAGTGAGGTCAGAAATGAAATATGGCAAATTGATTAAATGAAGCCATGCTTCAAAGTCCAGATCATGGTTCAGGTCAGTGGTGAACTGCATTGCTCATAGATACAGTCATGTTGCATGTGGCTGAGTTGCTTCGGAGCCCCAGCTGACCTCTTTTCCAAGGAGAATCGTAAAAATGTCTAAAGTTGCCTTATTTCTCAATGGTGAAGAATCCTTTGAAAATGTCTTAATCAGAATCCGGTTCTGTATCTGCTGCCTGTGATAGGATACAGACCTATCTCGTGTAATGTGGAAATTATCAGTTGATTTTGAGATAAAGGCGCAGACAAATAAATCTGATTGTAATACAAAACATGTTTGCAGACATTACCGTGACAACTCCATCGTGATTGGGTTAAAAACACTTAAGGAACCTCAACATTAAAACTGTAGAGTTTGAAAGAAATGAATGTTTTAAAGTGGGGATAATGTACTCCATGGTACGAGTAAATCTCATGAGACTTTTGAGCTGAAACTTAAAATAGCTTTTTTTCAGCTCCATTTAAAATAAACTTCTTCAGTTGCAGAGTCTGACATTTCACACTAACGAGCTAATTAGTGGTTAAAACACTATGTAAAATTAGCATGTGAATTACTATTTCCAGGTGAGTATTACAGTGTTCAGTCTCCACACTTCACTTTTATAAATATCCCATAATGCAATGCTGTTGCAGGACTATGACAGAGGGCCAACAGCCTCGATGTTCCATAGTATCACAGATGCTGGTAGAGGTGAAATAGGCTGGTTACCAAGGTTACATGCCATCAACTATTAAGGAAGTAAGGTGTTACATCATGATCAGTTAATGCAAACAGATACATTGTTTATTTCCATGTAAGTATGATGAACACTAGGTCGTGGATTTTGGGCAGACTGATTGTCCTCTATTGGTGACGCCCCTTGCCTGTCAGCACCATGGATACCGTCATGTTTACACCCTGGTAAATCTGTGATTGGCTGAAGGCAGTGACTGAATAGTTTTAACATCGCAAACACACACAAGGCCGATTTCAAGGTCCAGG
This sequence comes from Fowleria isostigma, assembly GCA_029814645.1. Taxonomy (NCBI): domain Eukaryota; kingdom Metazoa; phylum Chordata; class Actinopteri; order Kurtiformes; family Apogonidae; genus Fowleria; species Fowleria isostigma. Next base: position 37,586,215 of record JAPTGZ010000005.1, read on the forward strand.
TGTCTGCAAATTGACTATTTGTCAGTAGAATGAGCATTTTATTACTTAAATGTGTTTCTCAACTTGTCTCCTTTTAGTGAGGATGGTTCAAAGTTAGTCTATTTGGGGGTTTTGCAGCTTGATAGACTCTCAGGCTGTTTTCAGTTTTTAAAAAAAAAAAAAAAAAACACTTTGTAAAAGTTTGACAAATGGCCTTGGCTGTCTGCTACAAGGCATTAGAGCTGCAAATTGCTGTTCAATTGTGCATCCTGATTTTTGTCTGGTCCCTCTGAATCCCAGTCCAAAAGTAGCTTAGCTCCCAGAGCTGCCATGTTCCTCCAGAAAACACAAGGACAATACTCATGTCATTCTGAGTCTGACTTTACCACAACAAGATCTTTGTCTTCCATCCTGTTTTCTTGTGGTGTGAATTCTAACATGGTGTGGTGTTTCCCTGCTGCACATATTTAAATAAAAATCAGTCATTTACAGAAACCAGATGTGTGTGAGTATCAGCCCAACACAGAAAGTCCAGAGTTTTACTGCAATTGTTACTGCCTGGAGTTGCAAAGATATTTTCTTTGCTGTCTTGGCAGAGGAATCAAAGTGTAATCTGAGTCAGTATTTATGCATTAATCACTCTGCTGGAATGCTGGGGCTGTTTTTACGCACACGAATCACACACACACACACACACATACATACACACACATACACACACAATAGTGCTTCCATTAGTATTTATAAACCTGGAATGTCAGTATCACTGCAGACAAAGCTGTTGTCCTACATTCCTGTCCCTGCATTGTTGTGGCACTCTGCGTCTAACATGCAACGCAAAACAAAAAAATAGAAAAAAAAAATGGACCCGATAACTTTAACAGCGGGGTAGGAAGGGGAAAAAAAACCGTCTGGCAACTGCTAGTCGATATTAAAAACATGCAGAGGGAGACAAGCTTGGGGCCTTCCAGAGTCAGGAAAAAGACTTCGGAGAGCTGCAGACAGAAGATGGGTATGGCATTTGTATTTTTCCCCAGCCCATTGATTTGTATATGAAAACATAGCGCTTTTATTCTCCCCCCTTCTGGGCTCTGCTTCTGAGTGATCAGCTGATGAAGAGACTAGCAGCTCGCCGCTATGCTGGCTTGCTAATTCTCTCCCCCACAGCTGCAGCCGATCCTGATAGCCAGCCTGCAGACTGCACTCAGGTAAATATCCTCCTCCATGTCTTTCTTCTCAGGCACAGGATTCAGCCAGGGTACATCGCATGGGAAGAGAGGAAGAAATGGATAAAATGAGTGTGTGTGTCTGTGTGTGTATGTGTGTGTATGTGTGTGGGGAGGATGAGGGGGTGTGCGCGTGCGCGTGCCAGGGAAAGCGCGACTGTGTGTGTGCGTGTGTGTGTGTGTGTGTGTGTGTGTGTGTGTGTGTGTGTGTGTGTGTGTGTGTGTGTGTGTGTGT
>JAPTGZ010000005.1:37606734-37618948 GCA_029814645.1 Fowleria isostigma
TAAATTGTAATATAATTAAGATATGAGAGGTAAAAAAAATTCAGAAAAATAATCAATCATTATTTTTCTTTAATAAAAAATGAAAGTGGGTCAAACAGACCCAAACGCCACACAAGGGTTAACATACATTTGCAGAAAAAAATTATTAGAACATCAAAAAGTCATTAAAACAATGGTTATGCTATCAAGTACTAACTCCTGTGTGTATCATGTGACTAAAACAGACAAACGAAAACATAAATGCCTAAAAGCATTGTTTTTGTCAGTATAATGCCATAGATATTGATATAAGAACTTATGTGATCTTGGTTCTTATCAAGAAAACCATGGAAAATAGATATCAACTTTTAAAATAAACTCTTATGAGCTATTTTTGTTGTTAATATTATATTTGTCCAAAGAAATGTACCTTTAGTTGTGCCGGGTATTAAAATGGACAAGAAATTGAAGAAAATAGGGTGGTCTAATAATTTTTTTTCATGACTGTACATAGTAAAACTTGCTGTTAATAATTCTAAAAAGTTGTGAGAGATATTAACTTAGAAAGTCTATTTAATGGTATTAAATTACAGTGGTCCCTCATTTATTGCGGGGTTACATTCTAAAAATAACCCGCAATAAGTGAAATCCGTGAAGTACAGTCAGCTTTATTTTTTACGATTATTCTATGTTTTAAGTAAAACCCCTCACCACACACTTTAGACACTTTTCTCAGACAGGCATTAACATTTTCTTACATTTCTCTCTTATTTAAACACTCTCAAAGTTCAAACCTTCATAGATTTTCAAAAATAAGTCCAGTATTATTAATAGTGACTCGCGTATTTCACATTCTTTGACCGTGCGTCTTCGTCCTGTCTCCGCAGTAGTGTCTTATGATGGTCTTGTTGTGGACAGTTACAACCCTTTTTACATCCTTGTTCAAATGTATTGTTGCTGTCGTCCAGGCTCAGACTGGTAATCTGTGATTTTGGGCATTTTCCCGGTGGGCTGCCATACCACAGACATATTTTTGGGCTGGCACTCACCGGCCCCTCTCATTAATTAGTCTGTTTTGATCGTCCACTAGCAATACGAAACTATAGTAAATCGGTCCGGGTCTGGTATGTCATCTCGGGGACCGACACAGGCCTCTGCAGGTCTATAAAACCAGCTCCGGCATCGACCAGGGCCCGGTGCTCCGGTGATGAAGCAGAACACCTGCACCCAGATGCAAGCAGGCTCTCCACAAAGAAAAAAAAACAAAAAAAGAGAGAGAGACACAAGAAAAAGAAGCCCATCATGCACTGCGTGTGCTGATCCGCATCCTCTGGGTCCTTACCTTATGGCAGGCCAACCCTATCACAGTTCGCCCCTCTGCGTTCATACAGTTAAAAAAAAAAAAAAACATGCAAAATTTCACTAAAAAAATCCACGAGACCGCGAAAAGTGAAGTGTGATATAGTGAAGGACCACTGTACAGCATTTCATTGTTTCATGAATAAGTAATGCTGCTTTTGTAGTCTCTGGTACCTAAGATAAGAGATGACATCTGCACTTTATGGTATTATGTAATATCCACTCACTATGATTGACCTTTTAAACTCAAAACATATTTCAAAGACAACACCTGTATTTCCTAGTAAAGCATTTACCTGTCAAGATAAATAATTATCACAAAATACAGAAACCTTTTTTCTGTCATAACTTATTTTATTCAGCAAAGAACATTGGCAGGACAACCTAAAAGCAAAAAATAATAATAATAATATTGGTAAGTAATTGATATTGCATTTATACACCTTTATCCTCTACAGAATACCCACACATCATATATCTCTGTAGTGATAAATTAAATGTATATGCAGAGGAGCATAGGATCTTGATTAAAACCGTAGGCAATAGGTCAGAAAACATAAATGCTCTTATTAGTCAAGTGTTTTTTTTATTCCCCATTCCCTGAGATTGGTTGTTTGGCCAATTGAGTCATATCACTGAGTGCGTTCTTATAAGTATCACACATGTAACCCCTGCTGAAGAATAAGATGATTGCAGAAACATGGTGAAGAATCTCTAATAACATCTGAGGACAATACACACACAAGTACCAACACTGCAGGGGCATAAACAAAACCAGCACTTACACCTTCGTTACTGCAACGCTCTTCATTATTTCACAATTGTGTTGGTACTGCTCATTTGAGAAAAAAGACCTTGGCACAAAAGCATCATGTACTGCTAATCTGCAGACGAAACATCACAAAAACAGGATTTAGGTAGTACAAAAAAGTACAAAACACCACAACAAAAGAAAGTCCAAATGAGCTGCTACAAGGTTTCCAATCAAACTTGAGTTCATGTTGTGAACTATAGACATTATTCACAATACATGTTAACAGTATTAACAGCAGCACAATTGAAGAACACATCACATACTGGCAGAATTTTGAAACCATTTCCAAAGACACTTCAGTTCTTCCTCTGTTTCTAGTTTCTATAAAATTTACTTTCACCATAGTACAATCTTCATATAATAGGTACTGTTGCAGCAAGAAAAAGATATATCCATCCTGTCTTCAAATAAATGATTCACAGCTCCAGTAGCTGCTCCAGTGGCAGGTTTTCCACTTGTAGCAAAATGCTGATATAATATAGGTACATCCTTCAAAACCAATGTAAAACACCAATGTAAAAAATACAGGTATCTGTTACTTTAAGAAATGATGCCATCAAAGTGACACATAATCAGATAGAGTGAAATATAAGTTTACTTAAGCCTTTCATGCAGTGATCACCACAGCACTGACATTCATACTGTTACTGTAACTTTGCTGTTCTTGATAAATCTGATAAGCACTAACACGTTTGAGTGTAAATCAATTGCTTACTGTTATTAGACTGTAATTAACCGTTTTCTTAACCCTTTTATACCTGATGTTCAGTGCAAAACTGTCCACAGCAAAGGACATCCCATTAAATGTTTTAAAATGTGTCTGAATAAAACTGTTGCATCATGATTTCCAATATAGGCAAATATTTAATTTTAAAAAAGCCAAATTCATACTTTCCTAGGTCTCAGGAGGTAAAATATTTTCTTAATACATTCATATTTTAAAAAATCCAAATGCATTTCAACTTTAGCCTGAGTTTGAGTAATAGAATCAATTTTTAAAAATCTATATACTTTTACTATAATTCATGCATGAAAGGGTTAATACAACTTAAGTTCACTGTTGCCCATAGAGTGGGAATAATTTGGTTTTCATACACATTCCCCTTTTTATCCCCATTTATGTATATCATGAATCGCCTTTGACCACATGCAACAATTTGCACTTTATCTATCTAGAATAAATCACAATCACTTCATAAGAAGAGGTAAAAAATATATGTTTCTATTTGACTTTGTGAACAACAGTATATTTAATACAACCAAATGAATTTGAGAGGAAAATTTCTTCAAAAATTTTTGATTTACAAATATTTTTTTAAAAATGCATTTGGATTTGCATTAATTAGAGCGATATATGTCTTTTGATATAAAATACGATATTTTAGTATGTTTAAACCATTTTTGAAGATGTTGAAGTTTGTTAAATAATATTACATATCACTTTTTGGCTATAGCTTATTTATTTATATTCTACTCCTTGTTCCCAAGATTTACAGTGTAGAAATAATTAATTACAATACTTTTTAAGGCTCAACTTACAACACACAAACTCTAAATTATTTCATTGTTCATGTTTACACTTAGACTTTTGGACCAACATTTGTGTAAAATTAATCGATGAATAAAAAAAAAAAATAACAATGTTGCATCAACTGAAGCTCTTTTAGCAGAAATTCAACATAGTTTCACTTCATAAAAACACTGTATGTACATTCAAATACATCATGTTGAGAATGTTCTGAAAGCATACCAGCACATTTCACAGACACAGGAGGCCAGGAACAGTGATGGAGTTTGTCTGGGACTCCTCTTCCTCATCAGTGTGTGTCACTGCAGACCCAGCTCCATCTCTCTGGGCATGAAAACAAGCTCTTTAAGTGGATGAAACTGACACAAAGCCTTTCACTTTACAGATGTACTTGACAAATGCAGTGTCTAGAAAGGCCTCCAGTTTTTTAGAAACTTAAAACGGTGTCAGTAGCAGGCGGAATGCACAGTCTTTCTGCATTAAAGCCCGATTAGACTGTCTCTCAGTATCACACGTAAGTATTTTACACAAAAGCAACAACCCAGCTTTTCAGTATCTGAACAAAACCTTGAGCAATAAATCAGGCTGGGTGGAAAATAATTATCACTGAGGTCATCCATTTTATATCTCAATTCTATTTTAGTTTATTTTGTTCACCATCTCAGCAAAAACATATATTCATGTTAGACCCATTAATTTATTTTACATCTATATACGTAATATTTTAATGGTTTTGAATGTTCCATATGTAAGTGATGTTCTAACCACAAAATAATGACTTAAAAACCACAGTTAAGTGCCTATCATTTTTCAAATTATTTCTTTTACAAATGGTTTATTCAGTTGGTTTCTTCAACTATTATGCTTTTAAACTGGAGTGAAATAATAAGTCATGTTTTTTTTGTAATACTTTGATCTCAACTGCTGTGAAGCTAGCATTTTTGGCATTATCGCCCAGCCCTTTTTTCCATCATCTTTTTTGCTTGTACAGTCCTACCCATCATTCAAATATTTTGCTCAGTCATTCAAAGAGAAATACATGACATTAAATCATGTAAACTTCTCGTTCATGCTACAGCTGTATGAATCCAATGAGGTGTCTCGGTCTTTTCAGGTCCCACAAGTCCCTCTAAATCTGGGACACCTTTTCCAGATCCTCCATGATCAGGTCCTGTTCTTTGATGTCACTTCTACCAGCCGAGGACTGTGCATCGTGACACGAGTATGTCCCATTTCCCACTAACACTGCGCCAAGTCCTGAATGTGACCTACTGAGAGCGGGAGGCTGCACCGGGAGAACAGCGTTCCCCCGGATCCGGTGAGAGTAGGACCTCTGGTGTTCAATGTCAGCCGAGCACAACTGGAACTTGAAAGCCGCCTGAAAGCCCCTGCGGAAATTCTCATTGAAGAAGCCATAGATGATGGGGTTGACGCTGCTGTTGAAGAACGCCAACCAGTGTGCGAGGGGATACACGTAGATGTTAATGACACGGTACTGATGCTCTGTCAGGCTGGCATAGTCACTCAGCATCATCAGCGTCCACAAAGGCAGCCAAGACAAGATGAAGAGCAGAGCCACCACCAGAAGCATCATAATGACCCTCTTTTTCTTCCTGGAGATGGTGTGGCGACCATCCATGCTTGATTTGTTGTTTCCGCTGCCATTCCCAGGCCCAATTCCACTGCCTCTCATGGGGGGAATAGTGGTCTTAAAGAGCACGAAACCAATGCGTGCGTACATGATAACGATAAGGCTAAGAGGTGCAAGGTAGATGTTTGCGAAAAGGACCGTGGTATAGATCTTCCTCATTTCCTGATTGGGCCAGTTTTCTCGACACCAGTAGAAAGGGCGTGTGCTGTTATTATGGCCGAGGACGATTCTAACGCTCTGCTCCTTGGTGACCTGGAGCATGACCCCAGAGGGACACATGATGAAAACAGCCAAGACCCATATGACGACGATGATCAGCTTTGACGTGGCGATGGTCAGCTTCTGTTTGAAAGGATAGACAATGCAGCGGAACCTAACACCAAGTGAAATACATTGGAGAGAATGAAAAAAACTTAAAGAATCTGAGCACAACATTGTGTAAGCATACACGGTATATTATGCAAGAGCTTTTTCACATTTTTATCTGAACTTTCTCTTAAAGGAGTGATATTTTGTTTTGTTTTTTTACATAGAATTATGCATTTTTAAACATTTCCCTGCGGTCTGCGTAAACTGTAAACACTATGCCTGGGTCTGAATTCTTCATTAATTCAACTCCACAGGTCCATCGTCAACCCTCTTTCTAAGTAATGACACCAGAAAGGTTGTTTTTGAGCACTAGCCCTTTAAGTGCAAATGAACTACATCACACCCCACCCCCTCCAGGTTGTTGACCGTGCTGCTCTGTCCCATTCAGCCTCTTGTGTTTCTTAAGTGAACATTTTAGAAAATTGATTTGAAGTTTGGACATATTTTCAGTATGAGCTATGACCGCTGCAGCTGACAAACAATTATGCCATATTCTGAGAAATGTTCATTGGAAGTCTTGACCTTATATGGACAAATGTTGTGATGTAACTAGTTATAGATGTAACAAATTAAGAAGGAATTAAAACGGGTTGTAGAAATCCACTCAATTTTTGCCAAAATGAATAAAAAATAGCTCTGCAGCACCTGGAGGGTTCACATTCAAACTGTATGAACTATTAGGGTCCAAATACACAAATAAATGAACCAAAGACTAATAAAAGTGGGTTTAGTAAAATATGACTCCTTTAAAACTTTTATTACCATATTTAAAAAAGGTAATACAGGTTAAACAGGTACAAAAATAAAAACATACAGATACACTAGAAACAGAGGGAGACATAGCAAATGTTCAACCCTTCAGCCAATAAAACCTGATATAATAAAACTCAGATGATTCAAACTTAAGGAACAATTTACAACAGTGCATTGAACTATGTTAATACATTATCACAGTAACTCATAAAGAGGGAAAAGCAGTAACTTCGTTGCTGTGCTTTTAGACAGGAGGCCATTTTCATAAGCAGCTTCCCTATTCTTCATGTGTATCAAACCTGAGACAAAGAACTCACTGGTAGAACAATAAAATATATATACAGTATATATCAACTTATAAAAAGGACTTTCATAGGTCTGAATGGATACAGGTTCACATTAGCTCCCTAGCAGTCAGTGCTGTTGGTTTTAGCTGAATCAGAGGTATACGTGTTACTCTTCTTTGAGAATTTCAGAGCGCTGAAAGAGACCCTCATCCTCTGCACTGTTCTCTCACTCCGACAGAGGAAAGTGTTCTTCACGTGGTCTCTGAAGTCCTCTGAGATGAAGTAGTAAATAAAAGGGTCGATACAACTGTTTAGACTGGCCAAGCACAGGGTGGTGATGTAGAATCCGTACAGGTTATTGTTGGCCTCACGCAAAAGCAGGCTGTAGTGCACCAGGAGCATAATGTTACTGGGGGTGAAACACACTAAAAACATGACTAGGACGGTGATGATCAGGACCACGGCCTTCCGGCGCTTCTTAGCAATGGTAGAATCCGTCATGTTGCTCCAGAGCGACTTGAGCATGAGGACGTAAGATATAACACACACGATGGTTGGCGCAACAAATCCCAGAGTTCCCATCGTCAAGAAGTAACCTGCTGCTATCTCTTTCTGACTTGGCCTGGTGACGTCATGGCAGGTGAAGATGTCAAGATTTATGACTCTGACCTGCTGTTCGTAGAGGTAAAGTGGGATTGTAATAAGCCAGACCACCACCCAGACTGCGATGGAGACAGTGATTGCTATACAGTTCTCCCTCTGGTGGTGGTTGAGCGGATGAACCACAGCCCAGTAGCGCTGAACACTAATACAGGTGATGAAGGCGATAGAGCAGTACATGTTGCCGTAGAAAAACGCCACCAGCACTTTACACAGACTCTCTCCATAGACCCAATCATTGCCGTTGAAGTGGTAGGCGATCTTCAGGGGCACCCATATGACAAAGAGGAGGTCAGCAAGAGCCAGGTTGGCCATGAAGATCGAAGACGGATGCTTCTTTTTGATCCTGAAGAGAAATACCCAGATAGCCATGGCGTTTGCAGGCAGCCCCACCACAAACACAATGATGTAGATGATTGGGAGGAACACTGTTGTAAGGCGGCTGTTGAGGACTTCTTTAGCTTGGGCATAGAGCTTCACCCCTTCTTTGGTCTCTGGACCCGTGAAGCCTTTAGGATCTGTGAAGTCAGAGAGGTTCACATGAAAAGCAGAAGTAGAACAGGTTTATTTACAGGAACACAATTCTGAAATTCAAATGCAGGCCAAACTGTGGTTCTTTCACCTGTGAATACATTTTGGTAACAGTCAGCTCCTTTTTTAACCCTTTCATGCACAGGGGTCACCACAGTGGACAGCTGTTCTCTTGTATATACATGGGTTTGGTTATTTTAGTTGGATATCAGCCAATATAGTGGACACTTCTGCATCATCCCAAATCCTGCAGTTCATACCACCACTGTAAGTTTTCTACCCCTAATAAACCTTATAGTGTAAATAAATGCTAATTGTTAATCGATTGTAATGAACAGTTTTATTGAACAAAAAGGTTTTATTTTGGCATTTTATCTCCATGTAATAATTGAGTATGTTTAAATGTGAGAAAACACCAGATTATCTACATTAGAAATGTTTTTTATTTCACAGTTTTTATGCAATATATCACTCTCTGATAGTGGGTTTTAAATATTGCATCTTTTGGATTATAATTGCACTTTTTTTTCAGTTTGTCCGGTACGACTTGTTTTTTTCCTCTTCATAATGCATTTTTTTTGATGGGTGCAACTTATAATCAGTGTGACATATAGTCCGAAAAATACAGTACATGTTTCCTTTGCTTCAAAAATTACAGTGCGACATTTTTGTAACTCCATTAAAAATAGGTTCGTAAAAAAAAAAAAAAGGTTCATTTTTTTCATGCCTAAAGAGGAATAATATTGCTTAAGAAAAAAAATATTGACTAAGGTTCTCATAATTCATGCATGAAAGGGTAAATGCATCTTAAAATTTCTAACCTTACAGTCACAGTAAAAAAAATATTAGACCACTCTATGTTTTCTTCAATTTCTTGTTCATTTTAATACCTGGTACAACTAAAGGTACATTTGTTTGAGCAAATATAATAATAACAACAACAACAAAAATAGCTCATAAGAGTTTAATTTCAGAGCTGATATCTATCCATTTTCCATAGTTTTCTCGATAATCACTAAAAATCACAGAAGTTCTTACATCAGTATCTATAGCATTGTACTGACAAAAACAGTGCTTTTAGACATTCCAATGTTTTCTTTTCTGTCTGTTTTAGTCACATGGTGCACAGAGGGGTTAGTACCTGATTGCATAACCATTGTTTCTGATGACTTTTGATGGCCGAAATAACTTTTTAGTACAAATACTTCACTATCTTACTGAAGTAGAAATTTTGGTTATTTATACTATATTGGAGTAATTATTTTTCTACTTCTACTCCTTATATTTCACACAATTATCTGTACTTTCTACTCCTTACATTTAAAAAAAAAACAGTCTTGTTACTCCTATTTTATTTCGGCTTGTTTTCATTTCAGCTCGTCAGCGTTCAAATAAAAAGCTATCCAGATAAATGCCACCATCCAGATAGAGTGAATTTGATTGTGGTTGGATGAGAAGTATAAACATTCTGACACCCTGTTGGTTTTTACACGATCCATCCAATTGACTTTTAGCACCATTCCAATTAGGGATGTACCGATCCAGTATCTTGAGCTCTGATACCGATCCAATACCAGGACTGCAGATAACTGCTGATCCTCAACAATATGATACCACTGTTAAATTCGCTTTTATTACACACAATGAGAAAGAAACTGAGAATTAATTAAAGTAATATCAGTCACTTTTTACTCTGAAACCTTAAGTAAGAAATACCTGTAAACAATCTAATTTGTCACTCATCATTTAAAAAAAGCATGTACTAGTCATTGGATCAAAAACAGTCAAGGCAAAAAGAAATGACAATGAAAATGTGTCTTAATTGAGGCACCCAACTGGTCAGAAAATATAATACCTGTACTTAAAAACATCAAAATGAGAACATGCAAACATACAGGCGTGTGTGTGTGTGTGTGTGTGTGTGGTAGTGTAGAAAAAAAATCACAAAACATATTTATTTACCTTCTCAGTTAACCAAAAGTAAAACAGGTAAGGTGGCTATTACTGTTAAGAATCCTTTAGTGCAAAATAAACAGAGGTTAATTTACCCTTTAAATAAGAATGAAACCTAGAATTTTCAGTGGTTGTAAAAGAACTGTACAAAATAAAGAGCAAAAATACCATCTAGTGCAAAATAGAAAAAAGGAAGGAATTTCCATAACTGCTCATTCAATTAGTCATCATGTCGTCTACTCCATAAACACATGCTTATGCTCAGTAGTACACATATATGGTTCTTTAATACATTTGTATTAGACTAAAGTGTGTTCATTTTCAATGGGCATATATGAGCTGAAACAGGTAGACTAGTGCGTCCCACATTTTTCAACACGAATATTTTAATATAACATTACAGTCATTATGGTCTTTAGAAAAATGTCTTTTAGCACCGCCTAAGCTTTTGTCCTAATGACATTTTCTCCCTTATATTTACTTTTATCCGTTAAGTAGTTTTGAAACCAGTACTTTTATACTTTCACTTGAGTAAAAAGCTTGAGTTGATACTTTAACCTCTACAGAAGTCTTTTGTAAACCCTTGTACCCATACTTCTACCTGAGAAGTAAATGTGGTTTCTTTTGACGCCTGTTTATTACCTGGCATGTGACATTTAGTAAAAGCGCCGTTTGGAGACTCAGTGTGATACATAAAACCCATGATGTCTCCTCTAGACATTACAACCAGAGGACAATAGAAGGAGAAGAGTGGAGGTCGGATGTTACCTATCTGGGATCGGCAGGTCTTCAGGAAACACAGAAGAAGCAGAAGCAGAGTCCGTGTTGTTGTGGACGCCATGACTGCAGTCTGCGGTTGGACGCGTACACTCAGGTCCCGGGTGTGGTACTAACTGCCATCCCCTGATCAGCCTGTTATGACACCTGAGAGAAGTCACTGCGTCACGTGACAAGCGCCGCACGTACGCACGCACAGGTTTGATAAAGAGTAGAAACATCAATGACACCGACACTTGAGCATTCTTCTAACTTTTGGTTTAACGTCGAAAACCTCGTTTTATCGAAATGTAACAGGAATGTAATTTTGACACCTCAGGATGTTCTTGTGTATTTTGAACATGATATGCATGACTTTGAACTTATTATTAATTTGATAATTTTATATGGTAAATTTCATATACATAAAAGTCAATATACTAAAACACTCCCAAACTTTAGGACTTTTATATTAAAATTTGATAAATCTATCCAATCACTAGAATTTGTATTTAATAATAATAATAATAAAAAAAAAAGAAGCACAAAAACCCTGATAACTTACAGATTTCAACTCTGGATTGAATTTACTTAGGTTTTTTTGTGTCTTTATGTATTTATTTATTGTATATTTTAGGTTATCATGATTTATATGTCTTTCATATTTGTATACAATCCATCACTTTCTTGACTGAATTGTATTTATTTATTTTTTTCTTCCTATGACATCTTGTTATATGTTTAAAAATTCAAAGCTTTGTATGCATTTGTACCTTCAATAAAGATTGTTTAAAAAATCAATGACTTCAAGACCATGTGGTTTGTCGGCATGCATTAGAACAATAATCTGTTTATGTCATGCAGATAGATGTTAGCTGATATCAGATCAGAATCCATGTCATATCCACAGATTACCTTAAACATAGTGTGAAAAGGGAGGCAAAGTACATTTAATTAACCCTCTTAAGCCCAAACAGCCCAAAGCATCCACTCATCTGAAATGTTTAAGAACTTTTTAACCACTAATCAAACCAATACCTTTCAGTAACTCAGGTAATTCCAGTTTCTCATCTTTTCATCTTTATCAGATATGCCCCATTTGGATGTTCAGAGGCTCCGTAGAGAACAAGGAATAAGACAAGGGAAATATCAGTGGTTGTAGACACTTGCTTTTATGTTCACTTTTCTTCAATTTTCTCTGTTTTGACATAATAACCTTTGAATTTACTCTGTTTTATTGAACTTCTACATGATCAATAAATTAAATTTACAAAAGTACCTGATTTACATGGAAGAATGCAAAATACAGAGGACATTCAGACTCAGTATTATAAAATGCAGGAAAAAATAAGAAAAATAAAATGTAGAGAAAAAAATCATTTGGAAGTCACCACGAAATAAACTCTAGATTTTAAAGGATTAACACTTTCAATTTTACTTGGCTATTACCAATTAATTCAACGTATTTCCATGGAAAACATCTTTGAGGCCTTGCTCTTGGTCAGTCATTGGTTAGTCCCTCAATGGACAGAAAATACAACATAAATGATAAACCACCAATGGTCATTTTTGGC
>JAPTGZ010000005.1:37630441-37645123 GCA_029814645.1 Fowleria isostigma
TGATGTTAGAACTTATGTGATTGATTATTATCAAGAAAACCATGGAAAATGGATAGTATTAGCTCTGAAATTAAACTCTTATGAGCTATTGTTATCATATTTATCTAAACAAATGTCCCTTTAGTTGTGCCAGACATTAAAATGAACCAGAAATGGAGGAAAACATAAGGCGGTCTCATAATTTTTTCCGTGACTGTATGTCATGAGGAAGATTTTAAAGAAACACACACCCATGCATTTAAGAATCATTTAGACTGTTTAATTGCTCACCTTCAAAATGCTCAACTCCATAAAAAAACACAAAACAAAACACTGTCCTTTTCCTTCTTCATAACATTTTCTTAATGAGCACATATGATTGTATAAAATGATTTGAACATCAAAAATATTACATTACTTATGGAATCAGAACCAAAAAGAAAATAATCAACATATACAGATACGTGATCAAAGTGGAAGACTGGCGTTTCCTCTTTTGGTTTACAGCGTTTTTAACAGTCTTGTGCTTCACATTTTGACTGATGCATTAATGGTGATTGAGATCATTCATTCATTCATTTCAAACCCTTATTCTCACTAAACAGAAGTGATTGTGCACATGCTTTTCTTCAATTACATGAAGTAAGTGTCCAACGTGTAATACATTCAAAGATATGCATTAATATCCTAAAGTGACTGAAATTGAAACAATGATTACTTCAGTCAGCAAGAACATGATCAAGTCATTTCAACAATTTAATCTGGTGCATTTTATTGCTCATAAAACTGTCACTACATGGAATTCACATGATTATGTGTTATGGATATGGTCTCAGCAAAATGTCCATTCCAAAGTTCTTCAATCTGTATACTACGTTGTTGTAATTCTTCCAGAACTGGAAGTTATAACAATACATTGCCATCACAGTAAGCGCTGATTTGCATGAAAAGACATTAAAAACAAAAAAAAACACACTCAAAGAATAAAAGTTTCTCACAGTAATGGCTGTTAAATACGATCACAGCTTCAAGGAAGATGAGACACAAATATACTCTTAGGTTTATGATCAAACATGTGAGAACATTAAACTGCATTGCACATGAAAAAAAAAAAAAAAAGATGTGATTTTCACAATCAGATAATGCAATTTGGGGTTTATTATTGCTGTATCTGGAGGTTTTTAGACTAAAACAACTATAACTTCAACGCAGATTTTAGGGGCTTAAATGTAATTTTGGTAGATTTACTCTTTAAAACACTGCAAAAACATTTTTTGCATAACAGTTTTTTCATATTAATAAAATTTTTAAAAAAAACAGACAATATTTAAGTGATACGGAGTGAAAAGATTTAGAGATGGTATGCAGTGCCATTTGGAAGGTCAGTGTTTGATCAAAGAATATTGTGTGAGAGATTATTTTAATATTTAATGCCTGGCACCTACAAAAATGAAGAGGTAGCACGACATACAGGTTCAATAAATCTCTATCTCGGTAACAGGAAAAAGACGGCCGAGTGGATAAAGAAAAAATTAAGATTTGCACAGATTGGGGACAGAAATGATAAAACCATACTTAGATTTAAATAGCAAAATATACTGCTGAGACTTTAAATATAAATATGAACACAAAAAGAGAGAAAAGGAACAAAAAGAGAAATAAAATCTAGGATTATTACAGTCCAGTAGAGTTGAGCCGTTTTTTTACTCGTGATCACAAATGTAGCAGGAACACGTTGTTTTATGAATATCCAGCGTACTCGATAAATAATTCACACATCTATTATATACCAAAATAATGCTGGCTCGTGACCTTTTGTAGCCCTTTTTGTTCATTATGGGAGGAGGATTTCTCATGTGTGTCTGGGCTCACAATCCCCTGAACTACGGTACCTCCACGATTACTTAAATCCTACACAGAAAGTCAGAAGGAGCTCTGATAGAATAGAGGAGAGGACAGGAGAGAGGCTGGAAGAACACAAAACAAAAAACACAAAAACCTTCAGAACTTCTCAAGCATAGAATAATAAAACTGGTCTGTATTCTCTAAATTCTCCCTGCACATGTTGTATTAAAATGCATTTTTAATAATATGCATGAATAAGTCATTATCTCCCCTGTAAAAAAAAAAAAAAAAAATGCAGACGGCTGACCTTGAGTAGTTGTTTTGTTTTTTGGAAGCACTCCTACAGATGAAGACTGACCAAGAAAATCCTCTACCACCTCTCATTAAAACTTGAACAACACTTCTTTGAGATTTCCAGCCTTCTGGATCCAACTCCTCAGATGAGAAACATTAACGTGACCATCTTTTTTTTTCTTCTTCTCATTATTATTATTATTATTATTATTATTATTATTATTATTATTATTATTTCAACCTCCTTCAACTACTTCAATCTTCTTCTTATTATTGTTTCAACCTTCTTTTTTTTTTTGCACTTGGATTTATTCTGTGTTTGGTGAGGAGGGGGTGGGAGTTCTCCATCTGTGTAGAATGTTTTCTGAAGTTGCATAGTGAACGAGTAATGAAATTACAATTCAAAAAAATGACCATGAATAAATAAATAAGATTAGTTTTTCATAAAGCAGTACTATACTAAACCACATATGCTGTGTCTTTGGATAATTCATTCACAGATCTGTCTCAGAGTCTTTTCTCAAGATGAAACCATTTTCCTCTGAATCGCGGTTGATGCGAATCTGAGGCGAACCTTTGATGTATGAACCTCTGTCAAGACTGAAAGAAAAAAATACATACATATAATGTCACGTGAAGCCATTAAGTCTGATTTACTTCCATGTTTGTTTTCATAGTATGAGAATGACAGTTGGTACTCACTTACTTGGCCACTGTCGGAGCCTCGAAGTAGTGTTCAGCACGCCGAATGCGACTTAAGGAAAATCGGGGATTGATCTCCTGTGGAGTAAAAAACAACGGACCGTTTCATTAAAAATACTTCATAATTATCATGACATTTTTTTCAACAAATCAGCGAAAAAGCAGTGGTAGCTACAATAGCATAGCATAGCCGGTGCACATATGAAGATGACAATAATAGAACCCAATAAGAAATCAGTAGAAGCAGTCAAAGCAGCACCAGGGTGAAGCATGTCTCAGGGTGCTTGCTCTATATCCAAATACATTTTCCAGACTTTTTCAAAATTGCTGGGGTTTTTTTCCCCCCAAACCTTTACTTTTTAGGTTGAGATGTACCCGTTGTATGGAGCAGAAAAGTTAATTTTAATAAATGTATGAATGAATGCATATTTCCACAGTAAATTATATTTAACCAACAGAAAAATTTTCAAAACATATGAAAATCACAAAAATGAATGAATCCCACATACAAGTTTCCTAGAATCATTCAGTACAGACTGGTCTGCCAAATCATAAAACTTTTTTTTTTTTTTATCCGCTTTCCTCATCACTGTTTAAACTCCTCCCCTCTGGCGTTGGCGTTATAGAAGTCTGTACGCCAACACAAGACACCAGAACAGTTTCTTCCGCCAAGCCATCCCACTGATGGACAATTAAACCTGTATCAGAACAATATTTGTATTCCTCATGTTCTACCTCAAACTGTTGTCTGCTCTTTGGACATTCTTTCCACTGCACTTTTTTTTTTTTTTTTTTTTTTTAAATTGGACTCACTTCACAAATGTTTATAGATTTGTGTACAAAGTTTCTTTTTACGTATTTAATTTATCTACTTATTTACTTATTTAAACTCTGATTTAGTTGTGTTTTTTAAGAGTTATTATTAGAGGGAGCATAGTTTAAAAAGATGTAGTAAAATTCTTTGTATTCTTTTGATGATACTTGGCAAATCAAGGCGATTCCGATTCTGATGTATTCCCTATCTTACAAAATCATGTGCCTTTGAGCATACTCTAAAATTCCACTATTCCATACGATATTAAGACTAGAAATTGTCTAACACATTGTGTTACCGTTAGTTTTGGTGTACTAATGCATGTTTACAACTAATTTCTCTGATATAATTTCAACCATACATGTTTATGCATTGAAACTGGGGGTGGGAGTAAATAAGTTGTACTCTTTCTCGCTTCCTTTTGGGCTGCTAGGATTGTATCTTAATAGTAAATTACTGTATATATTCATGTATTATTTATATAGTGTACACAAAATGATTACAACCAATGTCTCTATGTGCATTTTTCCATGCGTATTGTTTGCGTAAAATCTCTATGTATATCGTGTTTACAGGAAATGCTTTACGTACGTCTGTGTAGATATAATTAAATTTATATTATTGTACATGGAGAGCACAAGTTTGAAATAAACAAACTACAAACTACAAGATTTTCACACAAAATTTCAGAATTTTTAAGGTCTGGAAAACTGTGTTTCAATGTACTTTTTAAAAGATGTTCAAGACCTGTACAAGCACCCTGCAAGTTATTAAGTGTTAACATGTGCAAGTTACGCTAAAAGGCAAAAAAAACATTAGTCATACACAAAATTTGCAGAAAAGTCATGAGGAGCTACAGCAAAACAAACACGATCTAGTACTCACTATCCAAAGATTTATCCCCCAACATGGGCTCCTGCTCCATCATATCCATGGAGATTTTTATACTGGGGATATTTTCATGGTAGGGATAGTCAGACTGTGGGAGGAGGGAGGGACAACATTATCACATCAGTAAGGATCTACAGGAAACTCTACACAATAACATCAACTACCACAGACACATGACAGCAGCTGCTGGGGCATTGACATTATTCTTTTATATGCAGGAAACTGATAAGTTTTGGGGATTGTTCTTCCCAAAAAAAAAAAAAAAACCTTACAAATTCCATTTCGCTGTCAATGCTTCCTTTCTTCTTGTTTTTCTTTTTCTTCTCATCCTCTTTCTTCTTTTTGTCTTTCTCTGGGATGACATCATCGAGGTAACTGAGGTCATGCTGGGAGAAGATGTAATCCATGGCTTTGCGGACAGCAACCAACGCCAAGATCTGCCAAGAGGGAAACGGTTTGATTAACTGTTTCTCATTTTAATGAAGTTCCCACAGGTTCTTACAAGTAAAATTTAAGACTTTTTAAAACTACTTAGAACAGGATTTTATGTCTATTTTATGACTGTACTGGCAAAAATTTGTGATTCCTAGAATTTAGGAAAATGTGTTTATTTACTCCAAGGCCTTGATTCCAACTGTTCCAAGTCACTTCTCACCAGGGGCAGCAAAGTATTAGCAATAATTGGTTCCTAATTTCAATATCAACTGTCGGGTTGGAACTAAGTAGACTAACACTACTTTCTTTACAGTTTGGACATTTCCCAAACACATTTAAACACTCTGCACTCTCACTGCACCCTGCTACCGTCAGGGCGCAGGTTCAGGTCCCTCCCACTGAGGACTAAGAGGGCCACCTCCACATTCCTCCCTACCTCCATTCGCCTGTTGAACAAATGACTGTGTGGACATTTGTCTATTGGTTGCTTGTTTTTGTAACTGTTTTTAATGTATTTGTTGCATATGTTGGTTGTGTTGTATGACTGTGCTGCTGTTTTTATTGGGCCCGTATTGGCACTTCCTCTGCAAATGTAGTTCCTAATGTATAAATAAAGTGATTTTGAATTTTGAATTTATAGTCGTAGATGGCAACATAACTTAAGATCTAAGTTAAAAAGAAGTTTAAAGAAATGGTTTATATGCGGTATAAAACATAAGGAGGTGTTTGAATATTACCAGATGGTTATTATGTTTTTGTTTTTTGTAAATTTGTTATATTTTCTTTGAGTTGTCTTATTGTTTATTTTATTGTGTATTCATTATGTGTTGCCTTCAAGGATGTATGTATGTTTGTATTCATTTACTTAGTGACTTACTTTTCTGGTATGTCAATATAGGTGTGTGTGTGAAGATTATAATAAGTGAGGTTAACTATTTATGAAAAAAATCTAAGGGACTTGATTTTTCATATATTATGCGAATAGGAAGCTAAAGGATAGACTGTTGTGTGGAGAAGAGGCGAGATTTAATAAATTATACTCCCACCCACTCCATTCTGAATATGCTAATGATACTTTGTTTTCCTGTATAATTGTAACTTTTTCTCTTGTTTCTTGAAATCTGTTTTATTTCTAAGGACTAAGTAGGTTTCCTTTTGTTTTGTTGCATATTCCAAATACCTAAACTAAACTATATTAAATTTAATACCTTTTAAAGATTTTTTTTTTTTAAGGTATTAAATGGAGATTTGTAAGTTCAAGACTTTTAAGACCCCGTGAAAACCCTTGGATTATCAAGTGCTTGGCCACATTGGTGAGTTCAGCTGTCTCTCACCATGACGGGGAAGATGATAGCAGCTACAGTAGACTTGAGGATCCAGAGAAGAGCCAAACAAAGGCCTTGGATGAAGGTGAACAGGTGGATGCGCCTCTGGGGGACGTGGCGCAGGTAGATCAGGTCAGGCTGGTGCTTGGCTGGCATCAGGAGTAGCTGCAGACGATCCATAAACTACAGGACAAAAACAATTAACCATTAGATCAAGGTTGTGTTATTGAACTGAATGAAATGAAGGTAGAGGGCTTTACTTCACAAAAAATATGAGGGACAAACTCACCTGGACGCCGTTGAGAGATGCCACGCCCATGTAGAGGAACACACCGTAGAGCACAGGCATGGGGATAAACTGCACACGGAGGACATAAAAGTTTGTTAACGTACTGTGTAACTGCTTTCAGTTTTTGCAAACACGGGATGAATTAAGGTCTACCCCTGAATTAACAAATGCTTTACTCAGCAGGATTTCACTCTCTGTAGGG
The DNA here is from genome assembly GCA_029814645.1 of Fowleria isostigma. Taxonomy (NCBI): domain Eukaryota; kingdom Metazoa; phylum Chordata; class Actinopteri; order Kurtiformes; family Apogonidae; genus Fowleria; species Fowleria isostigma. Next base: position 37,637,218 of record JAPTGZ010000005.1, read on the forward strand.
AGAGTGTTTATTTTTAGCACCATTGCGTAGTTAAAAATAGTCCACAAGCAGCTTTTCTAAGAACATTTCTTTTCCAGACACATCAGTGTGACACTTAGCTGCCACTTAAAACAGGCTGGATAAGTTGTTGCTAAAGATGTATGGACAGTCCTGTAACATCTTTGTGCTCAACTTGGCACAGATTTTTTTTTTCCATTTATAAGTGCAATATGAAGGACATTCCTTTGAATATTTTATAATATAAAACTAATATTGAGAATAGAATTAAACATTTTTATTCAACCAGGTTTTAGTAAGTCAGTCAATTATGCTATGGAGTGGTGTAAGCTGAGTATTTATACTTCCCACAAGGGGGCGCTCCAACCTTAGCAATCTCAACTCTGTGACTTCACTTTTTTTGGTCATGCAGCTTAATGAGGGAACGGAAACTTCAGACAGCACTCAGTTGCAATCGGAGCTTAAACCCTGATGAACATGCTTATTTCACTTCACATTAATTCAGCTGTAGGGGTTTGTAATCGGATGAATCAAAGACGTAAAATTATTTTAAATTGAAATGCCGTGACAGGAGTTTGTCCTAAAACAGGTGGACAGTAATCCATATTTCCATGTACGATTTGGAAAAAGCACCTTGAGGATGGGGGCCATGAAGACTGAGAGTCCTGTGAGGAGGAACACACAGATCCCGGTGACTCTTTGCTCTCTGGAAAATAATTGAAGAAATAAGTGGAAATAATTAGTATAACCATGCTTTAGTGAAAATCTAGGGCTGACTTTGGGAGCTGCTGCAGTCACAAAAACAGTGATATGTATGGAAATGTGAACTCCAAAATATAAAACAATGAGGTCAAGGAATTAATGTAATTCACATCCACATCAACACAATAACAAAGCCGTCATCATCAGCTATACAAATAGATAACAGTGAACAGAAGAAACCTACTATTAACTAACAATTTCCATGTCCATCAACTCGCCTGCAAATTTGTTTGCTTTTACACTCATGTTTTTCAGTGTAGCCCATCTCTCTAAAGAATTAATGAAGACTCTACATCAACCATACAGGGTTAAAGCTTCAGCGCGTGAGATTTTTTGGCATCGTTGGACAAAAATTCCTTAATTACATTTAAGTACATTGTCATTCAAGTGGTCTGAGAGGAAATGACTCTTAAACAGATCCACGTGGCTTCGTTTACAGGCAAGAGAAAATCTATCCCGTGATCATCTGTCTGTTGATGGTTAATTGCAGGTGTTTTCAGACCGGCAGAAGGTTAACTACATGACTGACAGCTCTAATTACTTATCTCTTCATAACAGAAGAAACATGGCAGCTTTCCCAACTGTGATATTTTGGTTTAACTTTCCCAGCAGTGGCATAAAACAGTCGCTAACATCTATCTTTACTTTTATTCCACAATAAGCAAGTTGTGTGTGTCTTTTTTTCCATGATTTGACTGTTTATTAATCTTTAGAGTATAGCCACAGATAACGAAACTTGTCAACAAAGGCCCAATTGGCACATGTTAAGTGAAAACCATGTGAATGTGCGGTTTCATAAATCTGTAAATACAAAATTTAATTTTCAGCTTCTTAAATCCATTCATCACTTTGCTGCTATCTAGCCATTAAGTTAATATTACACGTCAAAATGAATGTATCATCTTTTCACATCCAACAAAACAGTTTGAGGAGCAGTACAATGAGCAGAAGGCTGTGGACTGTTCTGAAAGAGTTCATGTGTGTAGATGAGATTAACATTAACTTACCTGACTCCCAGGAATTTAGGCTGCTCCCCGGGGGCTGAGGTCTCAGTTTCCATTTTGAGAGAGTCAATGTGGGCAATGGAGATGACAGTGGCAGCCACATACCAAGGCAGACCCATGAAGGAGCAGATGATCATCAGGATAGCCACCCAGAACAAGTCCAAGTGGTAGCCTGCCCCTTTCTGAGGAAAGAAATTATGGTTGAAAATCAAAGGAAATAATTCTTCACTGCCAAAAAATATTGTACCTCACATTTTGGGACCAACCTTCAGTTTGTGCTCTTTCCTGTTGACAATGACGGCAGTGATCTGCTGGTCCATAAATATCAGAATGGTGACTAGCAAAGCAGGGAGTGAGGCTGCCAGGTACACCCACCACGGGTTTCCTCCAAAAGGAGGAACAAACCAGCCCCTCAGAGGACTCGTGGGCTAAACACAAACCAAACATCATGTTGCAATGAGCCAAAACAGGCATGACCGGTGTCTCATTATATTTCTTGCATGTTTAAAGTCCAAACCTCATGGATAACATGGATAAAAATCCTTAATTTGAAATAGTTGCTCCATTACACCTTTAGTCAGCACAGAGGCTGAAATTACCACTGCATCATTACATGAGAGAAATCTGTGAATAAGACTCTGTGGTCAAACAAAGCCTGGTCTGTACCTGCAACTATGAGGCTGTCTGTGTTCTCACATCACCTATAATCAAGTTGTTATTTGATGCACATTCCCTTCCTCTACATCTAAAGGTGGTCTTAAATTCAGATGAGAAACATTTGAGCTGAGCAATCTCAAAGAAATGACTGTCTTAGTTTCAGGTAATATGTGGTGCTCGCTGAACAAACTACAAAGAAAGCATTATAGAGGGATTTTAAAGAATTACAGAGGCTTTATACCTGAAACATGGATCATTGCCAGTGTAATCAGAAGAAACTGCACCTGGCTGCCCATTGTCACAAACTACAACATTTGGGTGCAGCGATTCCAAATTAAACTAACTTTCTTGCTGTTGCACAAAAGCACCTCTCTTCATTTGGGTAAATACCTTGAATTCACTTGGCACAATGAGCTTTGGAGTGTCAACCCCCACAAAGGCATCCACACCACAGAAGACGAGGATGGTCAAGATGATTGCAAAGTCACTGATGAGCTTCCTCACCTAGAAGAAAACATTCATGGCAGTTTTTTAAGCTTATAGTAATGTCTCCATATGCCTTATCTTTGTGTGGGATGGCACCCTGTTGACTATGTTTATATAAACAAACTCAGGCACATTCTGCCATGCTGAGTGTGTGCTTTTATACTGGAAATGCAACTAGTGCAGTGACACTGGTCATTTATGGAGGAGAAACAGAACCATTCAGCAGTTTGGCCCCAAAGTATACTGAAAAGATTTACAAAAAGAAAAAAGAACAGATCATTAGTTCAATGCAAATTCAATTATTTGCAATTAAAACCAAGAGGAAAAAAAAAAAAAGAGAACTGCGTTTTGGTTATTGTTCCCCAACTTCAAATGTAAACTGAGGGGGAAAAATCTAAACTTTGCAGAAATATGTTTTAATTACAATTGTTCCTCAATGCATCCAAGAATAAACACAAACATCTTCAGAACAGGTGCTGTATAAAATTGGCACAAAACGGCTCAATGCAGCACAGATCTAAGCTGGAGATGCCAGCTCATCCGACTTTGCAACCCAGAAGCTTTTTTTAAATTTTCTTTTCTTCAAGCATTGTCAATATCATGAAACTTGACCTTTGAACACAGACTCACTCTGGTGGGGAAGAAGCGGCTTGTCTTGAACTTCTTCAGACCCATAGAGCAGGTATAGGTCCCAAAGAACAAGATGAGAGACATCAGGGTGATGTCAGGCACGTAACCACAGGCGTCTCCCACCAGCAGGCCTCCATATTTCAGACACTGCTCTCTGGTCAGGGACGCCCAGGTGGCATTCACTGGCTGCAAAAAAAAAAACAGGACAAAGAAACTCTTATTTTAACCAAAAAGTAACGCTACTGGGATGAATCAGTGTGTTCAAATCCATTTCCATGACTTGCCAAGTCTGTAAAAGTCTCAATAACTAGGACACTACATACCAGATCAGTACTGTTTGTCCAGGCAGCAAGATCAAGGAGTTCTGATGAGTTGCCTGGCAAAGAAAAATTATTATCTTGTCACTGGATTTGTTGCTTATTTTAAGTTTCATTTCTTGCCATTTTGAACCTGTGTCAGTCTTTTTCCCAAACAATCCCATCAAGTCACTTGCAACACAGAAACTGATAGAGCTGTTGAAAAAGTAAACAGTAATATCTACAGGCAGACACATACTAGTATCATTTATTATCTCCTGTGTAAGCAAAGTAAAAATGAGCTGAAAGATTTATTTAACACAAAAGTTACATTACTGCCAAATAAGATGCATGCCAAAATTCAGCTTTTGGAGCCATCAGTGATACACAGATATGGTGTTGGTCAAAACAGTCAACAACAAGGAAGTTGGAAAGGAAGGAAAGGTTGGGTTAAAGATGATCAGATGGTGTCTATGTTAAAACACAAAAGAAATCATGTCATGTAATCTAGATACTTATCTTACCTACAGAAACTTTTCTTAACTTGTTACAATAGGGTGCGAACCACATACCTGGTGCACAGTGGCAACTGTATTGAGTAACAAGGTTGGGGTCATAGTAGGAGTGAATTGGGTTGTGGTGGGACAGCTTTATCATCTTCTTGAATGCATCATAGATGAAGATGAAGCTGATAAGCGCGGAGAAGCCTTCCTCAGTGAAACGTGTGAAGTACTGCACCAGGAAGCTGGCATCTGTGGCAACCAGCATCAGACAGAATAGACCTGACCACAGGCCGATCCACAGCCGGAACTCTAGGTAGTCGAAGCCGTTGTCTCTGGGGATTCAGACAGTGGGAGAGATCAGCTGTGGAAACACCTGGATTGTTCTTAATCAAGACCCATCAGACAACAGCAAATCCCCTGCCCCTCAAAACTCTGACAAGTGGTACTTGTTACCGACGTTAGCTTAGTTCCTTTGACTTGACACCCTTTGACAGCAGTTTGAGAGCATAGCAGTCTGAACACAAGTGTACACAACTGGCTGAAGAAGTTAAAAATGTGAAATATTTATGAGTCAATTTGACAAACTGAAGCAAGTTTACTGGGAAAAACATTCAGCAGTTTTCCATTCTGCCTCAGAAATTCAATTATGACAAACTGTGTAATGGACAGCGCACATGCAATATGGCAAAAACAACCACTCCAACACATAACAAACAAATTTGGTGGAAAAATTATTTGGTTTTGCAGTTATGCTCCCCCCAAAAAAATGACAGGAAAAATGCTGACCACTAGATCTCCCTACAATAGCTCAAAGGCCTGATACATTTTGTTTTCATTTTATCTCCAAGAATAATTGGCTGAACAGAAAGATGGCCTTGAAATGGAAAATATGCCTCTGTGGTCTATGTATCCACCAGCTGTGGACAGTCTAACAGCTGCTACTGACTAAGCAACTACTGACTCTAGGCATGGAAACATTCAGAGGACACAGAAGCCACAACATTCTTCACTCACAGTGTAAAATTAAATGAGAGTGAATTATTGATAATGGAACATAATCAGCATGGTGTTTGGTAATGCTAGAAGACTCTCTCTGGGAGAGGAAAGGAGTAGAGGTGAGGCACGAGGAAGAAATCATTTAATACCCAACATTCAGCCTTAAAATTACATGTTAAATCTGCCAAACATCAGCGTCCCCTGAATATTACTGTTAATTGTTCATATTTTATTAAAAAGTGTGTATTTCTAGTTTGTCCACAACCAGCAGCATTACAGGATGTAGTATCTTTTGAAAAAAATAAAGTGTTCAGGTTGTAAAAAAGGATATGTGGGGTGTTGGCATAATTAGGGTCTGAAATCAGTCAGGACAGGAAGTTGATGGCAAAAACACATGTGAAATAAACAATCAGCTGGCAACTGCACCTGAACAATCTGCTACTGCCAAGACACTCAAGCAAGCACAAAAAGTCCCAGTGATGCCTGGAAATTATTTTTTCTAAATAAACATAAATCAACAAACCTAAAAAAGATGCAAATGATCAATGTTTTAATTGCTTCAGGTGTCTGTTAGGTGGAGATTGGTGTGTTACTAGATAACTATTTGTCAATATGAAAAGAAATGTAGACATACTTCAAGCCAATTCATACTGTAAACCTCCTCTCGCTTACCAGTATTTAAAAAGAAAATGTGTTCTAGATTTAATGTAATTAATGAAACAGAGGGATAAGTGCATATTTTTCATTTTTTTCTATGTGGGAGGAGCTAATGAAACATGACCTACATTTTCTTACATTGATAAATACACTGGAGCACCAGCCACAAAAGTTTCTAAAAGTCTTTTGAACTTTTAAAACAAGTTCATATTGTTTTCACAGTTTCCCCTCAGGGTGACTGAGGGGCGTCTCCCCATCCCCGTTGTTCACTAGCTAGTGTTAGCTTTGGCTAACAGCAGCTTGATACCTAATGCTAGCTGCAGTTAGCTCATTAGCAAACATTACATTAAAGTATAAGAAGAAAGTTATGGTTAAAAAATGTTTGATGTCATGTTACAAAAAGGCAACATTCATATTTATATAGGGATACAAATGTATTCTTTCAGTGCTTATTTTGACTGAAGGTTGCGGTTAAAAAAAAGTTAGCCACAATGGCATTTCAAACCCGTTGATTTATTTATTTTTGGTTCCCAGGGAGAAAAGTGGGAACCCTGGCTTAAGAGATGTAGAATTTAAACACAAACTGCACATTTCCTTTTCTCCTATTCTTCTGGTGTTTTGGAACTTTGTTGGTGTGAGGAATGCAGATGAGGAGGAGTGAACACTCACTTGCTGAAGTTAAAGAGGAGTCTTTCAAAGACAAGCACTGGACCTGTACTGCTGAGAATAGTCAGGGGTTGACCAGAGAGCAGACAGAACACTGCTCCGGTCAGTGCTGTACCCAGGAAACTTTCCAACACCCCCTACAACACAGTGCACACACAAACACATACAGTTTTACACAGAGATCACCTGAACGTTAGGCCTTGAAATATTTGAGATGAGAGAGCACATTCATAACAAGTGCAGCGTCTAAACATTGATAATATAATGATGTAAAATTATCTGACAGGCCTTTTTATTTTACAGCCACATTGATTTTTTTATACTATGCATTCCACATGCCCATTGTAAAATGTAAGAGAGAGTAACTGATTTCTAAGCTGTGTTTTTAAATCTCTTGCAATGCCAGGCTTTCACCCAAAGGTCAGAGGAGGGCAGGGATTCCCTCTGCTGCACTCCCACTGGAATAAGGAGTGATGCAGGATTGAGGAGCACTGGTTGGGGGGGAGGAGGAGGTCATGGAAATACAGTCATGGCAAGGCTGCAGTGGCTGAGTAATCTGGATCTGTGGTTATTTACAGCTTGGACAAATCCCTGAGGCCGGTGCTCTGCAGGTCTATGAGGATGCAACGCTTCATCAGGGGAGAATCCAAAGGAAGCACCGTAATCACTGGACAGCCTTGTATTGCACATTTAACCATGCAGCCAAAGCTGCAGGTTCTCTTATTAGTGGGCATTATTCATAAGGGAGTCACCGGACATGTCAACAGCAGGTACAACAGATGGATGCTGTATGAGCCTTTGAGCTTAAAAATTAGCATGGCTTATCAGCTGAGGTGAACCGTTTTTGTTGTGCATGATATTCTGAATAAACTCAGGGAGCAGAGGAGAATACTACAAATATAGGTGTGGCATATTTATTTAAAACCTGCAAGTTTGATGCAAAAAACATGTCAAATGTGAGAATTACATACTTGGTGAGAGCCATTTTATTTTGTTAGTCTGTAATCAAAGTGTGGTGTAAACTGGGAAAACACAGGTTACTTTGGCATAATCTAATAACTGCTTTTGCATAAATATGGTTACATGTTATTTATCAGAGACATGGCATCAGGGATCATCGAAATAAATAATTACCTCCGCCAAGGAGGTTATGTTTTTGCCGGCATTTATCTGTTTGTCTGTCTGTCTGTTTGTCTGTTTGTGTACAAAATAACTCAAAAAGTTATGGACGGATTTCGATGAAATTTTCAGG
>JAPTGZ010000005.1:37652828-37663629 GCA_029814645.1 Fowleria isostigma
TCTGGCTGATGTCTGTGGTGAGCTGCAAATGAATTGCCCGTAAGGGATAAATAAAGTTATCTGAATCTGAATCTGAAACATAGTCCAGTTGAACCTAGAAAAACTGAGTTGTCACTATTTATAGGTTTTTATTGACTTTAGATAATATTGATCTGAAAGTGGTTCCAGAACTAATTTGACTTTGACAGCCTTGATTTTAAAATCTTCAATGTCATTTTTGCACTTTGCAAATTCATCCCATGGGCCAGACTGGATTTTTTGGTGGGCCAGTTTTGGCCCTCGGGCCCCATGTTTAAGACCCCTGCTGTAAATGCAGCAGAGTTAGCATAATGGCTATTTTTCATCTGTAGGCCCTGTAATTAAATTGTCACCCTAAAAAGGTAGCATAAGATTATAAACATGTAACTTTAAAAACAAAATTAAAAATACTTTAACATGAACGAGTACAATACAAGTTTTGCAATAAAAAAATGTACAAATTAATAACACATCATAGTATTGGTATTGCAGAAGACGTATAATGCTACAGTAAACCCAAGCGTTTCTGAAAAAGCCCAGATGACACTTCCCTTGCATTTTGTGATAGTGACAACCCTGGATTAAGTAAAGTAAGCATGTGCGTGCAATACAGGTCAGTGCTGAATAAAAGTACACATTATTATTATTTTATGACCACATAGGGGCAATAAACACAAGGCGACAAGATGGATTTTCGTTTCTTTACAAAATATCCACACTGTGTTTTGAATTAGCCACAGATCACATGGCAAGACTAAGGGAAGCAGAAAAGCGTAGGAATAAAAAATAAACCACCCGACGTGAGATAATGCACGCAGAAATGGCAGCACTCATCCGCATCGTTTAAAAACACACGTATCTAGAGCTTGGAAACAAAGTGTAAAAGCATGAAGAGGAACAGCCTCGGAGGTAAAACCGGGGATAAGAGTTGTCTTTTTAATAACAATGCCTCACATGTCACCACTACAAAGACCCATTCTCCTCCGCCTGTGGATGGGGTTTCCTCTGAGGATAAAGTATCCCCCTGGCCATGGTCCACACGCCTGTGACTAGCCACCTTAGTGGGAGGACAGCCGGGCCAAGGAGACACCATCGACCTCAAGGAGTTCATTTACCTGCCTTTTCAAGGAACACCCACTGTGCTCAAAAGAGAACATACTACTGAGAAAATTTAGGGATTAAAAAAGAAAGGCTTATCATTAATCTATATGGCTGAGGCTATTACTACATCACTCCAAAAAGGTAGAAAAGGAATGCCCCTCTGGGAAATCATGTTATGAACTAAAACTCTACAAAGTTTGTTGGAGGGGGGCTGTGCTTTTGCTGTGTCCACTTCATAAATCCTCATTTTACTATCTTCCTGTGCAGTAGCAGCATTCATTGTTTAAACATTTACTTATTTTCAGTGCAACATATATCAGAAATGAATAAATATTGAATGTATGAATTAAACGTGCATCCCTCAGAGCCAAAAAACAACTCATTTTCCTCATCCATGTGTTATTTCTGCAGACATACGTATTTTAATTATAATCATAAATAACTTAAACAATAACATTTAACAAACATAATCGCAGGAACTACGAACTGGTTTTCACTTTATCTTTGATGGCCAGATTTCATGTGGTGCTCCAGGGTCAATAGTAACCTTAGCTCTTGTTCTGACCATGTGGGTGTTTCTGTCTTTTCCTGGTCTCAGAGCAGGTACTACAGATCGCAATCAGATAAGAGTAGACTGGGAGTACAGCCTATTTCCCTGCACATACAAAACCTGATTATTCATAAAGGATTGTGTTCCACTGACTGCACTTGAATTGAGATGTAAGAAACTTTTTTTTTTTTTAATTTTAGATAAAACCTCACACTGCTCCTAATTAAAGTTGAAAGTGCTCCATAAGTCCAGCTACACAGTTTAACGTCAGGCATCACGAGTCCCTGAAACCACAGAAACCTTTCAGAGATCAGGGGGGGAAAAATGGGGGTGGAAGTTGACAGATTTTTTTTTGTATAAGAGCTCTGTGGCTCACCTGGCCGTCTCTTTCCACTCCATTTCCTGCCCGTCCACAGAAAGCAGCTCGTCCAGTTCTGTGAAAAGCTGGGGGGGTGGGGGCCCATCGTCCTCCTCTCCCAGGATGAACCTGATCCTCTCTGCTGGAGAAACTGAGAAGAAGAAGGGACATGTTAGGGACCACAGCACTAATCCACAGTAGACTCCAACACCGTCTGTATAAACTGCAGATACCTGATCCTAATGCCTTGACATCTACATTAAAAGTGATTAATAATGGTAATGAGAGCTGTGAGTTCAATCAGACGTATCCCCTGTCCTTGTAGCAGTTCATCCTCCAGTCCAAATCAATGAAATTCCCTCAAAGCACTCATGGGATATTGTATTTTGGGTGCTTCTATGAAACTAGGTTCATTTTGGTACCAGGCATCTTTTAAAACACAATAATAAAAGAGAAATGTGGACAACCCCCTCCCCCGGGATGTACCTAAAGATGACCTCAAATGCAAAAAAAAAATTACACACTTGGTCTGAGCCAACTCAAAATTAATTAATTTTGAATTAAATATTGAGTCCAAAAATAGGAACGCAAAAAAATTAAAAACCTACCTAGTTTTTTTTTTGGTTTTTTTTTCAATAAATATTGGGGCCAAAAATAGGAATGCAAAAAAAAAAAAACACCTACCTACCTAGGTGTCAGTGCATATGATCTGGAGAACATGGCTTGAAATGGTCTTATTTGGCGCTATAAATAAAGACACTGTTAAATGTGTCGATCCTAGTGGTTTTTCTAAGTCAGACATGTGGGTTTTTCATGAATCTCGGTCTCATTCAGGTTTCGTATGTAACCCACTGTGTCAACTCATGTTACATGCAGAACCTGCCCATTTAAACACAAATAAATCCAGGAGTGATTTTGCAACGGCAGTCATTTTTGGAGAAACACTCTGCCTTGCATAATTAGTTTGATTCCCAAAATGTACCAATGAAAAAATAAAAAGATATTTAAAAAAAAAAAAATAGTAGCACATAATTTTCTGTGTTACATGCAGATTTCTGTATTAAAAAAATATGAAAAATGTGTTATATCTGAAAAATAGTTTCTCTTATCTCAGTAAATATTTATTTTTTAAAATAAACCTAAAATGCTTCCAAGCTTGCTTCATAACATTAGTCAACATCTGGGTTGAATTTTTAGCCCCTCCGTCCTGTTTTTAGGGACCAGTTTCAAAGAAGCTCCCATTAAACAAACCTCAATATAAAAGGTACACTGATTAAACATTTATAATGGTGGATTTACATACAGTACTGTGCAAAGGTCCAAGGCAAACGTCCATTTTGTTGGTTCAGTAAAGATTTATTGCATTAATTTTCTGATGTTTTATACCAGCTTTCTTTCAACACATGTCCGATGTCTCTAGTTGTCTGTGCTGATTCTTGTCATGGGGTCAAAGGTCACACTAAACAGTAACATTTAGTTCAGTTTTTGTGCGTGTCCTTTTAGCCTACGGACATATTTCAGGTATTGTTTTTTGGGGGGTTTTGTACCTAAAGAAAAGAGAATGAGATATAAATATTAGTGCTCATTTCACCCCTGTAGAAACAACAAACCTAGAGGTTGCCTAAGACTTTTTCACAGTCCAGTACATAAACATAACCCAAGAAATAGACCGAGCAACTTAAGCAACCCATCTCATAATCATATCACCATGTAAATAGGTGTAATAATTCCCTAAATGCTGTCACAAGCACAGGTAATGTTTCACCACAGTTTAATCTGGTTGCAAAAACTGAATTTGAGATTAGACTCATCTTGCACACCTAGAAGTCAAGTGAATAAACTAGAAAACAAAAGATCAGTGGAGGGTAAGTTATACAATAGTCCACATTACTTAACAACATTCACTTTACAAATAACTCTGATATTACTTCAGCATAGGCATTTATGCAGATATATCAGTATGCTTTTCTTCACTACAACTCACATTTAAAGGAAAGAGTAAGATAGCCATTTGTTTAGCCAACACTGAACTAGAATTAAAAAAAAAAACTCCTTTGCCATTTCTAATTATAGAATATAAAGCTTCATTAGTATCATTTCTCTACATTTGATTAGGTTAGCAAGTCTTTATAGGAACACACCTTGATGAGGAAGAAACTTTATATTCCAAGAAACTTTCACTTCCTTCTAAAAGAGGTGTGCCAAAATCTACACCACTGAATAGTAAGTGAATATTGATCCATGAAATGTTATTTTTTCACCACTTTTTCAGAGAATATACAGCTGTAGATTTAAACAAAAAAAGTGTGAGATGTAATTGGGGGTTTTTAAGAGGAAGCTTGAGTTGACAAATTTTCCAAACTGTATATAATGGGTTATCTATTATAGAAGGGCTACTTGGTATCCCTGTTAACACCTCTGAGAAAGTTGTGCAACTCTGGAGTGATGAGGCAAAGTGCAAGTTAAGTGTTAAGTCACAGGTGTTTATTAGTAGAGCTGTCTCTTGATGTACTTGACTGTACTAGTCAGACTTCCACAGGTCAGTACATCAACAACGTAACAGCACCCTTAACCTCTTAATCCTCAACAGCGCATCCTAGCTTTATTTAGACAGGTTGTTTTTAAAATAGTACAGTCAGAACAGGTCTAGTGCATGCAGGGAAATCTAACTGCCCTTAAGCGACACAAAGGTCAAGATCAGTGTCTTGAAAAGACTGGAAACAGCACCAGGATATGGCTCATTAGGTGTCTCCCATCAGCAAATTTGTGCAGGTCAGACACTAACGTCATCAGCATCGACCCAAAACAGAGAAACAAAGACTTCCTTCAGCCTCCCACATGGACATGGGGCCTTTCTGTCGCCCTTTTACCGACAGTCCAACTTGCAGAACCTGACTTTTGACGCGACGCTTCCTGAACGCCACAGGTGTACACAACACCATTCACCTCTTCAGTCTCACACTGTTATCAATGAAAACCCAGCTTTTGTTGTGGTTGCACACATAAGTTTTAAGTGGAGAGCGAGCAGAATAAACAGGATTATGTGGATTTAGATGGAGGGCAAAACAGGGGAAAAAAAACAACAAGTGGAGACTCTCGGTGCATCGTCTACAAGTGAGTGTTTTGAGTTGGGGTTTTGTCGTCTGGCGCATGTCATCCTGAACGCTGCCCAAGCCAGACCGTCAACTTATATTTGTGTATGTGCTGGTGGAGCACATACTGTCCCAGACATATTCTACCATTCTGCTTTTAGGGATATGTATTTTAACACATTACAAATAGACATAAGTATAGTAAAACAGTCACAGAAAAAAATATTAAACCATCAAACGTCATCAAAAACAATGGTTATGTAATCAAGTACTAACTCCTTTGTGTATCATGTGACTAAAACAGACAGAAAAGAAAACATGGAATGTCTAAAAGCACCGTTTTTGTCAGTACAATGTCATAGCTATTGATGTGACAACTTATATTATTTTAATTATCAAGAAAACCATGGAAAATGGATAGATATTAACTCTTACATTAAACTCTTTAGAGATATTTATGTTTTTATCATTATACCTAAGATTATGCAAGAGTTCTAAACTCTGGAACTCACTGCCACTGGAAATAAAATCCATCTGTGAGAAAAACGAAAATATCAAATTGGTAAATAGTGTGTATTATGTGTAGGTAAGTGAGTGAATAAATGTTTTATACTACGTAAATGCACTGCGGTAATTATGGACAATTTAATTGTGTTTTTATATAGAATAGTGTTTTTGTTTTTTGTCTTCTCTGGTTTTTTTTTTTTATACTATATACTGTAATGTAATGTATTGTAATGTACTGTAGTGCTGTAGATAAGCCCCAACAGCGACAGGAGTTGAAAATTAGCTCTAGCTATAAGCTCTATATGTATCACATCAGTGCAAGCCTATAACTGTGTTTGACTGCATTGTCCCTGACAAATAAATAAAGAAATAAAATAATAATAAATACAGTTTTCCAAACAAATGTACCTTTAGTTGCATCAGGCATTAAATTGAACAAAAAAGTGAAGAAAACATAGGGTGGCCTAATAATTTTTTCCACAACGTATGCACTTTAAATATTTACTATGAGAATCAAAAGTGCTAACAGGGACAATAGTGTAAGGACAAAGGTAAACCAGCAAGAAGCAACATGCCCTCTCATTAAAAAAGGGCAAAGACCTAATATGAAAATCTTCACAGGGGGTTGCTAAAGTGCTTTACTGCTCCACAGGAGAAAAATGTTTATCCCAATAGCAGCTCAAGCTTCATAGTACAGACGGATCTGCCCTCTCAGTCAACCTTCACAAGACTGTTTACACTTCAGATTGTCTATAAAGATAATGAGAGAGATGAGAACAAAAAACTCTAGAGTCTTTGTCCGTCTGGGGTAAGTTTAGGGGGGGCGTTTAAAAAGACCCTTGCTTCAGATGGGTTTACAGGCTCCTTCTATGTTATAATTTGGCTTGACTTGTGTTCTGACCGCATGTGGGTATACTGATGAGTCGCTGCTAGCATTGACATTAATACTCAAATATTTGCGCTGAAAACATTTGCATCTAATCTGCAATTTATGGTGAAACACGCAAAAGAACTGGCAATAATCCTGTGTAAATGAGCTGTGATAGTTGTAAGGTTTTTTATCAAGTCAATATATACGTACATTATTACAATACTGGTTCCTGTATTATGTTCGTGACTGATTAACATGTGTATTGTAAAACAGTATGCCTTCAAATACATTCATATATAATGGCCCCACAAGCAAACTTTGTGTGACTCATGCAGTAATCAGAGAGGGCTTGTGACATCTACACACAGATTAATGTGAGCAAAACTCTTATCACATCATGGCACCTTCGAATGACTAAGCACACGGGCTGCTTTACACCAGAGTGTAACAAAGGAGGATTACAGAGTCGAAGGAGCTAGCAGCATGAAGAGGATTACTCAAGTGCTTGTCTGTTGCAAGGAGTCTATGAACCGGTGGCTTAAGAGGACACAAGCATGAGCAGGAAAGAAGCGATCACATTTAGGATATTGAATGAAAGTTGGTACGTTTTCTCATACTTTACTTATCACCGTACTGTCCTTATATCCTGTCAAATTAAAGCCCGTGTCGGCGTTATTGACTTAAAATAATCTGCTCTGATCTGGATGCACACAGAGCTAATAATCAAATGCTTTGACACTGTTCTGTAGCAGCTGCTGCATATAAATAAAGACTGACATATGAAGAAACAGATGTAAATTCCTCCCAACACGCCTGATGCCAGAGGTCGCTGTATCTGATCTGTACTAAACAGGTCTGTAATACATTCCATCCAATCTACTTTAAATAGTCACATTATCTAGACAATTAAATATTTAGTTATGCAGCATGGTTTTAAAATGGACTGATTGCCCTGCTGCACACTAAAATGGACAATATTTTCTTTATATTTTGTTTTTTTTTTAATTTATAAAAATCCAAACATCCACTGGCAAACAAAAATCATCTACTAATCTAAAATGTCTAATAACTTCTGAGCCACTAAACCTATTAATACATTGAAATAATAGGTGTAAAATACAGTTTGTCATTTTTTTCATGGTCCTCAGATATGTCCCATTTGTCTGTAGTGAACATAGAAACACCGTAATCTACAACACTGATTCACAATGACGTTTGATATATGATAGTGATTGGACACACTTGTTTTTACATTCAGTTATTGATAGCTTTTCTGGAAAAGTCACTTTTTCCATCAGTTTTCTGTGTTTTTGATCTAATAAAATTCAACTTTAAAGTGAGCTTTTATGAACATCTACATGATCAGTGAATTAAATATAGAAAAATACACGTTTTTTACTGAAAAAACAAAATACAAAACACAAAATACAGAGAATAATGTGATAATAAATTGTGATTAATCACTTAAGAAAGCTTACAGATGGAGAAAGTGCCACAAAAGTAGTAGTGGGTCTTTATGGGTTAAAGCAGCCTTGATCTCTGATAGTGCAGTCAGTTCATCATCACTGCTGAATAACTACTACAGTACATCCAGGTGCCTCTGCGTCAAAGCCAATGTTTCTTATCTAGGCCTTATCGCTTTATCACCTTAATATGTTTATGTAGTTCCCATTAGCTGAAAATTTGTTAAATTTATACACAACTTATTTGGTTCTTACCAAGATAAAAAAAAAACAAAAAAAAAACAACTTGCATTTAGAAGTGTTAGGTAATTTATCTTGTTTTAAAAGTTCATACATCTGTAGACATACTTATTTCTAGATTTAACAATCTCAATTCAAGAAATCTTGAAATGATCTTACTGCATGGATAGATATTTCATTTGTTTTGTGTAGCTTTTTCCTCACATTTAGTGTTTTTATCTTGTTTTTAGATGTCCATTTTCACACTGTATGCCTTAGATTTTCTTTAAGGTGGTGTATATCAACTTTTGCCTCAGTATTTTCTCCAAGTTTTCCTGCACCAGTCTGCAAGTCTGTAAAATACTCCAACATTTTATGACATTATCAACAACTGAATGGCTCTTGATGCCTGTAACAGGGCTTTAAAGTCAGGACATAACAAGTAATTACTGATTTTGAGAAAAGCTGAGGTTGCTGGTACTGCTACCTTTGTCTACACATGCTCTGATAAGATTCAAGGTAAATCCTGGCCTACTGTCGCCGCCTCCCCATCTCAAACCCATTCTGATTCCTTAATGGTTATTTCCAGCACCGGTTAAGTAGAGAGTAAACACTCTCTCCATTATGCCAGCCTCCAGGCAGCAGCACTGTGGGGTGAATTCCAGAGTTGTGAACGATAATTCTGCATCTTGCAAATAGCTTTTAACCTGATTGTAATTTTGGGATTGCCCCTTCTAAGAGCTTTATGTGGCGGAACATAGATTTACAGAGGCTCAGGAATACAACGTGGAGATCCCATATGATTACAAGGCTCATTTACTGTACACTGATGATAAACCACAGCATCAAGGTCTGAACGCTCTTTGTTTAATTCTTTCCCACATGAGAAATGTCTCTATCCTTACATTCAGGGTTAAGTCTGACCTTTATGTAAAGACTCTGAGAATCGCAATTCATCCATGGACAGAAAACAATCTTGGGATTAATGTTGCCATCATGCTACTTTAAGAGGAAGCTTAAAGACATCTGGTGGGGTTTTGGATGTAAGAAGATGCCTGACAAGGATTTTTATGTGTATATTAATGTGCATTTTGCATCTTTATCTCATCTTGAAAGGCTACAATCCATTGGGTTTTGCAATTGAAAGATATAGATAAATTCCTCTTATTAAATATTAATGAAACCACATTGGTCTGTGTATTCCTGACACTTATTTTTTTCAGTGCAGATCCCTGTTTTTCTGGTCACTCCATTTTACATAAAACTTTTTCCATGTCTGTATGTCTTGATATTTTGCAGTTCATCCGTTTTATATTTCTCTCATCTACCTGCTGTGTTAAACTCACTGTACTGCAAAACATCATCTTGAAAGATAATACAAAATTTGCCCTCAGATTATAAACTTTTGGAATATAATTCAGTTAGAGATCAGGGAAATCTTCAGGGTGCAAACAATTTTCAAATGGGATGAGTTGCTCTTTGGGTATATTTACTCATTAGGCACTAATAAGGACACTAAACGTTTGGTTGGAATGTCGAGTATAGCTGCTCAAACAGTTAAAACTAAAAAATGGTTAAATCTAAATGCCACAATCATGGAAGATTGGCATCAAATTGTTTACTCTGTTTACGTGATGAAGCAAATGGCATTTTACATCAGACTTTAAAATGATAGACTGGATAAAATATGGGAGAAATGGAGAACATATATGCTATTAAAACGACCGGACTTTGTATAAATCTTTATTATTATTATTATTATATTATTATTATCTTTTTTTTTTTAAATATACCTTCTTTTATCTATGACGCTGTATTTCCCTGTATATTAACACTGTACTCTGTTTGTGTACACCCCTCTTTAAATGTTATTGTCATTTTTACTTTTTCGCTCTCCTGCAAAAAATCTTCTTAGCAAAAAAAAAAAAAAAAGATAACACAACCCTTTTATTTACATAAGCACAGCCAATCCAGTGTAATTTTCAGATCAGCACTTCTGTTCCCATTAAATCTGTTGAGTGTAGGTTTCTTCCTGGTAATTTTTATTCTTTTATTATTATTTGTTTTGCTTTCTTGGCTGCTGCTGCTACCCCACCCACACCTCCCTGCTCTAGTTGAATACCTCCTTAACTACAGAAGCAACGATATCCTGTAGGATGTGATTCACAGAGTGCTGCTGGACCTCACCCAACAGACTTAAACACACATCTCAGGGGTGATTCATCCTTTAGTAATATGCCTCTTATGAATTATGTCTGGATTTTACTACTGAATTCCACCAATGCTTCACCCAAACTCACTGAGAGGTTTGAGGATGTTCGCAGAAGATTCGTCCCCGTCTGACTTATATCCCTCCACGCTCGGTTCCAGTCGATCCCTCTTGTCCTTGTGGCTGGACTTGCGTCTGTGGCGTCTCCTCCGGTGGTAGCTCTTGGGAACATTCACACCAATATACACAGTGTGGTGACCTGCCACGACACAATAGAATACAGGGAATACAGATCAGATTAGACGCATATTTAAAAGGAAATTACATTAATCCTGTGTGCTGGAAATCTGTATCGCTACTGTAACTGCAGAGACGGGTGTGCTGAGTCAACAACAAATAACAACAAACCCATA
>JAPTGZ010000005.1:37663729-37680507 GCA_029814645.1 Fowleria isostigma
TTCTCTTCAGGTTAGAACACGTAGCAGGTGTGACTAATGTTTTAGCGTTAGAGCACCTTGGATTCATTTTAGGGACGTACAACAAACTAATCTGTTGCCATGGTGATCTGTCACTAGACTAGCCAAAGAGTTTAGGTTTGAGAACGGACAAGGATTGGACTGGAAAAGAAAAAATGTGACATGGTTCCGTTTGTGCAAAGTTTGCACAGTTTGCACTTTTAATGTTCCGAGGTGTGCAATGGAAACAGCCTCATTAAACCACGGATAATGTTCAAATTTTCATCTTTTGGTTTATACAAGGTTTATTTGTTTTTCTGGAAAAAAAAAGTTACATTCTTGTCATAATTGCAATTGTACATTCCTATTCTTATTTAGAAAAATATTGTCTAGGGAGCAGTCTGGTTCAATTTATTTCTGTTATTCAAGCAAAAACTTATTTTTAATTTGAAAAAAAAAAATTAAGGGAAAAATAAAGAGTATTGCTATGATATTGATGTTTCTTTTAATAAAACGTTAGAATTGCACCACTTTTACCATATTGTTGGGGTTGAGGGGGGACTGGAGATTTTTGTCTTCCAAATGGGGCCCGACAAAATAAGACTGAGAACCACTGCATTAGATAATAAAAAAAACGGTTAGTGATATAATTTGATGAAAGAGATACTTTGCATCATCAGTCAAGCACATGGAGAAATAAATCAGTGCCAACTACTTCCTACTCAGCAGCACATTCAGGAAATGATGAGTAAATGTCTCCAGGAAGTAATTAGAAAAAGAGAAAACTTACAAATACCATGATTAACTCAACAAGATAGTGCTGAAACCACTACATCTTTAACCCATTCCACAAAATACTGTGTAAAACTTTGCGGGTGTCCTCCTGTTGAGACTGCAGCATGTCCCGTGGGTCTAAATGACACCCTTCGTACCAGTCTGAGGTCAGTCTGGTTTCCCAGAATCCACCTGCAGTGGTCATACAGAGAGGTAATGGGGTCGTGCAGCTACGATTTAATACACACTTTGACATACTGCCAGAAATACTGACGTCATTCTCTTTGTGTGCACCCTTAAGTGTTGGTTTGTGAAACATGTGAATGTCCGAGTAAACCAGTGTGGGCGTCTCCACACAAATTCTTTTGTGGCTTTAGTCTGACAGCAGCCAGCACCGAACAGGATCAGCACACTTGAAGAAACATCCTCCTGCTCAAAAATATGACAAGCCTGCTTGTTCTTACATCTGTTATCTTCTCAGATTTTAACTGACTTATACCCTGTGCTGATACTAGAAGGAAAACATCATAGGATTAAGAGGAAACACATATGGGTGCATCTATGAGACAAGTCCCTAAAAACAGGACAGAGGGGATGAAAATTCAAACCAGATGTAGACTAATGTTATGAAGAAAGTTTGGAAGCATGTTGGGTCTATTTTAAAAAATAAATATTTACTGAGATAAAAGAGAAAATATTTTTCAGATAAAATTATAAAATTTCATAGTTTTTTTTTTATTATTTTTTATCCAAAAATCCACATGTAACTGTAAAAAAGGGCATAAAAATTAGCGCTAATATTTTGTTGAATATCTTTTTATTCTCCCACAGATACATTTTGGGAATCAAACCAATAATGCAATTCAGAATGTTTCACAAAAATGACCGCTGTTGCAAAATTACTGATGATTTCTGTGTGTTTAAATGGGCAGATTTCGTGTGTAACACGAGTAGACACAATGGGTAACACACAAAACCTGGAATGAGACTGAGATTCATGAAAAAACCACATCTGGATTAGAAAAACCACTAGGATCCTCACATTTAACATAGTGTCTTTATTTACAGGTGCTATATAAGACCATTTCCAGATCAAATGCACTGACACCTGGGTAGCTTTTCCTATCCCAATTTTGGTCCTTTTTTTGGCCCCAATACTCTACTAAAAAATTATTAATTTTGGGATGTTTCAGAGCAAGAGTATATATGTATTTTTTTTTTTGCATTTAGTGTCTGAAGTCATCATTAGATCTAAATTTCTCTTTTATTATTGGGTCTAAAAAGCAAAGTGCCAGGTACCAAAATAAACCCAGTTCCATAGAAGCACCCATATATGAAAAAAATACTGATCTTTCAGTTACATAACGTACATGGAGACCGTCTTACCTTCGACTTCATCATCACAGATATGTTTAACAAAGGATGCCCCCCTGTCCAGGACTGCTTCATCCTCCATTCTGCAAGAAGAAATTATGAAAATAATGAATAAAAATAAACTGAATGGATTGTAACGTTGTAATGTACAAATCAAAACTCAACATCCACTGACCAGGTTCTCACACCTGCACGCTTAGTCAAACTAATACTTCAGTAAATCAAGTTCTGAGGTACAGCAGTGTTGTCATGTTTTTAAGTTGCGGTAATTTACATTTCTTTAGTGTTATTAATCAAAAATTCCAATTATTAACTGTAGTCTCCGTTTTCAGGTTATAGCTAATCACAGCAGTTTTCAGACTGGTAGGAGGGTTGAATGAGTGGAGTGGCAAAGCAACATAAGTTTATTTGTATAACACAATTCATACACAGGACAATTCAAAATGCTTTACAGAAATAGAAAAGAGGAAAAATTAAAAGCACACAATGACATTTAAAACATAGTCAATAAAACATAAATACTATTCAATTAAAACAAAGTAAAAGACAAGAGTGCAGATAGAAGCTGTTCAGTTATTATAAGCCCACTTGAACAGAGCCTGGACTTGAACACCGTCAGAGTAGAGGCCCGTCTCACGTCATCAGGAAGTCTGTTCCAGAGTTTAGCTGCATGGAACTGAAATGCAGCTTCACCATGTTTAGTCCATGTTGAGTTAGAATGTGAGTGACTGACAGTTGTAATGATCAGATTTGGACTGAGAGGAGAGATATGGAAAAAGGAGGTGTGTATTTTTTTTTTACAGTCTGGTTTGTTTTTGGCCCTTAGAGCCTTAACTGAAAGCTCCATCTAACATGGATAAAAACATATAAGTATGGAATGCAATCCAGATGACTCATATTCAGTAACTTCCAATTCAGCAAACTACTGATGCGGAAAATTTGCCTGAAAAAGCCATTTGTTTCTTTTTTGAACTGTCAACCAATGTGACAAAACAAGAAAAGGGAACAGGTACAATGACAGGTATATCAAGATGTCATTTCCATACTAATGCAGCTGGTTATTATTGCTGGAAAAATAAAACGGAGAAAAAAAAAAAAGAAAAACATGTTGCATAAGTGCACAGCAAAATGGCAAAGTCAATCACCTGGAAAGCCTCTTCTTGCCTTTAAAGTACATTAACATTTTGCATGCTGCCATACTCACCCACATATTCTGTGACCATAATGTCACATTCTTTTCCACCTACATTAACGCTACTGAAATGAAAGTGTTTAATAGCCTTTTCTTCAGTAAGAGCCCGTATAAATCAGATGAACCTGCGCAAAGATTCATAATGGAGGTTCTTCTCAGTATAGAATCCATTATTTAAGAGTCCACTAAGGTCACCTACATGATCTATGGCCTGAACATGCTTCAGAAGCCTTAGTCTAAAAAGGAAAAGAGAAATAATCTATGGTTTAGGCTTCGATATACAACGCAAAAATAAACCATGCATATTTATTTAACACATAGGTGGTTATATTCCTATTTTTTCCACACATATTTTGGTTATATAATGTAAATACTGTCAAATGAGTTAATTACAATCTCTATGGGGCTATTTTTTCATTGTCCTGTTGTGAAGTTTATAGACAGGAAGTATTGAAACTTCATTAGGTTAAGTTATTAATGAGAAATAGAGGTGGAATTAAATAAGTTCCCACTTCTTTTTGAGCATAAATGAATTCGAGTCGTCAAACTTACATATATTCTAGTGCACAATATATTGTTTGAGCATCGTCATTGCAATGTACATGTGCACAACAGTCACATCGCAGGTCCTGCAACGTGGGAGGAAAATGTACTCAACATGTTCTCATGTAGTTTCAGGGGTACACTATACACAGTTATCTACCAGCCACAATTGTTCTTATTCAGTTTGGAGTGATGAGTCGCTGGTCACAACATGGAAAAATGAGCAACAGACTGGAGAAAATCACTGAAAATGAAGACTTATCAGTTATCTGGTATTATTTTGGCTACAAGAAGGATAATATTGAAACGTGTTCTGTGTTGACAGTGCCTTGCAATTGTTGTCACGAGAGGTAACAACTAATTTGTTTGACCATTTATGTTGGCACCACACAGCTATTATATCCTTCTGAGAATTTTTTTTTATATCAGAGTTTTTTACAAAATTGCAATGTCAGTTTTTTCCAATATTGTGCAGCCCTAATGTATTCTGTTGAATGTCGTTGCATTACCAGATATTGTTGTATGCAGGTCATTTGTGCTGCTTACTCACTTGCTCAAAATAAATAAAAATGAATGAATGGATGAAGAAATGAATGAGTGTGAATGATTTTTTCTAAGTTTAGTTTATTTTGTGTGATTTTATTATTCTGTATATAATGTATGTAAAGATATTGGTGTTTTTTCAATGTTGTTATACTGAAAAACCTTGAATAAAAAATTTTAAAATTAAAAATAAAAAAGCGTGCAGTTATTCCTAAGTACAAACTGAAAGCATTTGTTTTAATCTCATCTCCAATGAGGCTGACACTCGCCACTTTAAGTCTGCATGCGAATCATTCTCTTTCCATTGTATCGAGGAAACTACACAAGCGTGTCAGTGTCAAATTAGGAGTTCATCTGGACAATCTCACTGACTCAGAATGAAACAGTTTACGGTCATCAACTACAACAAATAAATACTCCGTTTATGGTGCACATCAAGAATGTCAATAAACTTATAGATAGTTTCCATTTGGCACCAAACAATCCCAGACTGAGGATGACACAGGTCACAAAATGAGGGGATGGAAGCAGTGTACACAGACTGTTGAGTAAACAAAGTCAGGAAGGATACAACTTGTTCCTCCGATTGCACCGCTCATCTGAATTTCCCATGTGGATACTACCATATCAGAGCTCCAGGAGAGATAGTGGAATAACACTGGGGGCAGACGTAATGTCAAACCACCAGTTCTCAAAAGAGATCCGGATTGGTACAAGTATAGCCTCTGTACAGTGTTTTTTGTTGCCCACTGTTATTTACAAAAAGAAAAAAAGGAAAAAGAAAAAAAAAAAAAGTAGAAAGGTCAAGTTCCCACACTATCATTTAGGTGCAGGCTTCTTTTGTTTCTTGATCAGTTTGTCCCCTGTCTTCATTCTCTTCAGGACACAGGTACAAGAAATACAAGCAGCTACAGGAGATTACCGCTGTCTTTTATAGGGAACGTGTATCATATGTAACGAGAGCTGGACAATCTGGCAACCTTATATCATGGATGATCTAGAACAGGGCTGTCGAACTCAGTCCGGAGACACATTCAGCTCAATCTGATCTGGAGTGGGTTGGACCAGACCAGAATACTAGCGGTGAACAAAGTTAAATTATGTTGTGAAAATGTTTACCGAAGGTTTACTTAAAATGTACATAAATAACATGAACAGGCAGAATTTTAATTGCAATTTTAATAATATTATACCTCAGTTTATCATTTACACATATTCATTACAATTCACAGATTACACATACAGATTACAAATACACAAAACATTTACTTACAGGTAGAATATTAGTAATATTGCATTTATTTTTCTGTAGACATTTCAGCTTGTTCACATTTTTTGTGAAGGGATAGTTTGTAAGTATATAATTTCATGCACCTTTACTTTTTAGATTAGAAACATTTGGAGTTGTCATTATTAAGAGATTGTTATGATAGTATTTTACTAGTCTGACCCACTTTAGATTGAATTGGTCTGTATGTGGAGCCTGAAATAAAGTAATGCTGACATCCTTGATTATTAATGTCCTCAGAGTTTCAGTCCCATCGCTGTATAGGACCTTGTGATGGGTCAGTTTTGGCCCAAGGGCCGTATGTTTGACACTGGTAATCTAAAGCTTTTCAAGGGAATAAATATGTGTTGTCAACCTTTCCTGGTCTGCTAATATTCATATTAAATGCACCTAGTAAGAGTTTATGCAAGTTATTACTTAATCAAATAATATCTTTACAAAATGATGCAAAAGTGCAAAGTATTTAGTCAAAGAAGCAATTTTAAAATTCTACATTAAAAGTATTTGTTTAGGATATTTGTGTAAAGTGCAATTATTCTGCAGTTGATGAAAAAAAATAAAAATGAAATGCTGACCTCAGAGTAAATTCCATCAACTCAGTTCAGAAGCCAAACCAGCAACTCTTAACGTCTCATTTATTTTTACTGAATCACTGGTGTAAAATCCACCATTGTCCATGAAGTTAAATAGAACAAAAATCTAATACTTGTACCTCTTCTCATAAAATAGTTGTGACCATATGGTTTTTCTCTCAATAAAATGTAACTGAGACTCAGTATGTCATCCTTACACCCGGTCAAAGGTGATTACTGATGTGTAGAAATAGGAATAAAAAGAGGAATGTATCTGAAAACTAAATTATTCTGACTTTATGGATGACTGTGTAAGGTGAATGAGTGCACAATCATTTTTGTTCATAATAAAACTCAGATGGGACAAATCAGATCACAGTTTATGCAAGAAGTGTTAAAAATTGCACCTCCAACAGATGTGTGGTACCAGCCAAAACCTTCTCATTCTATGGTTCCTCTTTTATTTTGACATTGAGGGTTACTTTTGAAGATATAAAAGCCATGAAGGGAAACATGTGGAATTATGTAGTTAAAAAAAAAAAGCATTACACAAACCAGAGTATGTTTTATATTTTGGAGTCTTGAAAGTTTCCACGTTTTGTTTTGATGACCACTTTGCACAGTCTTGGCATTCTCTCTATCAGATGTCTTGAGTTATAATCTACAATTTAGAAAGTAATAGAAACCACTGAATGAGAAGAGGCATCAAAATCTTTGATGGGTACAATATGTACAAAAAGATCTTTTGGGAAGAGTGTTCACTTCATCGATGCTCTGACTTGTTTCAGGTCTAAAATATCTAATAATACAAAAATGTGGAGGTTTTAAATCAAACGTGAAAAAACTACCATACCACAGCTTGGTACTGTGTGGTTGTAACTTGTCTACATTTTACATTAGTGACAAAAATGGTAAATCAGAATGTGGATTGAGATTTTGCTGGGTTTGTTAATTAGCTGGGTGATCTGAAAAGAATGTCAAATCTTTGTCTGTAAACAGTGAAAAGAGAAATTTGTTTATAGCTGGCACCAAATACAGCTGAGAATGGACAGTCCTTCTGTATTACCAAGAATTTAACCATTAAAATTAAATGATCTGTTCATTTATATTCTCTGTTTATCTATTCATTGGGCTAAATTTTAACCAATTTTAGCCGATCATTAAGGTTTTATGACACTAAATTGCCAAAATAGCTTAAGTATTTCAGTAAATTCTTACCTGAAAAATCACATATTTTGAACCTTATATTCATGGAAAGCATATGAAGAAGTCTGTCAGTAATGTGACATTTAACTCTGGTACCAAAGTGTTGTCTCATGGGAGTAGGTCATATAACACACAGTCAGGAGGGCCTTCAGAAAACCACACACACACACACACACACACACACACACACACACACACACACACACACACACAAGAACAAGGGAAGCTCAGGTTGCATGTTTACTACTGGTTATATATCCAACCAAAGGAGCTATGATAAACACCCCACACCAAGACCTGAGTCAGGAAGACCCTCATTAGCAGGGGTCTTGCCCAGGGGCCAAAACCAACCCACCAAAAGGTCCAATCTGGTCCATGGGATGAATTTGTGAAGTGCAAAAATTACACTGAAGATATTAACAATCAAGGATGTTGAACTTATTTTAGTTCAGGATCCACATTCAGATCAATATGAACTACAGTAAAATAATGACATAACCTACAAATAGTGACAGCTCCATTTTTCTGGGTTCAACTTGAGTAGTTTTGTTCTTTTGAAACAATGACCTGAGCAAATGAGACATTGAATGAGAAATTGGTCTTATTTTAAAAAATTTTAACATGGTACTTGTTATCACATGTTTGTGTAACATTATGTGTAATGCACATGAATAAATGATAAGCTGAAGCAGAATATTGTTAAAACTGCACTTATTTTTCTTACAGATTTCAGTTTTTTCATGTTATTCATCTGTTTTTTCTGAAAAGATTGTTTGTAAATGTAATTTTTTTCATAATTTTTTTATGTTTTTATTGCACTTAAACAGAAAAAGTTGCCATTATTTATATGGCATGATGCTATTCCTTTACTGGCCTGGCTACTGAAGATCCAGTTGGTCTGAATGTGGCCCCTGGATGAAATGAGGTTGAGACCCCGATCATGAGGAACATAACACAGGTGATAAAACCATATCCAGGATATAAGAGGAGTAAGACGCATGTACACAGTCTACCAGTTCCACACAGTAAACAGGTATGGAAGATGGGATGTGCGGAGGGTGAGGTGATGCTGGGTAATAACTGGAACAAGTGTGGAGAGTAAATTAAAAAACACTGCAGAGTCAAAAGAACTGAACATGAACTTTTACATGTGCATCAAAACATCAGGCAGATGATCCACATGGGAAACACAGGAAATCTTCTGGATCTTCTTTTTCATTTCCTACATTGATCCTGTCTGATTAATCAAAAAAAAAAACAGGAGACAGCCGGGTGAGGTCCAGCTGTAGGCGTATCACTGGTCAACTTCTCACTTGGGTTCCTGATGACCTCATGAGGCTGGATAAACCTGCGAGTGCGTGAGGAGCCGGGATCAGCTGCTCGGGATCAGGGATCATCCCCATCTCTTTACAGAATGACGCATCCAATCCCACCAGCCAGGTTCAGCGCGAGGGAAGGTGCCCTGGCGTAACTCATGACAACAACGCAGCGCAAGGATGAGTTAAGAGAACACAGGGCAAGAGTTGACAGGCACCTCCAGACTTTTGGAGGCCGAAGGGAGTCCTGATGGGGTTCTGTTCAACCAGTTATAGTGGATCTAAGCCTTAGAAAGTTTAGTTTAAGTAGATTTCACTAATGCTGTGTTATCACATTACACAGGATACATTTGACCATTTAATATTAGTAGGCGGTCATATCTGAAAAAGGCTCAAGTTGTCACAGTTTAACCCTTGTGTGCAGAGTGTTCGTATTTTGGTTTTTCAGCCAATGTTCATGGGTGTGGTGGACCCGTTGCTTTTGTAGATTTTTAATTCAACATAAAGAATTTTTTTTTAACAATTTATTGTATTTATTAAAATACTCAACAGGTGTTTACTTCATCCCAATTACAAGCAAAAAAAAAGTATAAATGTTTAATATTTGCCTTTGTTAAACCACATTGACCACATTAAGTGCTACTCATTTTTAGTTTTTTTTAAATTAAATGTTATAGTGTATGATCAAGATATAAGAGAATGAAATTCACTAAAAATTTACTGATATTTTTTTATAATAAAAAATGAAAATGGGTCCCACAGACCCAAACATCATACAAGGGTCAATGCTATTAACCCAAAAAGACCCAAACATCCACCAAAATCTATTCTAAACTTGTTGATACCTGTTGATTCACTGATTCCATCAATTCATGTTAGTAACTGGTGTAAAATGCAGTTTATCAACTTTTCATGGTCATCAGATATGACCCATTCGGACATTCAGAGGCTCTGTAGTTACCGTGGAAACACCTTCGGCAACACTGATTCATCAGTAAAACAATGACAGTGGATGGAGACACTGGACTTGGGTTCAGTTAATGATAGATTTTACTGTTAATGTCACTTCTTCAATTTTCTCTATTTTTAATAACAATCTCAACTTAAATTCGAGATTTTATGGAGATTTTACCGATATGATCAGTGAATTGAATATAGGAAAATACCTGATTTGTACTTAAAAATGCAAAATGCTTAGAATCATATTAAAATAAATAGTGATAAATCACTTAAGAAAGATTAAAAATAGAGAAAAGATTAATTTGGGAACTGCCGCAAAAGAGGCACTGCATGCGTCTTAATGGGTTAAAGGTGCTCAGATGCCCAGGTTAAACTGCACCTCTTATGTAATGATCTTCCTCCTTTTGGGTTTACCTTAGCTTTTGGAATTTCTGCTAAATGGATAAGGAAATGAATGTTTTCTAGACAACATTCTGCAGGGCACAATAGAGGTTTTATGCAAGAAGTTTCCAGGTAGTGAAATTATGAAACAAAAGGACAGTGAGAAGAATATAGATGGCACAGAGTGATGACGAAAGACACTCTGCCAGTGAAACCAGATTTCTCCACACTCACAAAAGGCAGAGGTATGAGGAATTGTCATATATTTTTACAGCTTCACCTGCTGTTGTGAACAGAGTTCACACCCAGGTGAAGGCTCCATTCTGGGCTTTTCCCACATCCTTTGTTGAGGGTGTTAATATCAGTATGAGACACTGTAAAAATACTCACATGAGATCATTAATAAGCAGAGGTGGAAAGTAATGAAGTATAAGTACTTTGTTACTGTACTAAAGTAGATTTTTTTTTAGGTATCTTTACTTGAGTATTTATTTTTCTGGCAACTTTTTACTTTTACTCTCTTCATTTTTGCATTAATTACTTTATGCTCCTTATGTTCTCACAATAGACTTGTTACTTTTTCAAACTAAATGAATGTAATAGTCTAGGGGTAGGAATAAATAAGTTTTATTTCTTCTCACTCCCCTTCAGGCTGCTAGGGTTGTATATTAATAGTAAAATACCGTATATATTTATGCATCATGTATATTGTGTACACAAAATGTTTACAACCAATGTCTCTGTATATTTCCTCCATGTATATTTGCTTATGTAAATTTTTCTATGTATATCATGTTTACAGCAAACTATATTATATCTGTGTACACATAATGATATGTATATAATCGGTATTTTACATTGTACATGATAATTAATATTATACATGGAAAGCACAAGCCCAAATAAATAAGTCAAACAAACAGTACATAAAATATGACGCTTGTGGGGAAATCAGTGTGACGATGAGAAGGGAGTACAGGATGTGGACAAGGGTCAGTACTATTCACTGTGGAATTAGAAAACAAACTTTTAGAATTTTGCCTGGTTAAATTAATATTATTTCGTTTGTGACCAAAAAAATGCACTTTTGCTTTTTACTCTATTACATTGAGAAGTTGTACTATTTTACTTTGACTTAAGTAAAAGGTTGAATCAGTACTTTTGCTTTTATGATAGTATTTTTTTTTTCACACAAGTAGCTGCACTTCTACTTAAGTACAGAATGAGTACTTTTACCACTTCTGCTAAAAAAAAAAAAAAGTGCAGATGAAGCGAATTATGCGAATACCTACCAGGTAAAGGTAGGTTTAGTAAAAACTCTGTGTCTATTCACCCCGAGTTTCGCTCATTTTAGGGTGAAACAGACTCAGAGCACTAAACCTGTTTTGTGAAACAGAGCCCAGCACACGTTTCCGTATTTATGGTTGCCGCTCTGCGTCATTGCGCAACGACGCACAAACTGGCCCACGTTGGAGGATGTTTTCGTTGGTTTTGTTTTGGTTTTTTTTGTATGGTTTTAACTTTTTTTTTACGCCACATGGTGCGTGTGTGACGCAAACACTCCCGACACACGGCTTTATTCATAAAGTCACAGCTGAGATGGTTACTTCACCTGAGCTTCAGTGCGTCTCTCTAATTCACTGTGGCAGGTTCTTGGAAAATAGATTACCGGCCCCGTTCAGCGCCACAGCCAGCGTTGGCGACGGTGGCTTATCCTACCCAAGGTGTCACATGGGTTCAGATGAATGAAACCAAACATAAACACGAGTACAACACTGATCAATTCCACAGGTGGGTCTGAGTCAAAGTGATCGAATAAAAGACGCATGAGTGACCGGACACATTTACGCACCAGAGGATGAAAGGACACAGTGCCAGATCTTCATTAGACATATTTATATATTATTTTATCTCCACCTGAACCGTCTGTGATGTGGATCTGACGGATGGGTTGAAACTCCAGCCTACCTTAGACGTGTTGACATAAGCAGGCTGCGGAAACAGCTGCGTAAAAAAAAAGCGCTTAAATGAAAAGTAACGCACAGACAACTTACTTGGTCTTTTCAGAACTCATGGTGTCAGTCTTGGATGATGTCCACTCGTCCTCCTCGGTTCTGGTTCCGTTTGTAGCCTCTGTTTGGGAAATGTTCACCTACTGCAGCTGACGCGCTTTTTTTTTTTTCACTGGATGAAAAGTAAGAAACAAGTCGAGGAGTTGGACTCGGAGCTATCTCGCTGGAATGACTTCTTCGACTCTACAGATCAAAGTTAACCCGGGACACGCAATCCTCATATCGTGCCGGATTCTTTCAGGTCGTGTGTGGATCTCATCATCTTCAGAGAAAAGCCTGGTTTTGAGTCTGGCTCAGAGCGCATGGAGACTCGGAGCGCAGCGTGTCTTTTTCCATATTTAAAGTGCCATCCCTCCTCCTGTGTGACGACACGGAGGGGTGGAGGTCACCAAGTTACTCCTGGGTGGCGCACAAACCTCTACTTATCCGAAGGTTTCACTGTGCATGGAGAGACTAAATAACACTTAAATGTCATGTTTTTTTGAAGACTTTAGTGTTTTAAGAGCACACAGGTTTCAGCACTGAGATTCAACTTAATGTGGTGTCATTCTAATACCTGCGTAATGATGACATTTAATTAGATATTTACCAGAAAAAATTGCTGGAAATAGACTTTAACTTAAATTCTTTGAAAAGTTATACTAAACTCATACTTGAGAATTTTTACGTTACATGTATTTCTTATTTTCTAACTACAAAATGTAACTTTTTTTTTGCTTTATAATTAAAATAAATTAAGTGAAAATAAAGCACCTATCACTGGAATCTTGAAATTCCCAGGTCCAGGAAGGATAAGCAGTTGTCTGCTCTTATAGTGAGTGGCGACATCTGCTGGAGGAGGATGATAAACCTGATGTTTAGAGCAATGATCATTTCATTAAATGAAACATTTCACTGGGACTATTTTATTTTTTTGAGCGTGTGCACTCCATATAAAACAATGATTATATATATCTCATGTGTACAGATACACATAGTTTAGTGTACACACAATATACATAGAAAACCTGACATATGTAAATGTGCATAATCTAAGAAAGATGTGCATTTCATATTATGGACTGGTTTTGTGGTATACAATGGAACTAAATATCAAACTGAAAACATCACAATTTCTAAAGATGTATAAAACATTTCAGTTATGAAATGGACAGTTTATTTTTGCTATGTATAATATTTTGAGGGTTTTTTGCAGGATTGTTTAGAATTTATTTTGACGTGTAAGATTTGTCAAGTTACTTTAAGGAACTGACATGAGACTTGGTGATCAGTAGAAAAAGATGGGGCTAAGGGGGCGGAAATATACAAGTTGTACTTCATCATGCTCCTTTTCAAATCTATTTCTGTAATTTATTTTTTTTCTTTTATTCAAAATAAATTATAGAGAATAGGGCCACACTGAGGTTACAAAAAAAAAAAAAAAACAGAACAAGAAGTGATAGAACAGTGTCAATAAAATAAGTCAACTTAGGGAACAATCTTGAGAAAAATATAAAAGCATATAGATCAAACTGTCTTTGAAAATCCATTAAATCCAGCATATTACAGAATTATGAAACAGGAAATTAATTTGGTCCTACTCCAATTGTTTGACATTTTCCCTAAATGCAGATTTCATTCACAATATGGACATTTGGCAGACATGTAAAAGCAGAGTTTAGTTTATGAATTAAACTAAAAAAAAAAAAAAAAGAATCAAATCATTGAAAAATAAGTTCCAACATTAAAATATTGAAATTTTGTCTGTGAAATTAAGGAATCATACAGCATCAAAAACTTTCTAAAATCTGTGATTGTATTTATTTACAGATTTAAATAAAAACAAACAGTAGCTATTAGAGTTGGACTAGTGTGTCAAGTGTTACTTTTGACAACTCTAATGGGTAAAAACCTCAGAACTTTTGATTTAGAATTACTTTTTTCTCTAAATACTCCAATTTCATTCTTGTAATAATGTGAACTCTCCCTCAAAACATTACTTGTTGAGATATTGTGAAATTTTTTGTGTTATGTAATATTGCTTTGTTCTGGCACGATGACAAGTTGACATTAAAATGACATATCCAGTTATTAAAAAGATAAAACACTCTAATCAAGTATTTCCCCTTTATTGTCATTTGTTAATACCAGTTGACATACATTCTTATTTCTTATCCACATTCACACAAATACATAAATAAACAACTAAAAGCGCTGGCAGTAAAATGATAAAAAAAAGAAGCTACGGGCTATAGTTTTCAGAAAACCACTCTGAGTAAGCACTGTTGTTGCACTTTGAGGCATTTCATAGTTTGGGAGTTCAACTCCATTCATTCCTATGACTCATTTTTGGTCACAGTTGATATTTTCCTCCACTGGGTATCTTCACAACGTGGTCAGAAATTCTTTCACCTGTAATGACAATCACAGTTTAGTTTTAGAGACACATTTAACCCTTTGTAACCTCAACAAAGAGCTCAGTGATTATATTTTCAGGTAATCAATAATTAATCAGCTGAGGATGACAATACACTTCAATATTGACAACTTTGACTTTATCAAAAACAGGCTGACCTTTAAACTAAACAGTAGAGAGTCATACTTACCTAAATAAATCTGAATCTTTAAACAAACTCAATGCAATTAATCAATAAAAGGTTGAATGAACATTAAACCAACAGTAAAACATGTATTATTTCCAATCAGTCAGCATTCTCGATTGAGATTAACTTCAGTAAACTTCTGCACCGACTAATGTGCAAATCCAAACATCAAAACTGTCATCAATAATGTGAAAATGCAACAATAGCCTTTTTCAGGTTTTGTTTTTTTTTTAATCTCCACACATAAAAGACTTGAATCAAGCGTGTCAGTTTTGCAGATGAAACCTAAACACATATTACAATATTATCATAAAACGAGAGCGTTACTTTAAGTATTTTAACTGAATACTTGGACAACACTGACATAATGTTGGATAAGAGTATATGTTCTGCACAGGTACTTTTGAGGTCTCATTTTGCTTTTCTTTCTTTTATTTAACTTCTTCCCATTATAATTTACCTCTGCTTATGGATCTATTTTGCTCATTTGACCATGACTCACCTTCTCAATCATGTCAGCACACCTATTTTTATCGTCCTTGAACTCGTCGTTTACATCTATCGTCATGACTGGGACGTCACCGAGGTACTCAAACTCCATGCTGTGGGACAAAGGTGACAATTAACACACAATTAGTCACATACAACTGTCTGCATTCCATGTGACATACTTTTTCTTTAAGCATTATACGTTGCAACTTTCCTTATCGAGTATGTACAATATCATGGACTATGAATACAATTAGGACATATTATAAATTTAATGCCACCTACTGAACTCTAATGGTTACGTACATAAAATTGTAGTAAAGAGTGTAAGTTGCACATTGCATTTTACATACCATGACCGAGATATAATAATGTGTTTCTAGAATACCAAATAGTACTGCAGTGTAGTTAGTACAGATGTCCACTGATGGTGGATTTTTAAAGGCTAATATACAGGGTTCGTACAATTTTTCAGGTGAACTTCAAAAACTTTTCAAGGTTATTTTCAAACTTTTCAAGCACAGCACCTTATTACTGGAGTAAAACACATATCTCCAGGAATACATATACCATGGTTATTTTTTCACTTTTTAATCACAATGTACATTGTATTATACTATAAACATCTACAATTCTGTTTCATAACAGAAAAAAATTTAGAAATTAAAAAAAAAAGGAAAGCCACTTGGTGAGTCAAATATTACGATGAAAATATACCTGCTAATTTTCTTTAAGGACACAGTTTTATTTTCCTAAATGTGTCACCTCTGTAAGAAGCTTTGGCTTGGCCTCTAACCTGGCAAAGTTAACATGAAAAATAGATAAATTACATCACAGAGTTATAATTGCAATCACTTTCAAGCACTTAAACTAAAATTCAAGCTCGTTAGACCTTGAAAACAACATTGAAATTTAAGCATTTTCAAGGATTTCAAGCACCTGAACGAACCCTGGATATAATAATTGACAGCAGAAAAAAGCCAACCACTAGTGAGCAAACTGATATCGTTCATACCTCACCCATAAAAGTGTTAACATTGAAAAGGCAAATTTATGTTCTCTGAAATTAGCCATCTTTCACTGTATTAGAAGCTAGTTAAGTGTTGAGGTGAACATATACGTCACTGTGACATTAAAAAACAAACAAAAAAAAGGAATAACTGTTTAACTGAAACAAACTTGCATAAAAAGTTGTAAAATTTGAGAATTTTGAAGATTTTTTTTTAGTATTTTTCCTCAGTGTCAGTATTTCCGGTTAAGACACCTAGTTTTAGCCATTATTGCTGTGTTTTCACTCAGTGGAACCGCCTTGACTCGACCCTTTTGCCTTTCTATTACATAGAACAGTGGTTCTCAAATCCAGTCCTCGTGGCCTGCATGTTTATGATATTTCCCTCAAACACACCTGGTTTAATTAATGATCAGCTCATCACCAAGTTCTTCAGAAGCCTGATGATGTAATGGCTTCCAGGTGTGTGGAAGAGGGAAA
>JAPTGZ010000005.1:37691971-37703236 GCA_029814645.1 Fowleria isostigma
TGATTTTCTATTACATTTTTTGGGGTTTGTGGTGAGCAGTAACATTCATAATAGTAAGCTGATGAATTGGAAGAAAATATTTAACAATTAAAGCAAACAAAACTTTAATATTCAAAAAAGAAGGGAAGGGGGGGAAAGCAGCCTCTAAAAAGACTCAAAGCATTCATTTTACCAAAAGCTACCACTTCATGCTCACTGAAATTTATCTTAAGACAGGTCAAACTCGCAGTATTTACATGTGTGCATTTTTGTGTTTCAGAAAATTTCAGAGTAAGATTTATAAAACATCACCAAAACTTTAAAGATAAGCAAGTCGATCCTCATCACACACCGGACAGTAAGCATTAGAAAGAAGAAACAACATTGGATAAAGTATGAATGAGCCGACCGGGGACCCTTTTAGTGTTTCGTGTCAATTATTGCATAGAAACCTACACTTGGACGTTGGGAAATGACATGCATCTGCTGTTTGAAGCACCGCCGCAAACAACTCGGACCATACAAAAGCGTTAAGAAATCTCACTTGTGCCTTACAGGAGGAGGTTAAGCAATTCGACATTCAGTTGGGGAGATATGAACGGGAGGAACCAAACTATGATCGGTCACATGGTAACAGCTTCTCATAAAGCAGGGCCTATGCAGAAGAGACATTCAAGGCAAGAGAGGTCAGGAAAATTGTTCAAAGTGCTTTATGGCGAGTGAGATAACAGGGGATGTGATGTTATCCAAATTTTTTTTTTTTTTTTTTTTTTAATGCTCGTAATTACACAGTTCACTACTTCTATTTCAGGGCTTTTATTTACAATTTAATGTTTTCGATCTGTTGAAGACAGAGCTATTCGGCTTTAGTGGGAGAGGAAAATAATACATAGGGGGTATATCACTAGAAAACACTAAGTTGAGTTCATTTTCAGCCCCTGCTACAACATGACAATATTCTAGCCTCAACACATTCATTTATCATTACCTGCGCGGCGCACTTTGCAAACTTTCTAACTAAATAAAGACAGAGTTGGTGACGAGTATGGGAGGGGGAAAAAAACAGTAACAGTACAACGGGGGGAGGGGGTGTAAGAAGTCAGAGCCACAGGAACTTTAGAGAGGAGGGGGACATTTCTGTGGCATCAAATCTATGAGTGGTTTAATAAAGAAAGGATTATGCGGCCTTGTTCCTCTCACAGTCGTCACTGTTGATATAGGGTGATTATGAGCCATGCTAGGCACTTAGGATTCTTTAAATGTACTGAGATGAGAGCAACTGATGTGAACCATAGAAAAAACCACAACCCAGCTCCCACTATGCAGATAAATGAGATCGCTAGCTACCGCTGATGAACAGGCGTAAAGGCTGGTTTAAATGTGGGAAAACTGACCAAACCCTTTTATCTTAATACAGCGACTCTGCTAACACACAACTCTGCCCCTGCAGGAAAGATGGAAAACTTCAAGTGTATGAAATTGCGTTCTTTCATCACCATAAATCATACGGGAGGGAGGAAGAAAACAAAAAAAAAAAGTGCAGTTTAAATGAAAACCAAAACAACATGGGTCTATACTAGTTATTCTAAGTCATGGCTGAATACTGGGAACATTTCCATATAGCTAAAACATTTTTCTCCAATATGTTAATATGTGTTTTTGTTCAATTAAGTGTGTAATCCCTGATAGCCTTAGTCCTGGTGCCTTAACCTATCAAGACCCTTCCTTAGTCCTGGCCTTATTAAAAACATTTCCCCAAATGGAAATATAGTATATACTGCATACATACAGCCAGGGTGGGGTGGGTATCTGTGCAAAACTAGGAGACCAATAAAATAAAAGGAAACATTGTTGTTTATCTATCCTTGGTTGTCAGTTTTTCGATCAGCTCCTGTAGTGGGACCAGCTCTTTCCTGTCGATGAGGTTGAACTCCTAGAAAAAATTAAGAGGAGGCAAACATCATTCAACAATAGATTCAGACAACTGAATACGTCCACAGAGGCAACATGACATGAAAAAAGATAGTATGTATAAAACAGAACTTATAAAAAAAAAAAAGATGAAAATAATTTTTTAAAAACCCAATATATACACAGTATGTCTTGTGCAACTAGTGCAGTGTAAACATAAAAAAACCATAGTGATGATATATATATGTGTGTGTTAGTTGGGGGTGTAAGAAAACATCGGTTGAGCAAAATATTGCGATATTTAATTTCACGATACTGTATCGGTGTGGTGAAATGAAATATCGCGGTATTTTCTTACACCCCTAGTCATATATGAGATCTGCTGAAACAAGAAATCAAGGGAATGAGTACTACAAATGTAGTATTGACATATTTTAGGTCATATATGTCGTTCTTTTAAATTGATAACATTGTACACGATGCATTCTTTCCACAGCTAATAGAATATGAACATTTGAGCAGGATCTTAAAAGGTCATATCTGTAAAACTTTTTGTGAGTATGTTCTTTGTACTGTAATGCCACATGTTAAAGGTTTTGTGATATAGCATTAAATCCTGTTCTGATCAAATAAAAATGTCTAGTATCTGTGCATATTTCTGGTGTAATTCAAAATTTTCCCAGGAAATTATCTTTTAAAAAAAGAAACAGAGCAAACAAACAAAAAAAATTGCCTTGTTGATGGTACCATAAGATATTGTGATATATCATATCGTGATTTGTACAGCCAGATTTGTATCGCCAGATTATTGCCAATACACACCCCTAGTGTTAGTAGAAAATGTGCATCTCGTCACTCCAGTTTACCTGAACAAAAAAGATGAAGTGTTTGAATGACGTGTTGAGGTGGGCTTCCTCTTGCAGTTGCATGACAGAGTCAAAGTGCTGGTGGTAGATGTGAGCGTAGACCCTGAACAGACGCTTCAGGATGGTCTTCGCCACAGACATAAAGTTGCGCTTAAAGGGGACGCCTTGAAAACAGAAGGTAAGAACAAGAAGACGTTATTCACCCCTCAAACTGAAACGCACTAAAGTTTCACACATTATGAGACGTGGATAAAATCCTCAATATGGACAAAAGGCGACCCACACACTCGAGACGCTCAGAGCAGTGGAGGCAGAGGCAGCTCCAGCATGTTCTCCTGGATGGCAAATGTTTTTACAGGCAGGCTGCAGCACGATTTAAGGAAAGTGCAAACAATAATGACAGCAGCATGGAACCGCCCAATGGTAACAATGTGCCGAGTGTTCATCTGTACTGAGGAGACGTTCATGTTGTTACAACAGCGCTGCTCTTTAACAGACGTATGGTGAAGTTCTCCTCTCCACAGAACAGCCCGGAGAGTTAATGGTCAGCTGTTCAGGAAAAACTGGTGACGACTGAGTCCTCCATGACATCAGTGACTTCTGGACACATCAACATGTCCCACTCATATACAGTCATGGAAAAAATTATTAAACCACCCTATGTTCTCTTAAATTTCTTGTTCATTTTAATACCTGGTACAACTAAAGGTACATCTGTTTGGACAAATATAATGACAACAAAAATAGCTCATAAGAGTTTAATTTCATCTATCTATCCATTTTCCATAGTTTTCTTGATAATAACCAAAGTCATATCAGCTCTTACATTAATATCTGTGGCAATGTACTGACAAAAACAGTGCTTTTAGACATTCCATGTTTTCTTTTCTGTCTGTTTAAGTCACATGATACACACATGAGTAAGTACTTGATTGCATAACCATTGTTTTTGATAACTTCTGATGGTCTAATAATTTTTTCCACAACTGTACTTCCATTTGTCCATTTCAGAGCAAGTTTTGGTTAATCAATAACCTTTTGTCCTAAGATACCCTTTTAATCGAGTTGGCTGTGAAGTTTTTAGTAACAAAGGAACCAGGAGAGGATGAAATACAGCTCCAAGTTGACATACAGTACATTAAGGTGACCTGCTACTTCAGTAAAACACATTTACCCATTAGCTGCTTTTGTAATAGTGTTCTGAAGGACAGAGTAGACTTTATACAGCATGACTGGCTGTCGTCCAACTCTATTAAGACTTCACACAACACAGAACAAGCCTCAGCTAGTTTAACGACAACACAGTACCTATTGGTATGTGCAATTTACCTGCATCTAAAAAGGTCCAAGTATAGTTTGCTACTTACACAATCATTTTATCCACTTCTGTTATGTTTCTACACTATTTTCTTTACTTCCTTTGCTTTTAATGTGTCCACTGTTTATTACAATGCAATCAAACCAAAATTACACACAACAAATAAGCCTAACTCAGTTTAAAATAGCCAATGTGATGTATTATTTATGGCATTTATTCATTCTGATGCTAAAAATTAACATGCAGAATTAAGAGCTGATTAACTTGGGCATTAATACATTTGTCACTGTAGGTGTGTTCAGGAGAGATCTTTACTTATTAGTGAGAACTTCTTATGAAAGCTGCAGATGACCCCTATTTTGAGAGAGGATTTTAGTAAAATAGTCAGCACAAACCTCATCATTGGACATTCAACAGATCTATCAATGTTACTAAGACGACCAAAGGGCAGGAAGTGAAACGTTAAAACCAAACAGACAAAAAAATGGTCCTTTACAGACAAAAGAAAGCAGACAAAGAGCATACCAATCTTTGAAGGGAACAGTGTTTCATCATCCAGCTGATCTTGCACCCAGGTCATGAGGTAATCGATGTACTTGGGAGCCGAACATTTGATTGGCTTCTTGATGTTGGTTCCATCAGCCCAGTGATACTCATACCTACACAAACAGAGATCAGGGGCTTTAAACGACAGTATTCAGCATTAAATGAGTACACCCCCCCCCTTTGAAAGGTAAGAATTTAATCAATACCTCAATAAACATAAGCAGTTTCAAAAAATTTGGACAAAACTGATTTTTATAGAACATTTCCTTAACTGAGAACATGCTGTATAGTGTCGAGTATAGTGTTGATTCTCAAAGAAAACTAAAGGGTTTGTGACAAATCTGTTGGGGTGGACTCATTTATGCTGAGCACTGTTTGTAGATAAACCTAATCCAAGTACCCAGCCATTCAATGATGACATCATTCACTGAATACCGAAATGGCAGATAGTGTATAACTGTAAGACTGTGAGATTATCAGAGTGTACTGCAGTTCTTAACTGAGTTCAATGTTTAATCCCAATCCTATTTGTGATGCTCCCTGGTTAAAGAGTTGAAAGAGGCATTATTTCATTATACTCCCACCGACAAAATATCCTAACCCAAAAACCCCTGGTGAGCCTTGTCAGAGCCTGATAAGTGAAACAAAAGCTGCTGCTGGGGATGGTTTTATGTGGCTATAACCTGTGTAAATCCAACAGTGTACTTACTTGGGACCAGCTGACATGACTGGGCAGCTTTCCTCAGTGCAGAAGTCTGTGATGGTGCCATACAGCATGTTAATCTGGTTGAAGAAATCCACAGCTACAAAAAAGAACACATTGACAACAAGTGCATGAGACATATACCATATTTGCCAACACCAGCAGCTGGTATCAAGTTTCCCCCCAGCGTTTTCCCCACCACATTTCACTACCCTGTCCAAACTGTACACCAGTGCACCCTCTGATTATCTAGCACAAATTGTGTTATCACTCAGTACCCAAGGCACCATGCCAGCAATGGTTCCCCAGCAGACACAGACATCCAACTGAGGAGCTGGCTGCATTTGCACTAGTGCTCCAGTTGCAATTTCACAAAAA
Organism: Fowleria isostigma; assembly: GCA_029814645.1. Taxonomy (NCBI): domain Eukaryota; kingdom Metazoa; phylum Chordata; class Actinopteri; order Kurtiformes; family Apogonidae; genus Fowleria; species Fowleria isostigma. The sequence goes on from JAPTGZ010000005.1 coordinate 37,697,673, forward strand.
TAAAAACACACTGAACAGCTGATGAGCCATATGTGTTGTGTAAGAATCTAAAATAAATACCAGTTCCATTCTGTGGTAACGACATTGGACCACTTGTAGCCTACAGGGATTTTCTCCCAATCAGTGAAAGCCTTGAAATAAAACACATTGGATCCCACAAGTTATAGTGCTCTCCACTGCTGTCAAGAGCTGCAAATCCACGCTGCTTTTTACAGCCATTCATCTGGTTGGAGTTGGAACAGCCTTTCATAGTATCTCAAAGTAAACAGTTGAGATGTTTGAACAACAGATGAAAGAACAGCTCTGTCACACCTATTATTATGCAATTATTTTGCATAATTATGATAATTGTGTTTTTCATTAAGTGTACTGTATGTGTGTAAAGACACTATTATTTTCCTATATTTGCATGACAAAAAAGTGAACTTAAATGTCATTACTGTGAAATATATTATTACTTTAAATTAGAGCTGCACAATATATCGTTTGAGCATCGTCATCGTGATGTGCGCAACGGTCACATCACGGTGAGTCACTGGTAACAACATTGAAAAATAAGTTATCTGGAATTACTTCAGCTACAAGCAGGATGATATTGAAACAACAATCGACAGTGCTTTGCACATGTTGCTACAACAAAAGATAATACAACTAAATTGTTTGACCATTTATGTTGGCGCCACAGAGCTATTCTATCCTCCTGCATCCTATATTGCAATGTAAATTGCTGGATTAAAAAAAATAAGTCAGTTTTTTTTTCCATTATTGTGCAGTCCTATTCTAAATGATGAAAAAAACAAACTGTTTACAAAAACAAAATCCTCATAATGTTTACACTGTTTAGCAAATGTGTTATTGCACTATAAAGTCATTGAATAAAATGCCAGATTCTTTATGAAATGACACAGCTGTTCATATAGTGGCTCGTTAAAAATCCCTAGCGTTGGCATGACGTGTTGAAAATGGTTCATGGCTATAAAATTGTTTATGCCTAAAACAGATACAGAAGTGTATCCACAGTACAGCAGCACAGGCTCTAATGATACACCATAAACTGCTAGTATTGTATAGTGACAGTCAACAGAACTGCTTGTTGTTAACAAAGGTCATGAGGAAAGTAATTTAAACTTAAGTGTGGACAGAGGGTGTTGTGTACCAGGCCTTTTCTTCAACTTTCCATCCTGGTGAAACATAGTTTTTGCAATAATAATAACAAATATAGTTTTATAGACATAATTTGTGTGATATTCTTCCTTTTTCCTTCTATGCAAACACTACACACACATACACTGTCCCAACAATCTAAGAAACAACAAAACAGTATTTTACCAAGAGCTTTAATAGCTCATTATTTTGTGCTAGAAAGGTGGTCCATAACACATTGACTGTCTGTGAAAATGCTGTAGTATAGCTCACCCAAATTCAATTCAAGCGAACACTAAACTGAAAAATTTAATCACATTGTAAAGCAAGAGTTCCACAGAAAGTTTTAATCCTCCTCATTTGACAGTGTGAAATAGTAAATGTTATGCAGGGTTTTCGCTACCATTATAAGACTTGCATGCAGCTGCCAAACCAATTGGGGTACCACATAAGCCAAATTAATATAAAGTCAGAGTGTATCAAATCACTGAAAGGCTTTTCCCAGAAATAATTCTTGATGTTGGCCCCAGCTGACCTCTTCAACTAAGATTATTTTAAGGTTTTTAAAGTGTTGTTTACTTATTAATTACCTACTCTAGCTAACATAGATATGACAATATAACATATCTAACAGATACTAATGGTCCAGTGATTTGAAAATATTTTTATTAAAAAAAACTTTACCCTATCCATTTGCCTCTGTGTATTTTTGATATGAACATAGACAGACTTTACAATAAGGATAGTGGCTGAAGACAACATAAAAATAAATAAATAACTTTCTTCCTCCTTAACTTCATCCCTGCAATCACCACCTAAAACCCAAACAGCACCAGCATTCTCTGAACACTTACAGAAAACTCTTATTAATCAAACCCTTGGTCAGCTGTTAACATAGCAAACCTCTGAACATCTCAAACCCTGAAGGAACTCTGAGGCGAGGAGAAATTATGCATTTAAGTCATTCTTCTCAATTTAAGAGAAAGTAAACCAGGCTTTCACAGCTTGGACAATGACATCTATTTAACATTCACAATGTTCTTCCAGCATTAGTGCACACAGTCTTTAGAGGCAATGCCAAGACCTTACACCCTGATAGTTCACTCTTAACTAATTCTTGATGTGGAACAATTGACATTTATGGCCTACAGAGACACATGCAAAATGAGAAGGATGAAAACGAATGACAAGTTTTAAGAACCTAAGGCCTTTTCAAAGAAAGTCACACTTCCAGGAATCTAAAACAAAAAGGCTACATCACAGAAAAGGGAGGTAAAACCAGTGCTTACTATTGACTGCGACCCACTCATTTAAGTCTTCCCCCTCAGGCAGCATGACTGCCATGCGCAGGTTTCCGCTTCCCAGCGTAGCCTCTGCATGTTTCAACAGCTCGTACTGATGAGAACCCTCCGGGATATTCTTCTTGGGCTTGAATGTCTTGTTCGAACTTTTTCCACTGTGAGTCACATTTCGAAGAAGAAGAAGAAAAGGGTGTGATGTGGGAGCAGTCTGATATGATGACAAATCTTAGTATAAATACTAAATTAAAGACTTTTGCTATCAAAAAGTCAGGATGTTTTTATAACGCTGGAGGAAAAGTTCAGATGGTTTGCTGGATTAGGCCAAAACAGACAGGGGGACTAGAACAGTGTCTCTCTGTTCATAGTGTGTAATGAGGCCATCTGAAGAGGTACTGGATTCAATACTTCTTGCTGCCCCATTTCACAAGAATTTATGGGAGTCACCACAAAATGTTGTTACACACTAACACAGTTCTCCTTAATTAGAGTGCAGTTATCTACAGAGTTCAGTTTATATCTTCAGGATAGGCAATTTACTTAATTATTTATGGAGGGAGGGAAGAGGGGCATTTTTGTAACTTCAGACATTTTTAAGTAAATGTCCATTAACTATTAAAAATAAAATAGAAAAATAGAAACATGAATACACATGCTATATTTCAGGAGTCTTCATACTGATGAACATGACCATACAGATTCGTGTATGATCATAAACATGTGTGTCGTATAATAGTACAGAAAAGTTGGCCATTGTAAATAAACTTACTTGGACATAGGTTTTTGTATATACTTACTTACAAGTAAATACATTGCTGGGTCTGTATTGAATATTGTTTTCAGAATAACATTTCAATCCACATAAACGTCGCATTCAGGTTCTCTTCTCCGCCTTATATTTTAACCAATCGACACACAAGCTTTAAATATTAAAAGCCACATACTACTAATCATCTAAAGCTCTTGCTATGGTGATAAAAGGTTAAATATCAAAATGGTGCGTCTTGTTAGATGTTCAGACTGCTTTAGCCTGTAACGAAAAAGTATTTATTCCAGCAAATATCCTGGCCATAGTGGTTGTTTCTTTTACATTTGGTTTCAAATCTGTGCTGGGTATTTAGTCTTTGGAGAAAATACACAATACAGGGTACTTTTAAAAGATGATGCTTTGTAATTAGTCGTACACTAATACTGATGCTTCATAGTTACCGACAGAGCACCCTGCTAATCAAAATAGATATTCGGTAGTGAGTCCAGGAAGTAGTCCTAGCCCGAGCAAGGCTATTGCTAACATTAGCTAACAGATGAGCACTAACATTTTCAAAACAAGCCAAATGTCAGGGCTAGATAAGCGTCTGTTAAAGAAATGTTACTCACAAAAGAAAGCTCATGGTTCTTCCGGCAGCAGAAAAATAACTATCTTGGCAAAAGCAAACGAGCAGAGTGAAGGCAGACCAGAGGCACCGTTGTCAAAACTCTCAACTCCCACTCGTCCTCGATTCGTCTTGGCTTTTCCCAAACGGGCTCTGTGTGTTATCCGTAGAAAATGTTGACTAATCTCAGTGTGACATAAATTCATAGACCTTAACATAAAACTATATAGACCAATCTTGAGGACACACCGGTCTACTAGATGCTGCTCTGTACGCTGAGAGGCAGCAGCGTACTGAAGCCGAGGAGCACTTCTTCATTTAAGGCAGAACTGACCCGTGTCTGTGACCTGCTTCCCCCTGGTGGATTAAAAAAGAAGTACAAGTAAAACTACTGCGTTCAACCTTAATCGTACAAATGAACACGTATTGGAGAGTAATACATGTGAGGGGATTACGTCTTTAGAATACAAAATATTCGTAACTGTAATCTATTACAGTAACATTTTTTAATACATGGTTATCTGAGTACAGTTATATTTAAAAAAATAAATAAATAAATAAATGGATTACTTTCCACTATTTTCTATCATTTCACAAATCCAGTTTCCCATGCATTTCCTCAGTCAAAGCTGGCATTAGGGAACTGAGGAGAACAATATCTGTGTTGAATCCGCTCTTTGTCTCTTTTTTTATAACCAGACAAAACACTTGTACATCATATGTTTATATGTGTTTATGAGGCTTAACCCAATACATTCATCCAGCTCTAAAACAGAAGAATCATTCTCTTTACAACAAAGTAAAACATGGTGTGATTTACTATATTCATATGGTTTTAAAATTCAAGAAATGTGAAACTAATCCAGGTATTCAGATTACAATACTCAGATTAAGTATCGCAACTGTGGTTACTAGAATAAAAGAACACATTTAGTTTAGTTTATTATGAGCTTCTGCACTCCATGTACAGTGGTAATTACATGTACTGTATTTTTCAGACTACAAGTCACACTGGCACATAAGTTGCACCTGTCAAAAACATGGATCATGAAGATGAAAAAAAACATATATAAGTCGCATCGGAGTATAAGTCACAGGACCAGCCAAACTATGAAAAAAAGTACGACTTAAACTCCAAAAAATACGGGTAGATGTACAATGTTCAATACTGTTCATATACATTTCATACCTGTGTATACAGACATACATGGAAGGATTTCCAGAAAAGAAAAAAAAAAAAGATGAGGATGCTATATGCACAAAGTATACACAACAAGAACCATACGTGAAGAATCTACATATAGTTACACATCCAGAACTATACATGAAGAATGTGCATATGAAAGCATATGTACAAAAAACAAACTAGTAGAACGTGCTTATAGAACTATACATAGCAAATTTTACAGGGAGAGTATGTATGTAGAAATACACAGAAACTAAGCATGTAGAATATACATAAGGAACATACAAGTGCACATACACTGAACAAAAATATAAACGCAACACTTTTGTTTTTGCTCCTATTTTTTATGAGATGAACTCAAAGATCATAAACATTTTCTACATACACAAAATAACCATTTCTCTCAAATATTCACAAATCTGTCTAAATCTAGGATAGTAGCACTTCTCCTTTGCCAAGATAATCCATCCCACCTCACAGGTGTGGTATATCAAGATGCTGATTAGACAGCATGATTATTGCACAGGTGTGCCTTAGACTGGCCACAATAAAAGGCCACTCTGA
>JAPTGZ010000005.1:37707678-37744369 GCA_029814645.1 Fowleria isostigma
CTATCTATCTATCTATCTATCTATCTATCTATCTATCTATCTATCTATCTATCTGTCCGTCCGTCCGTCCGTCCGTCCGTCCGCCCGCCCGCCCGTCCATCCATCCATCCATCCATGCATCCATCCACCCGTGTGTGGTTTAAAGCAATAGGTTTCCTCACTTATTTCTGGTAAATTCAACTAATTCATGTTTATAGTATATATACAAGAGGGTATTATATACAAGTCACATGTTAAATCACATTATTAGCCACTGTATTATCTGATTATAATGACTGAGGGTTTAATGTTATGGTTGGTAATGAAATGAACCAATGCTACATACATAGCACTGGGTCCCCTAATATATTTAATAATATACAGCAAACCATTAGTATATTTGTACTTTGTAACAATAATATTAATCAGCAACATAATTAAAAATACTGGTAGAGAATGGGATGAGAAAGAAGTAGAAAATGAAAACAAAAATATTCACCAGGTCTACAAGTGATTCAAATTTGTAAAGCCTATCTGAGTAAATATTTTCCAACTTGGTCTCACTGCATGGGAGACATGCAATTTTATTATTAAGGATGAACTTGCACTGTTAGTTGGACAAATAAGTTGGCTAATATATCTATGTGGTCCTAGTATTATCTAATTATATAGATACTTTTATGTGGCCAAGTGTCAAAGATATATTCACATTCTAGATTGATATTAATTTTATTTTTTATTAATTTATTTATACAGGGACAATGCATAATATACATTGACCTTATACAGGAAAGATGCATTGTACCAGATCATAGTACTAGTGCTAAAATCTAAAATCTATATAGATAATTATAACATTCAAAACAATAATAACAACATTCAACATGAATATATGCATGAATACTACTAAGAAAAATAACAAAACTGAAATATTTTTAAACATGTTTTAACAAGATGAATTCTAAAGTTCAAATAAACATTTATACCACTGTAATTACTGTTTTATGGCCTAACTCAACAGCTGTATAAGCTAAAAATTTAAAATGCACAATATTCTGGGGCTAAAGATTCACTGAAGTTTATCCTCTGCTTCCATGTCTTCCCCCAATATTTGCTTTAATTATGTAGCCTACTAATTAGTGTCAGCACAAAGAAGCCTATAAAAGTTACCAGAATGATATTAATACATTTTGTTTAATTTTCTGTGTGGTGATACTGTGTTTTAGAATCAGAAATTTATATTTAATAACTTCTCTGACTACAGTAAAAGTCAAATAAAATACTGCTTTCATTGGATACCTTTTACCTTTTTATAATACAAGATCATTGTAATTTATTAGTATTATTTTCTCTTGAATGAATACATTTGTGTTCTGTACATTGTGTTAAAGTTATTTTTGGTGTACTAATGCATGTTTACAACTAAGTTCCTTGACATAATTGTCACCATACATGTTTAAGTGGTGAAACTGGGGGTGGGAGAAATTTTTTTTTACTTCTTCTCACTCCCTTTCAGGCCACTAGAGTTGTTTATTAATAGTGAATTACTGTATATATTTATCTATATTGTGTACACATAATGATATGTATATTATTTCCTCTTTTCATTAGATACATTTGTGTTCTGTATGATGTGTTGAAGTTAGCTTGGTGCATGAATGAGTGTTTATAACCAATTCATCTGTGTATATTTCTCTATGCATACATGTTTATGCACAGTCCTATATGTGTATTGTGTTTACAACAAATTATGTATATCTGTGTATGCATAATAAAATGTATATAATCAACTGTAAATTGAGTGCACAAGCTCAAAATAAACCAATCATTTCATTTTTTTAATACTTGTTTTGTAACACATAAGTCGGATTACCTGAACAAAAGTTAGTTAACATGAGCTATTTTTATTTTTCAGTCTTATTGTATCCAATCTGTAGGACAGACGGATGTCACTAACAGACACTGGAGGTCACTGTTTGTACGTCTCCATTTACGATCATAGTGGCAACGTCAAGGCGCAAGTGTTGCCTTTACGTACTGTCAGAAAATGTATATTTTTAAACGCAGCCCTTTATTTGTTGATAGGCTTCTCTTTCCTTGTATCGCAACCATTACTTTAACGTAGCAGAGTATGAATTTGAATGGCTGAATCTATAAAATACTCACCGGATTATTAGTTTTGAATCAAAAACATGTCCAACACTTCGACATCCGTGACGTGGTCTGACGTAACCCGACCGGCACTAGGACCGCTCAGCCTCGTGTCAGCTGATCAGGCAGCTAGCTAAATGCGACGCGACTCTGTATGGCCCGCAGCTTTTCAGCTTGTTGCGAAAACGGATGTTCCTGCTATAACAGGCCCATGTCTGAAAAGCCAGACATACGGTCACATTTCACCAGAAAGTCAGACAGAGTCGCGTACGTGGGCAAAGTCAAACCAGGTACAAACGCCCGAGAGTCCGACAGCAGTTTTTACGTGTCGCTAATGTGACGTTCAAGTGTTCTCACCAATTTTGGAAAACAGCAGTGAACCGTTTGATGACAAATCCTCTGTTAGCTAATGTTATTTCTTTATCCGCAGCAGCAGATCAAGATGGAGTGTGAGTGGAAGCCAGACGAGCAAGGACTTCAACAAATTTTACAGCTGTTAAAAGAGTCTCAGTCGCCAGATACGTCCACACAGAGATCCGTCCAGCAAGTATCCTTTTCTTCAAAGCAGACCGGGAACATAAGGCTTGGATGTAGTTGGTGTTTGTCTTAACAAAGACAGCTAGACTCAACAGGCTAGCCTTAGCTAGTAGTAGCCGGGGTGGTTACCGTTATTAGCAGGTATGCAGGTACTGCTGCCTGCCTTTTTGTGGAAACCCTTCACGTCGTTGGCAGAGCTGACATTGCCTTCTTAAGATTGTTTTGTCTGGTTATTTAATGCGTGTAGTTTAATAGGTTAAGTCTGTGTAATACTAGTTTGCTTAGTTTTACACCGCATCACCCTAAACCTGTCCTTGTCATACAAGACCTTGTATATCCTGTTGTGCTAGTATGACAGCAGCCTTCAAACAATTATTACAATGTCATAAATCCGTCTGATGGATATAAATATGTATTTATTTTGAACTTGTGCACTCTATGTACAATGCTCATGTACATTTCATTATATGTACTCAGATATACAGAAAATTTGTTGTAACCACAGAAAAAAAATTACATGGAGAAATATACATCGATACATTGGTTGTAAAGCTTATGTGTACATATCATACATAATACATGAATATATACAGCAATACACTATTAACATATAAACCTAGGAGCTCGAAAGGGAGTGAGAAGAAGTAGAATTTATTTACTCCCACCCCCAGTTTCACCACTTAAACATGTGTGGTTGCAATGATGTCAGTTGTAAACATGCATTAGTACACCAAAACTAAATTTAAAATGATGGACAGGACACAAATGTACCCAATCAAGAGAAAAATACTAATACAACAGATTATAGGTTCCAAAATAAATAATTTAAGAAATGTAAATATATCTAACAGTGACTATAAATATAGCAAAAAGTAAATGAGAATCAAGAAACAAAACATAAACATAAGAAGAAAGTAAGAAAGAAAAAAAAAAAAGAAAAACCCTGCATGACCTTCATAGCCCTTCATCTCTATATTGTCTGATTTGAAGACTGAAATTGAAAAAGATTCTATTTAATCCCGATCAGGTAATAACAATTAGCTAGAATATGATTGTAATTTTAGTAAGTGTGAGTGATGCCTTTACTGTCGTCACATTGTTGTGATCTCACTGACTGTATAGAGATCTGTCAGCTCATTGAAAACTCCTGTGATGGATTCTGTACAGATGACTATAGTCCTCATACATCGTCATCCACTGTTTGTTGTCTTTTACAGTGTTTTTCCCTGTATGCATGCTGATGCTAAATTGCTTATGTAAGACTTATTATGGACTGTATCGTTAACTCACACACTGCTGCAATAACCCTAAATACACCATCTGTCTGTGTACGATCACAGCAGATGACGTGTTTATAACCCCACATAAACATGCACCTACTTTCTTCACACACAGTTTTACAGTTACATTACACCAGCATTCGACCACAGTCACACCTGTTATTTCCACCATAACTGTGCGAGTGGAAATAAAAATCTGTTTTGCAGTCATTAGCATACACTAGATTGCAGTGGTAATGTATGAAAGTGTGGACTGTCTGCAAATGGTCAGCATGTGTCTTCCTCAACCAGCCTCCTCAGAGACTAGAGCAGCTGAACCAGTACCCAGACTTTAACAACTATTTGATATTTGTTTTGACGAAGTTGAAATCAGAAGGTAAGCCATGTGCCTGTCTCCATATGCTGTTCAGTCGTGTATTCCTTCTGTTCCTAGATCAGATGCTGCTGGACACTGAATAGTTTTTCATGTTATTTTTATGTAAGCGCTCAGTGACAGTTCTGTCTGGCTGTGACTCGTGTGACCCAATGGCATCTTTGCTACAGATGATGTGGCACTCAGAATATGGGTCACTCTAATTTTAAACCTAATTCCTGGCATCGCTCAACTCATGGCTTCACTGTCGGCGTGGTAGACGACCCAAATGTTAAGTGATTTAATACACTTTAGGATGCTGTCGTATTATTTGTCGCACTTGAGCAGCCAAGTTATAAATAATTCAAGTCCTTAATACTCTCCACTAGTTTGGAAAATAAATATAGCTTGTGTACCTTTTTTTTTTTTTGGTCTTTTTTTTTTTTCACACATAACAAGAATTTTGATTACATGTGTTGAACAAATGACCCCCCCCCAAAAAAAACAAAACAAAACACACACACACATATTTGTTTCATTTCTCAGTTGCGGATCAGGTTATTAAATTGTATTCTATTTTATTTTGGATAAATAACTAATTAAATTTGTCATCAATATTTTTATTAAAGAAATAATCACAAAGACATCCATTATTACAATTTGTCCACATTTTGAATATTAAACACAGAGTGAACAAACCAAAAGTACAACAAAAGAAAGCAAACATAACCAAATAACTAACTGAAATTAAAAAGGACATTTCTGTTGAACACCACAGAGGGTTACAGTTTCCATGTTATACATCCATCGTATGTATCATGTCTGTTGCTGCCAGGTATGCAATGAAAGGGTCCCAGATCTGATGGAAATTATATTGATGTGTTATTGTAGAAGTAATTTTCTCTAAAGGGAGGGTTGTAGACAGCTCAGATAGCCATCTGCCTACTCTTGGTTTTTTGATATTTCTCTATGAGAGGGCTATTACTCTTTTTTGCCAATAATATGCTGAAGTCTACATATGTTGAGTACCTTTTTTGCTTTTGAACTGGTGTTCTGTTGGTCACTGTTTAAGCATTCTTCCGTTGATACTTTGCTGCTTGTGCTGACCATGAAATGCGATAGCAATAAGATTGTGTAACAGTCTGTCTATGGCCAGTCTTCTCTACAATGTTACCTTTGTTATCACCACGACAGTACGACAATTTGAGCTCAGATAAATGCTCTTTCATGATTTGCTCCTTTCTCCTCCTCCTAAGATGAGCCAACGCGGTCCCTAAGTGGCCTGATACTGAAGAACAATGTGAAAGCTCACTATCAGAACTTCCCTAATGGTGTGTCTGATTTCATCAAGAGTGAGTGTCTTCAGAACATTGGAGACTCTTCTCCCCTCATCCGGGCCACTGTGGGTGAGTTACCTCATCTGGATCTATTGACTCTGCCTTTGAGCTACACAGATTCATTGTGTTTGCTGACACATTGTGCTGTTGTAACATATGATGTATAGACAAATGTAACAGCTTCATTTGGCTTTTGTCGTCATGCTAGTAGCTATAGTACATTTACATTATGTCATGTCAACTGCTCAATGCTTATAACTTTACAATAACACTGAACATCAAAGGCTGTTTGAAACTGAAATTAAGGCTGTTCATTAAACAATGATTTTACATCATCAAACAATACAATTTTTATGACTGACCATAACTATTTTCTTTGGAGGTTGGCAGCTAAAATGCAACCAGAATAAAAACCCATTTTGTTTCACTAATAAAGAAAAAAAAAGTCCTGCATATGATAGTAGTTTTCAAAATACAGTATTGGGTTGAAATATAAATTATTTGTATTAAGAACTGAGTGGGTTTTAATTAAAAGGAATGTTTGTCTCTGAGCTCCAGTTGTACTTAAAACACTGTTTGTGCAATACATTCACTTTTGAGACTCTTTCAAGTGTAAATTGTATATAAAATCATGGAATGGAATGCTTCTAGGACCCCCAAAAAAAAAGTGTTTGTACAGGAAGAAAATCCAAGGCACACTCTTTAAACATTAAAATGCCTTTGTGGCATGTATACATGACCATGCTGTGATAATAATGGCGTTTTAATGTTTAAAGAGAGTGCCTTGGACTTTTTTTTCCCCTGTTTTGTAAACTGTATATATCTATCATGTACATACACATAATCATAAACCTACATATATTTGTAATAACGCTTTATCATATGTCTTGAAATATTAGCCAGCCAGCCCTTCTGCCATTTGTTTTCTGAGTTGCCTTATCAGACTATGTAATATTTTGCACATTTTATCTCTGAAGCCTATAATTTCCAGTGTTATTTCAATATAATTCTACATCACAATGCTTAATCTTATTACAGCTGGCGCCAAACAAGATGCCAGTACTATAGATAGATGGATACACAGATAAAACAGTGTCTCATTATTTTTTATTTATTTATTTTATTTCAGTCATTTTCAAAAGAGAGTTTATCATTGTAATTTTTCTTGATAGTCTCTTGATTTTTCTAAAATCCTCTGATGCTGGGCAAGTGTTTGTCATGTTCTGACCATAAAAAAAGAGTCTATAGCCACAAATACAGTCATCTTGTTGCATTATACCAGCTCAGATTGAACACTGGCTTTCACAACATTAACTTAAAAAGAAGAAAATAATAATTATATGTACTGACTGAAGGTAATAGACTACACATGTGTTTTTGTTAAATAGTGATTGTACATCAGACTGTAAATTAATCAGGATGGAAGGTTTGTTCATGTGTTAGGGGTTATTGCAGCAGCCGTGTTACCTTTGGCACTGTGTGTATCACTTCTCATTAGAGCAGGACATTAAACTTGACACTTCTTTAACCTGGAAGATCGCTCGACAGAGCAGATAATTCAATCACGATTTCAAAATGTTAGGTAAAGTGGGAGCCAGGCACATACCTTCTCTAATTTGTCTGCTCCAAATTCTAATGGGTTTGTCCTTGGTTCTCACCCAAATTTCCCAACAAGTTTAATCAAAATCAGCATTGCAGTGGAAATCTGTAGACAGTCAACCAAACAGACATAAGAGATGACATAACCTTCTTAGTTGAGATAAAATTCTTAAACACAGGTCACCCAAACACATCAGCAAAGAGCATTTAATACCTTGATTCTCAATTAATGCTTTATACATTATAATGTATGTCTATACACGATGCAACGCAGCCCTCTTACAGTGTTCTCTGACTGTTCGTTGTTTACCGTTTAGATTTTTTGGGTTGCAAAAGCAATAATGTCTGTGCTGTTTTTGTTTGTGTTAGTGTAAATGTAAATATATGAGGCTTTGTCTTAATAGGTATCCTCATCACCACGATTGCCTCTAAAGGAGAGCTGCAGAACTGGCCAGAGCTTCTACCTAAACTGTGTTTGCTGTTGGATTCAGAGGACTACAACACATGTGAGGTGAGCATGCACAGTGGAGATGCTGGCTGCCTAATGAATGAGGGCCTGATTTTTCATATTTGGAGTTATAGGATGGGCTCCCCTTTTTTATTTACATTTGTCTTCATTGCAGTGTCTTTGGGAGAGTTGGTGTTTGAGAGAGTGTGCTAGTTTGTACTAGTTTGTGCTGAATCGTACTTGTGAATTTATGAGTATAAGGAAGAATGTTTATGTCTGGAATGCATGTAGTATGGTACCTCTCCGTGTTTATGTATTTATAGTGTATTTGTAGAGGAGCTGGGTCAGCTGTAAAGCAGCATCTGGACAGCATCCTGCTGGCCAGATAAGCTAAAGGCAGTCTCACAGCTGGAGCTGCAGCCACAACTGCTGCAGATTACTCAAAATGAAGTCATTTATTCTCATTCTATCCTTTTTACCAGAAAATCATATGACCCCATTTTTGGAGACATTACCCAAAATAACCTTGATAATTTGCATTTGCAACAAAACAACACAGTGTTGTTCTGTGTTTGTTTTCTACATTAATTATTTCTGTTAATGTTGGGATTCTGGTCAGTCTTTTCTCTATTATTCCATTCAAATATGGCTTTGTTCTGTGATTGCACTAAAATAAGCAGATATCATCCATTCTTGATTAAATTATTTCCAAATATTGTAAATACTTCAGTAACTGGACTGTGGCTTAATGGTCTCTCACAGCAGCTACTGAAATGTTAGTGCTGTACTCGTAGTAGAGTTTGAATCATCTGATCTGTGGTATAATACTGATGTACCCATACCTCCCATGAGCTCACTGGTCATTAATATGCTATCAGCTGCATGTGTCTCTGACACCTAAAGGGAAGCTGGATGCATTACACCAAAGGACAAGGAATGTCTGTCTGACTTTGAGAAGGAGAGAATTTTCTGACATTTTAGAAAGACCCTAACATAAACATGACACTTCTTGTAGTGCCCGAGCCAGCCCCTCTTATGAAGCTCATTCAGAAGCTGAGATTTAGGTCAGCTATTTACCGCAGAGGATTTTGAAGTGTATGTGTGCAGGGCTTAACACTGAACAACAACCAAATGTAGCAACTCCTCATAAGACGCCGTATGTTTTTGAAAAGCAGCTTGGGGGCTGGAAAGCTTCTTAGCTTCTAATGTTGAAGATAGCTGAGATGCTGCTGGATAACAGAGTCTTTTAATATGTGATATTGAGTACTCAGAATATATTAAATATAGATTGTGTCCAGAGTCATATGGAGAGGAAAGGCAAATGTGTTTTTCTTTGCTCAGGTAGGCAGAGGTATTTTAAAAAGACTACGGTAAAAATCAAGGTACATGCTGGATGTACCTGGTAATATTAATGAAAAATAAAATGTATTCAATCAAGATAAGCTAAAAAAACAAAAAAAACTCAAGTTTACACATTGATCTTTTTATATTTGTGGAAGTTTGATATTCAGAGTTTTAATTCTGAATACAGACATGGGGTGGTTGAAGCTGTTGAAAAACATTGCCTATTCCCTGATCCCAACTCTTATTGTGAATTCTATTATCTTATCATAATGTGTTGGACATTATAGATCTGGTCTTTTCACCACAGTTTTTAGCACCACATCATTTGAATATGGATATAATTTAGACATACGTAATATGCCTTTTAATAATATTCTGTTGTTTGTAGAATATAATATCATGCCAGTTGTATTAAACACAAGGTCCTAGTTTCAAGCTGTGAGGTGACTTTATGTTTAAGATTCCTGTGTGACACATCTCAGGCTCAGATTTCTGTGTATATCAGGATCTGTTTTCAGGCTCAAACATGTAGGCTTGATTTGGAAAGATATACTACCAACAGCAAAAAATAGCATTTAAAATTCATCTACTACTATTTGTTTACTTAGCCTCCAGAGATGGTTGAAGAACAAGCAGTGCTAAGCATGTGTTGCTGCACGACTGAGTGAGGTTTTCAGGAATAAATATATTGACCTGAAAACATGCATAAAAGAGCCATCTTTAATTTTTGTTTAGCTATGGTTATGTTTTTTAAATTTAATTCAGTATGCTATGTAGCAGTAGTATACCAAAACCATAGATGGAGTGCAAACACTAATCATTCACATATGGAAAACACATTTTTGCCATGGTCAGGATTTGCAGCTGCACTGTTGGTCCTGTCTCGTTTATGGTCTTAGAGGAGCAGTGGTTGAAATAGCCCCCTGTGCCATCGCGCTGTACCCCTCCCCATGTGCTATGAGCTATAAAAAGACACAAGCAGGTGCAATAGATGCCAAGTGTAATGTTTGGTAGATGCTTCATATAGTTTTTGCCTACGAGCTGTTACAGTTTTGATTAATGGCGGTTAAAATGTGATGGCAATAGCAGTGTGAGGGTCAAGATTACTGTCACTCCAGAGGGCAAATAATATATGATAATGTTTGTCACTTTCATGCTTATTTTAAGGTTCCTACACAGTATGAAAAAAGAAAACGAGTGTGGAATAGATTCCCTCTCCACTCAGCCCACATTCTATTCTCAAAAAATATCAAAATTAGGAATTTCAACATCTTAGTGTTTTTCATGGTGTCTAAAGCAAGGTGGATAGTGCAGCCAAAATGACTGAATGTGAGAGCCAAAATGTGAAAGGCTATGGGCCAGAAAGGGCATCATGGTGTTTGACTGAATGTGACCTTCTGCCCAGAGCTGGAACATGATCAAGAGTTTTATATAATTTGATTTCATTTCATTGCAGTTACATATTTATATATATATATATTTGTATAGTTATCTATATCACTATTTGAGTCTTGCATACAATACATGTCAACTGTTGGAATTCGAGCCATTTGTTGTCATGAAAACACCTACATGCATATGTACTAACATGTCTTGTATGGTCTGTAGAATTCTGAAGACTGTAAATTTGAGTCTGGTAAAGTGTGAAATCATGAAATGCAAAATGTGAAGGGACTGTGTTATTTGCACCACGACATTATTATTTCCACAGCAGCAGAAGCCTGCGGGAGCTGTTTAGTTGACTAAATGCGTTCCTCTCTTTAGCCTGCCTGGCTGTCATGTGCATGACTTACATTCTTAAATTTAATGACCTTCCATAGCGCTTCTTGGAGGAGGGAGGATTACACTTTAGATGCCTCAGCATCACTCGAATGCCTGCAGGCCACTCCCATTTCTCTGCCCTTCTCTGTTGACACTCAAGCACACAAACTCATCATATTATGTTTTGAAGTCAGAGAGGGCATGCCTATGTCCTCTTCTCTATGTTCATATGGACTGAGTTCTATGAGAAGCACATTATACATGCATACATATACATACACAGTATAAATGGAATGGTAAGAAACTGTCATTGATTTTCATTCGATTATTTGTCTTTATCAATATTTTTAGTTATCTGAACATCCTCTCTTGACTCTTATAAATTTCAGACCTCTACAATGAAACTTTCTTGTGCTGGTTATAAAACAGTTTCAAGCTCACTACTCCTGTACAAGATGCCAGGGAGTAATTGGTAGACAGAGGAGGGAAATGGCTTCCTGCACCTTATTTGCACTTTGTCTCAGCCTGTTTGCGACCTTGAATCTCAGCCTCAATCCTTGTCATCCAATTCCACTGCTGCAGCTTGGTGTATTTTTTTTTAAGCGTTCTGTATCTGTCATCTAAAAGGAATGCCGACATGGGAACCGTTACCATGGAAACGGGTTTCAGACAGCATCAGTGCCAGCGCTGTGCTATTTCTTATATTTGCTCCTCAGACTGGATTTTTGAGGTACACTGCAGCATATCGTGACCATGCATACTAACTATTAGTCAAGCAGCTAGCTAGTGTTGAAATATACTGTACTTGCAAGTGCATTTGTGTCTAATGTGTGTGTGTGTGTGTGTGTGTGTGTGTGTGTGTGTATGGCATGTATGTCCACCTTTTCTATCTTTACACCACCCTCCTTTATAGCTGACCCTGCAATCTGGCTTGCCTTCAGGTTGAGTGGTGCGGTGAACAAAAGAACTCCTGAACTCCTTTCAGAGACCAGTTACATCACTGCTATTATTACTGCTCTAAAATGAAATTCCCATGATTAATTTTGTTTTTTCCTTGTCCTCTCTAGGGAGCTTTCGGAGCCTTACAGAAAATCTGCGAGGACTCTGCTGAGATCCTAGACAGCGACATGCTGGATCGTCCTCTGAACATCATGATCCCAAAGTTTTTACAGTTTTTCAAGCACAACAGTCCTAAGATTAGGTATTAAATTTTACGAGTTATTTCTGATAATAACAACGAATTGTCATTCATTTTTGGTGTGTACCTTTGACAAAATTAATGTCTTTAGTCATGCATTCAGTTTGCTGTTCTGATGATAATGAAATTGTAATTTCCTGACAGCTGCTTTCTATTTCTTTCTATTTTTTGTTATTTCTTATATTCACTTTAGGGGTCAGGGCTAATTTATTACTGTATTATTTATTTAAGCAATTTTTTTGGTTAAGAAAATATCCTGTACTCCCATTTAGTTATCTTGTAACTCATTCTTATCTTAAATATCCCACATTTATATCCTCAGATAGGATCAGTATCCAACATAAGAAAGGTCTTGAAGTCTAAAGTGTACATTGTAGAACTGAAGTCTCAGTCTGTCTTACTGCAACAGGCTTGTTCAGAGAAGAAAAGAGTTCCTCATATTTGGAGGTTAAATTAGAGGCAACAGAGCGAAGAAAAGACAGAGGCTGCATTCATAGTGTTCAGCATGTGAGGGTAACATGTTGTTGTGACTCCTCCTCACAGGTCTCATGCCATTGCCTGCGTCAATCAGTTCATCATCAGCAGGACTCAGGCTCTTATGCTGCATATCGACCCCTTCATTGAGGCAAGTCTGACAAGTATTATTTTTTTTGCAGTTTTTAATGTGTACAGTACACCACAACAGGAACCCCCTCTAGCTTACTCAGTCAGTGAGACCGATAAACACATCCTCAACAGACCAAAGCTAGTGTTATGAGACCGTTTTGCTGCATGTGTTTTTATTGAGGCAATAAGTGTTACAACATAAATAAGTTTTAATAACCAGTAAATGTTTAACTGAAGCCTAAATAGCAAAATACTATGTATACTTAAAATGACTTTGTCTTGAGGTGTATGACTGTGGCTTATTGATAGTTCACTAGTAGGGGTGTTACAAGATCTCATGCCACAAGATGAAATGGTGATGATATTTCTCGTTGGGTGAAAAGCTTTCTTGCGGGCAAATGTCCTCCCCCTCTAATAAAAATTTGTGAAGATTCAAGAGGTAGGGAAAAGGTAAATGAGCTTCACAACAGCCAGAGATGTGAGGCAATGCAGCATTATTTGTGGAAAGAAGTTAAACATTTAAAAGCTCATGCAAAGGTCATGCATGGATACAAGTTATAAAACATTTCAAAATGCACCTGCATTGTTTGGTAACTCTGTTAAATAAAAGTCTGTTTGACCAGTCATCTATTTTGTCATTTTAGTTTTTTTAAAAGTAATGTGAAATGTCATCTCATCTTGTTTTCATGAACCCGATATCATGTGTCATGAGCTGAGTGTATCCACACCCCTATTTACTATACATAAAGTATGCATTACCACTATGATTGTTCTCACATGACCAGTTCAGGAAAACACTTAGAAATCCTCAAACACTATATAAATAGAATTATTAGTAGTACTGGTATTGTTAGAAAGTCTGTCTGATTAGCAAGAGTAACTATGTATTAGCCTATTATCAGTTCATCATTACCTGTACTAGTTTACCATTATCTGCATTAGTATATCAGTATCAGCCCCTCCTACAGCCTTACTGTCAGTATATCTCAGTGTCAGTATCTATCACTGTCTGTCTCAGCATTCACCTCTCCAGTGACACTGCTAATAATTATACGTATAACTACCTGCATCTATCTATCTATTGGTAGCTCCAGTAGCTTCTAGTAGCTTCCAGACTCAGGCTGTCCCATGATGCCGAGCAGCCCAAGTTTAAATACACCAGCCGTCTCTAGGCGACAGCGTAATACGGTGATATAAACAAACAAACAAATTAGGTTTGTTTGTTTACAAACAAACCTAAATATCCAGTACAGGCAAGACCATCAGCCGAGATGGACGCAACCGCCAAGACCTCCTGCTTACTTTCAGTCCCACATTAACCAACATCTGAATAAGAACCAGGTCCGCCTGGAACCTAATGACCCACTCTTGAATCTAACTCTTCAAATAAACCTTCCATAATCTACTCTTTGACCAGAGTGACGTCTTCAGTTACCGCTACCTGGCCGGAACTAGCATTACAGAGTGCCCACACTCTTTTTCAGACATAGAAGACATTTAACTCCTGTTGTACTCTCTATAGAATCTGTTTGCCCTGGCAGCAGATGAGGAGCCAGAAGTGAGGAAGAATGTTTGCAGAGCACTAGTCATGCTGCTGGAGGTTCGTCTGGATCGTCTCCTGCCACATATGCATAACATTATAGAGGTGAGTAACAGTCTGTCTGAACTAAAGTTGTATATTGGTTTAAATGTAGAGATTCATCGCTCCAGATAACCATGTGGACAAAAGCACTTACTTCAAGCAGTGTGAAATAATTCTGTAAAGCCTAAATCATCAAAGAAATGTGTGATTTTATTTCAGTACATGCTACAGAGAACTCAGGACCAAGA
Organism: Fowleria isostigma; assembly: GCA_029814645.1. NCBI lineage: Eukaryota > Metazoa > Chordata > Actinopteri > Kurtiformes > Apogonidae > Fowleria > Fowleria isostigma. The sequence continues at coordinate 37,722,101 of JAPTGZ010000005.1, forward strand.
TGAGAATGTGGCCTTGGAGGCCTGTGAGTTCTGGCTGACGCTGGCTGAACAGCCGGTGTGCAAAGACGTGCTCTGTGGACACCTCTCTCAGTAAGAGAACCTTCACAATGCACGTAAACATGCACACAATAGAGCAGCTGGCAGGGCGCATCATTGGAAACTGTTGATTCATAGCAGCCTTGGCAGTGAGTCAGTGGAGACCTTGTCCCTGGATGATATTTTTCTTGCTCACCTCATGAGGCCTGATTAAGAACCTGACAGTTGACCTCAGCTGTAACATCTGTCAATGCACTGTAACATTAAACTTTGCTCACAGCATGAAACAGATGTGAGTGATTGCCTGTAGCCTCTGACCTGTCCTTGCACTTTGTTGTCATAATTGTCTCTCCTTGGCTTCTGCTTCAGGCTCACTCCAGTGCTCGTCAACGGGATGAAGTACTCAGAGATTGACATTATCCTGCTCAAGGTCAGTTTGTGCTGCATAATATTCATACCTGTAAAACTAAATCTAAGCATTGGTCCATGAGTCTGGGTGGGTTAAGTGGTTTTTCTGTGTGGTGTGTGTCCAAATACATAAAAGTTACACACAGTGTTTTTTTATTGCACTGCAACAGTTAAAATATTATTCACTCATGATGTGCTCGCAACACATACATTTTCTGTCTTCATCCTGTGTGTGTGTGTCATCAGGGGGATATCGAAGAAGACGAAGCTATTCCCGACAATGAACAAGACATCCGACCACGCTTCCACCGCTCCCGCACAGTGGCCCAGCAGCATGAGGGTGATGGAATCGAAGAAGAGGAAGACGACGACGATGAGCTGGATGATGATGATACTATCTCTGACTGGAACCTGCGTGAGTGCAAGCGCCTGTGTAAACCGAGATGTCTGGATCTCTGTTTCTGAGTCTGCTGAGTCAGAATAGGAAGTGTACAGTGTATTGATTACTTGTCTTGTGTTTGTGTACTCTATCTGTGATGTCTGTCTGCACACATCTATGTTTCTGTGCATGTCTCCCTGTTTCTCTCCAAATGGTAGGTAAGTGTTCCGCAGCAGCATTGGATGTGTTGGCCAATGTATTCAGGGATGATCTGTTGCTGCACATTCTGCCTCTACTCAAAGAGCTCCTCTTCCATCCAGAGTGGGTAGTTAAAGAGTCTGGCATCTTAGTCTTGGGCGCAATAGCTGAAGGTAAGACAAGATGGAAGAAGTGTCAAGGAGCAGGGCGGTTAATATGACAGTATGATAGAAGACGCATGTTTTTTGATATACAGTTGTGCTCATAGGTTTACATACCTGACAGAATGCACATGGGACTGACTGTGTTCCAACATAACAATGACCCAAAACACAAGGCCATGTCACCCTGTCATTGGCTACAACAGAAAAAAGTGACAGTTCTGGAGTGTCCATCTCAGTCTCCTGACTTCAATATCACTGATCCACTTTGGGGAGGTCTCAAACATGCAGTTCATGCAAGAAAACCCACAATCTTAAGGGAACTGAAGGTGTTTTGCCAAGAAGAATGGTCAGCTTTACCATCTGAGAAAATAAAGTGACTCATTCACAATGACAACAAAAGACTTGAAGCTGTCATTGATGTTAAAGGGGTGGGGCCAATGTAGAGTATTAAGAGCTAGGGTATGTAAACTTTGGATTAGGGTCATTTGGATAGTTTTTGTGGTCAGTATGATTTTAAATAGAGCAAACACATTTGTTTGATAATAAATGGCTTCACCCAACCACTAACCAAAAAGGGAATTTTTTGTATTATTGCATATTCTCTGAAAAATAGCCAGAAAAAAATCACATTCTGCTAGAGTATGTAAACTTATGAGCACAACTGTATATTTGGCAGCTCTGTTCTAATGTGAGCTGCATGATCTCTCAGAATTTTCTGATTCTTTCATTGTTATGCTAATTTTTGCATTAAATTTAGAGAAAAAATCTAAAATTATATGCCAAACCTGCATCAGAGAGTATAATTTGTTTCTGTTTTATCTTTATCTCCAGGTTGTATGCAGGGCATGATCCCATACCTGCCTGAGTTAATTCCCCATCTCATCCAGTGTTTGTCTGATAAGAAGGCTTTGGTACGCTCCATCACCTGCTGGACGCTGAGCCGCTATGCCCACTGGGTTGTCAGTCAGCCTCCAGATATTTACCTAAAGCCTCTCATGACAGAATTACTCAAACGTATTCTAGATGGCAACAAGCGTGTGCAGGAGGCTGCCTGCAGGTGAGTGCTGTTTTTTAGATATGGAGAGTCATGGAAAATGGATTTGGATTGGTGCCACATAGCGTTTTTTAATTATGTTTTTTCCACCTCTTCCCTGTTTTTAATCTCTCCCTATCAGTGCCTTTGCCACTTTGGAGGAAGAGGCTTGTACAGAGCTGGTGCCCTACCTGGCATTCATATTGGACACACTAGTGTTTGCCTTCAGCAAATACCAACATAAAAATCTGCTCATTCTGTACGATGCCATAGGAACACTAGCAGACTCAGTGGGGCACCATCTCAATAAACCGGTATGCAACCTCAGAATACTGTATACACTACATCCCAAGGTTTTCCCTGCATTTCCTGAGATTTGTGAGGTGGCCAACGCTGTCAAATTTATTTTAGCTCCAGTGTTGCATTCTGTGAATTTCTGCAGTTGAGACTTTATGCTGATGTGGCATTTTATCAAATATAATTATTACTTTACAGGTAAAGAAACAGGCTTTTAACCTTTCTTGTGGCAAGCCAAAGTGTTTAATGCATCAATTTATTTTTTCAAGGCCTGTAATAAATGTTCCTCTCTGTCTAGACTGTAGGCAATAATCAGTAAATCTAATCCTGTTGTAATAATTGACATTTTCATCAGTCATAATTTTAGTCGAACAAGTTGAGGCAGTTGAAGACACAGTACTCGTGATCAGGATAGTATCATGTTGGTCTCATGAGTCAGGAAAAATCCAGCATTTGGTATCACATTTTTACATGAATGTGAAATTAGCTCATTGACTTTATTCATTGTTCCTCATTTTACTTGCATAGTGGTTGATATATCTTAAGATGTTACAGAAAGTAGAGTAAAGCAGAAGGTCAGCTATTATCAGCATCCTTTTTGAACATAATGATCAAATTCACCCATGTTATTATAGTCACTCATCGGTTACATTACATTTGCTAATGTACTGTCATTTATCAGGAATACATCCAGATGCTGATGCCTCCACTAATCCAGAAATGGAACCAGCTGAAAGATGAAGACAAAGATCTCTTCCCTTTATTAGAAGTGAGTGTCTTCTCTTCAGCTCCTCAAATTCGTGCATCTGTTTGAAATATTTTTGTGATTATGATTCAGCATCTGTGATAACATGTATGTGCTCCTACTTTTGTCTTCCTCAGTGTCTATCTTCTGTAGCAACTGCCTTGCAGAGTGGCTTCCTGCCCTACTGTGAGCCTGTGTACCAACGCTGTGTCAACCTGGTCCAAAAGACACTCGCTCAGGCCATGGTGAGTGCAGAACAACGTGTAAGACCATTTGCTACATTTATACACTGTAAATATGAGAGGGCCCCACTCTGTTCATCTCAACTCATTTGCTGCCTTGGGTGTCTCCATCCAGCTTCACCAGTCACAGCCAGACCAGTATGAAGCTCCTGATAAAGACTTCATGATCGTGGCCTTGGATCTTCTCAGTGGACTGGCTGAGGGTTTGGGAGGCACTATTGAGCAGTTAGTTGCTCGTAGCAACATCCTTACACTCATGTATCAATGTATGCAGGTGAGCTGAAAAAGTGTATGAAATGCCATGGATTTTATAAACCGATCCTTCCTGCAGTCGTTAATGCATGCCTGTCTTTTCAGGATAAAATGCCAGAGGTGCGTCAGAGTTCTTTTGCTCTGCTAGGAGATCTGACCAAAGCTTGTTTTCAACACGTCAAACCATGCATTGGTATGTCATTTGAGTTGACTGAAGTATAATGTGATGTGTATTTTCCTTTTAGTTACTAAACTGACTCACTTGTCTTGTTCCAGCTGATTTTATGCCCATACTCGGTACTAATTTAAATCCAGAGTTAATATCAGTGTGCAACAATGCAACATGGGCAATTGGAGAGATATCTATACAAATGGGTGAGTTTGTAGTTCACAGTGTTTCTATTTATACATCATTTCTTCATTAGATGTTCAGATCAACAGCTTTCTTCCCTCCTTTCTCACTCTCCCTACACCCCTTAGGGCCTGAAATGCAGCCGTACATTGCCATGGTGCTGCACCAGCTGGTGGAGATCATAAACAGGCCCAATACTCCAAAGACTCTACTGGAAAACACAGGTACCAGTCGGTGGCAGTGCTGAGCCAGCCAGCCAAGTCACCACATAGACAGGGATGTGCACTCACACACTATCAGGTCTATTCAGCTAGGACTCACCTGGGTGCCTGTTCTACCCTCTAATCTTTGTTAAAAGCACCTTTCCAAGCTCTGAGTCTTACAGGTTTCCCTGGTTTCACCAGACAATGGAAACATATTTTACTGATTTGCAACCTAGTTATGTGACATAATCTAAGATAAAAGAAAGCCTGAGGCTGTGGAGGGGAAATTCTTGAATCAGGAAAGCCATGTAAGTGCCCAGTCTTGGAATGAATTAATGTGAATTGAATGTGCACTGAGTAAGACAGATGCAGGGTGGTGAGAAATTTTCAGCCTCATGTAGTCAGACATTACAGTAAATTGTCAAACATACACTAACTACCCATAAAAGATCAGAAACATCTAAACTGACTAAAATAAAGGCACGTATTTTAGAGGATTTAATATCTAAATGCTTACACTCTTCTCTTGCTGTTACTAATTTGGAAAATGTGTATTCCTGAGCCACAGTGGCCTTTTCATTCAAATAAATTGGTGTGCAAGGGGGACGTGTAACCAGCCTAAATGCAGGAAGAACTAGGGACTATGTAGACGTGTTCCTGTTTGTTTGCTGTCAGTTTATTTGTTGCTTTTATTTACTGTTCTTTAAATGTGGATGCATATCTGCCAATAGATGTTAAATGTTGTTAAGGATGGCAAATGTTTGATGCAGGATACTTGATAATTATAACCTTTTTAATTGTAATGTTTTATAATCATTATTGGAAATGTTTGCATTTGAACAGTGAAATTTGTCACTTTATGTTGCATGTTTTCAATGTTGAAATTGAAAGCAAGAAGCTAAATATATAAAAAGTGTAATTATAATCAGGTGTTGGCTCTCTCTAATGTTTGTTACAGAGAGCTCCAAATGAGAATCTCCGCCACTGGAGCTAAATTTAATTTAAGAGCCATATAATACCACAGTAAAAGACGGCCCTGGCTGTAAATTCATGTATAGAGCGCGGTGGCTCTTTGTAGTTTGACTCTGATCAACTGATCCTGCACTGAACTTTATTCTAATGAGCATACCATCTGCTTTCTGCATGTGTCATTGGACTGTTCATAAATGCCTGTTTGTTAATGAGAATGTTGCATAGTTTTGTGTCTTTTAAACTTAGGTCCTCCCTCCTCTCTGCCTCATAAGAACCTGCTGTGCTGGATACTAGTCTCCCTCCATGTAGTTGGCTTGGAGTAATCTGCCATTTCTTTTCAAAAGAACAAAAAAACCCATTTCTGTTTCTTATGGAAATTAACATTTGTGAGTTTAAGGGAGAATTGTTTAGGTCAGTCACATATGCACGCTACACCTCAGTTAGCAGGTGTTTTAGCATTGACACCTTTTTTTCATAAGCCAAAGAGCTTAGCAGTTTCCTGCTACATTTGAATAGCCTTTGCTGTTTGAGCCATATGATTTCTGAAAGCAGATGTCATTGTTTGCCTTTTTCTATGAATGTCCTGTCAAACTTGTCAATGTTCTCCCTTAAACGTGTTTGTATGTTTTTTTAGAGTGTCATATTTTACATTCCTCCCCATGACTGAAGGGGCAGTAATAATCAACACTAGTGATTTCTTCTGTTTATTATCATACACAGATTCTGTTGATTTATGTCTCTGAGTTGTTTGTTTTTTCTTTATTTTTCTCCTCCCCTCCTCATTGCTCATGTCTTGGTTGGCGTTTGGTGGTGTGTAACCGTGATTGCGTTACCTTAGCAATAACAATTGGTCGTCTTGGTTACGTTTGTCCTCAAGAGGTGGCACCCATGCTACAGCAGTTTATAAGACCCTGGTGTGTATTATTCAATCTTTTATTTAATTCATCTTCTCTCTGCTTACTTCCTCTCTTCTTGTCTGTCTCTTATTGCTCCCTTCTCTCCCCTGTTGCTCTCCTCTCCTTATGCCTTACTTTCCTTCTTGAAAAAAAGTCTTTTGAGTTGCCTTTGTTTTTGTTTTCCTATCAGTTTGTAATCATTGCCAACCATGTGACTAACCCCGTCCTCTTTTAGGTCCCACTTGTGATTTGTTTGTTTGTTTTTTGCCTCAGTAGCACCTTCATGTATTTATACTTTGATTTGTTAAGTTTTTTGTCATTGTTTACTGTTGCTAACAACCAAAAAAAAAAAAAAAAAAAAAGATGCATGGGATCAGAATTGTCACATGCTTGCTGGTTCAACAACAGAGAAAGGATGCAGTCTTTTTCTGCAAAAGAGCATTCTTAAATCCCTTTCTCATTTAGTAGTCACCCAGCTGCATGTGCCTGTCCCAAAATTACCCCCGACCTTCTCTAGTCAATCTTTGAAGAAGTTAATGTTTTCCAAGGTGCTATACAAGAGGTCTTGCTGAACACACTGCTCATAGACAAAAACTGAAATTGAGCTCAAAGTAGTCGTGTTAAGAGTAAAAGTGTGATTTATTTTTCCGTTTTGTGTGCATGCTTGACTTGTTGTGGTTATCTCAGGTCATGATACACATTTTCTCCTCACGTAGATCTGTACAGACTGAATTTATTATGTATTTACTGATAACGAAGACGTGAAGTAGTGATCAGATAAAAAAGCCTAAACATGAGATTTGCATTGATAAGTTAATACTTAGAATCACACTTTCTCACATGTATGGAGTCATACATAGGTATTTGATTTAGTCGTGTAGTGGATAGATGCTGCTAAAATAGTTTCTTAATGTTTTATGTGTCTGATGGTAAATTTGGTCATCCCTGCTGTCAGGTGCACTTCTCTTCGAAACATAAGAGACAATGAGGAGAAAGATTCTGCATTCAGAGGAATTTGCACTATGATCAGTGTAAATCCAGGAGGTGTAGTGCAGGTGAGGACCAGCAACAAGGTGACATTGCGATGATTTGTGTTGGTACTTGCTCTGAAAATTGAAAAGTTGCCTCACCTTTCTTCTCTGGAACAGGATTTTATATTCTTTTGTGACGCTGTGGCTTCCTGGGTGAATCCAAAGGATGACCTCCGAGACATGTTTTGCAAGGTAAAATCTGGACAAAATTCATTTGTTTTCATAATAATAATTAAAAAAAGTATTTAAATTTAAAAATTATGATATTTAATCATGAACCCTCCATTCATTGACAAATCTGCTTTGTACAAGATTGGTTACAGTGTAACTTAGGAAAAACTTGCACCGGTGTTGAATTACAGATCCTTCACGGATTTAAGAACCAGGTGGGAGAGGAGAACTGGAGGCGCTTCGCGGATCAGTTCCCCATGCCACTGAAGGAACGCCTGGCAACCTTTTATGGGGTGTAACTGTTTCAGTGTGGTTCATCAGTGGGGTTAGTTTCTCTTTCACAAAAAAATGTGCTGTTTTATTAGTTTATTTCAAGCTTATGCATTCTATGTAGAGTACATGTATAATGTTCAGTGCTGATCATATACATCTCATATTACATAGATATACAGAAAGACTTTGCTGTAAAAACAGTATATTAAGAAATTTACATGAGCAAGTATGCATAGAGAAATATATAGAGAAATATTCATAGATATTGGTTTTAAACATTATGTGTACACAATATACATAGTACATAAATATATACAGCAAGTCACTACTACTATACAACCTTTCAAAGGGAGTGAGAAGAGGTAAAACATATTTACTCCCACCCCCAGTTTCACTCCTTAAACATGTATGGTTGCAATTAAGTCAAGGAATTTAGCTGTAAACATGTATTAATACGCCAAAACTAACTTTGACACAATGTACAGGACACAAATGTACCCAATCAAGAGAAATGAATACAAATAAAATACAACAGATTATAGGCACCGAAATGAAAAGGTTTAAAAAATATGTAAATATATCTAATGAATAATGTCAGTAAACAAAGGAAAAGATCAATGTAGACAAACATAAGATAAAGAAGTAAGAAAATTAAGAAAGTAAGAAAAAAGAAAAATGCACCACATGACCTTTAAGCCCTTAATCTCTATATTGCTTTAAAATAATTTCTTTATATCGTAATTTATCACTTGAAATAGACAAGAAACATTTCTGCATGTGCGTGTATAACAACCTAATGTTTTTTCTCTTTCTCTTTGCAGCTCATTCACTACGGGAGACAATATAGGGAACCTCTTTTACCCAGGGAACATGTTACCCTTAATAGGGGGGAAGGGTCTGCCTGCTGAGGGGAGGGAAAGGGTACGCACCCCTCCCCGACATGGTGGACGGGGTGGGAGGGAGGTGGTAGCTGCAGTGCTCGGTTACCCTGTGCACAGGCAAGGGGGTAAGGGACCGGCAGAACAACCTGTGGGAGGAAAATTTAGTGTAATCACATCTCTATCTGAAATTATGAAGTTGATCGTCTTTTTTTTCCTTTCCATTTAAGCCCAGATGTTTTTAATTCTGTTAATGAACTACTGAAAAGAACAGATGGAGGAAGCTCTGTGAAACACTGGCCCTGTTATCGGGTTAAGGCAGAGAGTGATCCTCAGAGCAGATAGAGAATGATAATCATCAAGGTAAATGTAACAAACCTGAATTCTACAAGTGAAGTAGAAGATGGTTTTTCTTTAAATACAAGGTAAGCTTAACGCTAAGGAGTAGCAGCAAATGCAGATTGAAGCATTATGCCTGATCCGATTTACAGTGCTGCGTATCACCAAGAATGAGTGGTCATCTACATGCTCGTTATCAGAGATTTGGTATTCTTAAGCAGGGCAGCAGCCATTTCTGTCACTGGAGAGCACAAGGTTTTTGTTTTGTTTTGTTTAAGAGCAGCTTTTCTCAGAATAGGTAGCATGCTTGTGTCTTTGTGAGAAGCTGTACAACATTAGTGACGTATGTTGAGTTCGACAGCTGTCATTTGCCCTGTGATGAGGTTTTTTAAACCCTGTAATTTATATCGTTTTGTTGCCTCCACGTGAGAATTAATGCAGTCAGCTGTAATGTAGCATGACTGGGTCTACACACCAAACGTAGGAAACTGTGTAAAGTCTTGGCTGTGATGTAACGTCGGAGTGAATCTCTCAGTTTGGTCTCGTGGTGTGAATGTGATGCTGTGTGCACAGGCATTCGTAAGCAAGCATATCAAAGCTCTAGGCGCTTAACAGTCCTTTACATTGTCTGAGCCTCGTGAAGGTGAAAGTGAAGGACAAACGCGGGTTGACATTCTGTGTGTTGGTCATCCTCCTTGTTTTCTTGACTCGTACCACAACAAACACAAATTCCGTCTTTGACTTTGGCTGTCAGAATCCTGCAAACCCATCAAATCAATGTTGGATATGTTTATTTCTCTATGTACTTAAGTTTTGTTATTGGTTGTTTGGCTCTTCTTGTGCTAAAAGCATGACTTTGAGGATGACTGTAATGTTTTTGGTTGTGTTTTGTGGGGTACTTTCATCTCTTGCATGTTGGTGGCCCCTCGCACCCCAGCTTATAGTGGGAGGGGGGATTACGGGAGGGAGGGAAGCTTCAATTAAAGATTTGAAAAGTACATAGTAATTGTATTATGTATCGCAACACTGGGACTTTTACAACACCACATATATGTTGCTGGAGTGTTCTCCCTAAAATTTTACCCCATAGCTGGATGTATAGTTTTTAAATACTGTGAAACTCCATTTATGTTAGTGTCTCGGGTTGTTTTGCGCTGTTATATTTTTTAAAGAGTGTAAGTCAAAGTAGCCTGAATGTATTCCATGATGAGTGGGAGGCAGAAGAGTTTTTTGTCCAGTTTTCTATGCCCAGCCAGTGATTTTTTTCTTTTTTTTTTCCCTCCTCTGCTGGCCAGAGTAATAATTGCAGTATTTTAGCCCTTTGCAATGCACATGATATGCACTTGAATTTAAGATTGTAAGTGCTTGACACTGAAGTTGTAGCCAAACCTATCAGAGTACCATGTATTAACACAATACCAAAATATTGCTGCTAAAATGAACTTACATAATGCAATAATCACCTGGATGCAATTGGATTTCCAGATTGAAGAGGCGTTTAGCGTCTTATGTGAATTTTCAGAATATAAAATCTATTACTTACGTTGTTTTTGGATGTGAATAGTGTTGAATGAAGGATGTAATGCATCATGGAATACAGAGGCAAACATGTATGTGCCACGTCATTTTGTGTCCTCAAGTTGAAGTGATTTTTGTCTGTCACATTCCAACCGTTTGGCATGCAAACAATGGACAGCTCAATGGGGTGTTTTTACACAGCCCTGGTGTCCTTTTACTAAAAGAAATGCAGGTCTATAAAACACACGTGAAACAATCCCCACCACTACTGTGCTGTATTTCTGACTTGATTGCTGCTATACATTGTAGTCGTGTTTCACTACTTGAATATGTGTTTCAATGTGTTAACCTCAGGTTGTCTGCGTTCAGTGTTTTTATTAGTTTTTATCTTTTCCCCAATGTGTACGCCTTTATGCATCTCCTGTCAACAACTGAGATAAGTACAACTTTTGCCCTTCATATCAGGATACATATATATGTATATATATACATATATATATACACACCCATGTATGTTAATTGACATGTGTTACGCGTGTGCAACACTGCAGGTTTTCAGATGTAATAGTATCGTCACCTATAGTTACAGGCAGGGGTAAGAATAAATTGGGAATGGTAACTTGCACATAATGTACTTTGTCAAAAATGATTATTAGACTATGATGAAATATTTAGTCTAATGTGTAAGCAATGCCTTGAAAGCAGATACTTTGAGATTTTGTTGGTGTTTTACAATAGATTTACAGAATGCTGTAACTAACGATGAGAGTCACACCTAATTAAAAGTAAATAAGTAGGTTGACAACTTGATATAAACATTTTGATTGCAAATTTAGGTTTGACTTTCTATGAAGCTTTATTAATTAAAAATTAGTATTTTATAAAGCACCCACCACTATAAAGGAATGTCTTGTTAAAGAACTCCTGTATGTTTAAGCTTATTTAGCCTTGATTAGATTATCTGCCTTCATCATTTTTGCTAAGAAAAGCAAAAACATCATTTTGATAGACATGTTGTTTTGTTTTGTTTTTTTTTTTGTTTTTTTTAAATAAGCTGCTGACTTTAAAAAAAAAAGTGATACTTTTGGGGCCACCAAATATTTTGGATCATGCAAAGAATCTATATTGTACTGTAGTAATTTTGTAATATTTGTAAGATGATATAGTGGGTGTGACTGGTTACCATTGCTTGAATCTTTACATTGTTCCAATAAATTGTTTACATTAATATGGATCATTGTCTCATTTTTTTCCCCCACAGATTGTTTAACTTTTGTAACTGCACAGAGATCTTTGAAATGTATTTAGGCTGTTTTTACCAGTCAAGATCAGACACTAGTTGGTAATTTTCATTGTTCATAAATGGATATGCTAATATTTTAGCAATAAATTATGGTGTATTTGGCCATTAAAAGCTGATGATGATGATGATAAGATGATGTAGGGTTGAGGTTTTGTCAGAATCCCTTGTAATGGAACTAAACATAGATGAGACTTTTAAAGAAAGTCAGAATAAAGTTAATGATTTCTGTTTTCTAGTACCTCTGCAGTAGACATACACTACTGTGCAGATGTCTTCGCCCACACTTGGCTAACAATGATGTTTGTACATAGAATAAGCAATATAATTTTTTTCTCAGTCTTTATTAAACATGCAACAAAAAATAGAGGGAAATATTGTGTGCAGCATTGAAGATTTCTCATAAAATATAAACTTCATGATTTCTACTGCAAACAGTATTTATAGTAATCTCTGTTCCCATGATAAAAAGTAGCACAAACAATAAGAAACATTGGACACGTGTTGAAAAAAACCTGGTGTAAAACATTTGATTAGTTCAGTAAATCTCCCAATGTCTGCAGAGATTTTTTAAGACATGCTAAGTGTAAAGGAAGGTCACATTAATGTCCTGTGTTTTTCCATTAGACAGATTTCAACATGTCTTATATGTAACCTATATAATGGATTTCATCCTTTTTGAGGGGTTCATTGTCTATTAATAATTGTCTGAATAAAATGTCCCCACTATAATTCTATATTTGTGACAGTTATTTTCCAGTTTTTAATCTAAACTTTGTTCACTACTGTTTGGTTAATTGATAATGCACATAGTGTTCTGAGTGTCTTGTCTGCTGTCTAAGCACTTCATAATTTGTTCTTCAAAGTGCTACATAAAAACACATTATTTGCAAAAACAAACGGATGGCAACATATGACCACAGGAATTTTATCTGTCAGCATTTGTGAATTTATACTGTTACATTTTCTATGTTCTTTGACCAATAATCATGATACTCTTACTAAAATGACAAACCTACCTACTGTAATGGCCTACAATCAGATTTTGATATGATGTATGTTGCAATTAAAATTTGTAACTTGTAATGTGTTTATATAACCTACACAGATTTCATCTCCTTTATCACACATTTATCATGACAGTTGATTTTTGTTTTTGTTTTGATTTTCTTTTACCATCTAAGTACACTATTTTCACCATAATTCTATGTTTGCATATTTTTTTCTTTGTGACAGTTCTTTCCCAGTTTTTTATCTAAGCTACTGTTTGTTCAACTGATAATGCACAGACTGTTCTGAATGTCGTGTTTGCAGTCAAAGCACATAAACTTCTATCTATAAAAGTGCTTAATAAAAATATAAAAGCCAAGTGGCCTCTGTGTTTGTGTGTGTCTGTGTCTTGGGATTCACACAAAATCCAGAAAGAGCTGACTGCTGTCACACTTTTGTATTTTTGGTCAAAGAACAGAGTAGCAAAAACAGCAAGTTGATAGGACCAATATTTTAGGAGATTTTAGTAATTTTAGAACACAATAGCCTTACAATCATGTTGCTGTACCCAGAATGCTTTGGCAGTGACTGCTGGACAAATGTGGTACAGTATGCATGAATACACAACAACATAAAAACTACCACGTCTAGATCCCATGGATCCCCATGGGTCAACATGTTATTAGATACAGATATCAACATACACTATATTGCCAAATATTTGCTCACCCATCCAAATAATCAGAATCAGGTGTTCCAATCACTTCCATGGCCACCGGTGTATAAAATCAAGCACCTAGGCATGCAGACTGCTTTTACAAACATTTGTGAAGGAATGGGTCGCTCTCAGGAGCTCAGTGAATTCCAGCATGGAACTGTGATAGGATGTCACCTGTGCAACAAATCCAGTCATGAAATTTCCTCGCTCCTAAATATTCCACAGTCAGCTGTCAGCTGTATTATAAGAATGTGGAAGTGTTTGGGAACGACAGCAGCAGCCACGAAGTGGTAGGCCATGTAAACTGATGGAGCGGGGTCAGCAGATGCTGAGGCACATAGTGTGAAGAGGTCAACAACTTTCTGCAGAGTCAATCGCTGCAGACCTCCAAACTTCACGTGGCCTTCAGATTAGCTTAAGAACAGTGCGCAGAGAGCTTCATGGAATGGGTTTCCATGGCTGAGCAGCTGCATCCAAGCCATACATCACCAAGTGCAATGCAAAGTGTTGGATGCAGTGGTGTAAAGCACACCGCCACTGGACTCTAGAGCAGTGGAGATGCCTTCTCTGGAGTGAAATCGCACTTCTCCATCTGGCAATCTGATGGACGAGTCTGGGTTTGGTGGTTGACAAGAGAACGATACTTGTCGGACCGCATTGTGCCAAGTGTAAAGTTTGGTGGTGGTGGTGGTGGTGGGGGGGTTATGGTGTAGGGTTGTTTTTCAGGAGCTGGGCTTGGCCCCTTAGTTCCAGTGAAAGGAACTCTGAATGCTTCAGCATACCAAGACATTTTGGACAATTCCCTGCTCCCAACTTTGTGGGAACAATTTGGAGCTGGCCCCTTCCTCTTCCAACATGACTGTGCACCAGCGCACAAAGCAAGGTCCACACAGACATGGATGACAAAGTCTGGTGTGGGATGAACTTGACTGGCCTGCACAGAGTCCTGACCTCAACCCAGTAGAACACCTTTGGGATGAGAGACTGAGAGCCAGGCCTTCTCATCTAACATCAGTGTGTGACCTCACAATGCGCTTCTGGAAGAATGGTCAAAAATTCCCATAAACATACTCCTAAACCTTGTGGACAGCCTTCCACAATCAAATGCCTTGAAGTGGATCACAAGATAACTGATGTAGTAACCCATAAAGACCCAAACAACCACCGGCAACCAGAACTATCTACTGATCTAAACTGTTTAATACCTGTTGATCCACTAATCCTATCAATAAATAACTGGTATAAAATACAGTTTATCATCTTTTCATTCAGATATGACCCATTTGGATGTTCAGAGGCTCTGTAGTTACCATGGAAACACAGTCATCTGCTACAACATTGATTCACCAGTTAAACTTATGGAGTTGGATCAATGACATTGGATGGACATATATGATTTTACATACAGTTAATGATATATTTTGTTGAAAAAGTCACTTTTTTTTAGTTTTTCTCTATTTTGATGTGATAAAAGTTTAGTCTTTTTTTTTAAATGAACATTTACATGATCAGGGAATTAAATATAGGAAAAAACACTGAAAATGCAAACCACTGCGAATAATATCATAAATGATGATAATTCACCTCAAAAATGGTTAAATCTACAGAACAAAAATATTTGGAAACTGCCACAAATGTATCATTGGGTCTTTATGGGTTAAACAGAATGCAAAAATGACAGTATTTAGTTCCATGTCAAAACTGTGCTTGTGAACTATGCAGTATTTTCACGCCTAAGGTGCACATGAACAATCCTCACGAGTGCTGGCGTTTTCGAGCTGCCCTTGAAGGCAGCATCTTGCCTAACGACGGCCCGTCATTTCGTCTGGTTTGTCTCAGCCGCCAGTGGGGGCGCTATTTCCTCCATTCGAAGTATGAAATTCAACGGGAAGAAAGCGCTGGGGGAGAGTCGCAGTACGGCCGACCGGAGGTGGAGTCTGAAGGTGGGGAGGGAGAAGAAAGGGGAGAGGAGGAAAACGGGGAAAGGCAGATCATAGAAACGGGGGGAGGACAGTGGAAGAATTACGCGTTTAAAGTTGCATTACAACAAATCTAAGCATTGCGGCGAAAAGGAATAAAACAAGATGATAACGCCCTATTTCCTAGAGAATTTCTGGGTAAGTGGTGCCTTTTATTGTCGCTGTTTACACCGGTGCTATTCCTTATTATTCTCCTGCTGTGTTCCCTCCCTATCACGTTCATGTCAGCAAGGAATCAGGTATTTTTCACTGTGTGGAAGTTGTGGCGTGGTTCGTAGCCTGGCTCCGGTGGACGCGGTGGTGTCCCGGCGCCACAGACCTAATGGTCAGTAACCCAGCCGCCGTCGTTAGTATTCTTAGCCGTTTATTATTTTGCCACCCCGGGGTTTGGGCCTCTTTAAACCCATCTAACTTGAAACCTCGTAGAGTCCACCCATGTAGCTGTTAATTGGCCGTTATAGATTCGTCTGGAATGTTTATGGTCAGTTCCGTGGCTGCTATTGGACAACGCAGCTGTCAATCACCGCCTTGGGCCGTACGCGTCATTTTCTTCCGTAACAAAGTTTCAGTGAGAGGCCAGATGTTTAGTAAGTTAGCGAACATCTTTAAAAACTGAAATCCGCCGCCGTCCTGCAGTGGACATTTAGCAGATGTTTAATAAAGCCACTACTTTACTGGGCGGACAGTTGTTACACATGTAGAGGGTTGTTTCTTCTTAACTCAAAGGTCATTCTGTACCGATAGGGTAATTATTTGACGTGGCTGTGTTATAGCAGGTTGAAATGCCTGTGATTCTGAAGACAGTAAGACATTAATTTGGTTTGTGTAGTGTGGTCACAGCTTTCCTGTTACTTTCTGGATTTTCCTGATAATTTTTCAGATAGTAAACTGTGAATACACTGCATTTGGAAGCTAAAATAACCCAGGGAATCCCTGTTTTAGAGCCACTGTTCTAAGGCTAAAGCCATACACCGACTGTTACAGGTGGTCAGTGTCAGCTGACATCCTCTGTATACTGGGGTTGACTAAAAACATTTACAGTGGAACTAAAAGAGCTTAGACAGCAAGTGAAGAGGCGCCAAATAACTTATAACAAACGTGTTATTGCTGAGCTTTCCTGTGTTATATTTACAGTAACCACATGCTGTAACCACAGGGTTATTGTAGTGCCAGAGTTAAACTGAATTGAGCCAGTTTACAGTATGCCTTAATGTAACACAAGCTCATATATTATAGTTAGTAAGCTGTGTCTAGTGCTGTCAACAAGTTTATAAGCTCAAAATAGGCACCATTCATGTTGCATCTGTGTCCTCCCTAACGTGGGAAAAGTCAGATCCATTTTGTAGCCTCAGCTGACCCCTTTTCCAGGTTTGAAATAGTGTGGGAGTCGGCTCAAAAAGCAGACAACATGAAATCCATGATTAACAACTACATTACGTTAAAGGGTTGAAGTAATTTTAAAACTAAATCTTAAAAAGCTTTTTTAAAAGGAGTTTTTCTTATTACCAGAATGGAACAGAGGAGTGCCAATACACTGATTCTTCAATCTGCCCTTTGTGCCCTGCAGTGAGCCACAAGAGAATCCAGTGATGGCAAAGATCAGCTGTGTGCTTAACATGCAGACCACACACACACACTCTTGGCATTAGGGGATGCATCCATTTCCCTTTGACTTGACTACAAATCATTGACACAACCCAAAATGCATATGCACTTAGTAATTTGTTTAGTTATGAGTTTTCTCATCTGCTCCACTTGTAGACAGTGTACAGACATTCATATACACATGTGGATTTTCTTTAACCCCTAGTCTTTTTCCCTGTAGTCTTTTTACAGACATTTATCTTGGCACCTTTTCCATGTATGTAATCTTGTCTTGAATCTTTGATGCAGTCAGTATTTCCCGTCAGCTGAATAAACAAGTTCTTTAAGCATTTTGGAGCCAGACATGGCACAGGTTACTTTCTCAAAGTTGGAGCACTAGTCACATGCTGCAACATTTCTGTTCAATAGATGCTTTTACATGTCTCAAATGTCCATTTCCCTTTTTTTTTTCTTGAAACGTATGTAAGTAGGTTTGTTCACAGTTGCTGGTAAGTGAGTGTTGTCATTGCAAAACCATAGTATGTGTAACTATACATGAGCTGTCTCAGACATAGTCGTGGCAGCAGGAAGTTGACCTAATATTGTGTTAGTGCAATATTTGTGATGAGGCCATCTTTAATGTGCAGATTATTGACCTTTAGCACCTACTGGAAAAATAAGATGGCAGTGTGATGAGCAAACAGTTTTGAAACAGTCCTCTGTTGTAGTGTTCTTCTCCTAGTTTCATGGTCATAGTCACACAATGAGTATGGTCAGATATAAATGTTACAAAATCTGAAGAAGTGAAGAAGAGGAGATTAGACAATAGTGACGCATTTTCTTTCACCTGGCCCATTTCTCCTGAGATTGTCTGAGGCTCAAATAACACACAGGCTGTGGTATATCTTTACATTAATGTTGAGGTAATGCTGATTTTTTTGTTTTGTTTTGTTTTTCTGCAAGACTGATTTGTGTGGTTACAGCAAAACACCAAGTGAGCCAGTGAACTCTGATTGACTGCACACTTTTACACTGAAACAGACATGTGACCTCATAGCGGTTGTGTGACACTTGTGTTGCACCTTATATGAACACGTGTGGAGAAATGTTTAATAAATTGTGATAAAATAGTCTCTTATGTGAAACCATAAGCTGTCACATCCCTCATTGACAGTAGTGGTCACGTTCATCCACATCAGTGTTGATACCACAAACAAGGCCCGGCCTGTGTGCACTTGCCACATACACTCAGCGTGTTGCTGTTGTTGGTCTGATGACTTGCGACAGCACATTGCACTGCTTCCCGACCTCTCCGATCACATGACCGAGGGCAGACACCCTGATGTCATCCTGCTGTCTACCCCTTGTGTGCTCAGGGTTGTGGGAGTGTGCAGGGTACACCAGGCCATCGTTTACAGTCTGTCTGGGAGAAGCACGTCTTGTTTAGCTAAGTTTAAATTGGTGAGCAGAAGTGTTTCTTTCCACTGCTTTCACCTGAACATTCATTCACAACCTTGCCAGTGAGCACAATTTTTCCTGGTTTACTTGGTTGCAAGGGGAAATTATCTAAACAGAACTTCCTAAAGCACCTCTGTGTTACATTTGGCACTGCTTTGTGATAAATGCATGTTCTGCACTCTAAAGTGGAACTTAAACAGGCTTGGTAGAGTTTGTTGGTTCTCCTTACAACTACGTAAATGTATAGTTGAGGCAAAGTTCTTATTCGGTTTTGTGTGAGATCAGAACAGGCAGAAGTCTGTCTTCTATAGAATAAGATTTTGCATAGTGTATTACAGTAGTTTCTGCTGTAAATAAAACAACATATCAGTGGATTCCAATTTAAATTTAACTGATCTTCAGTCTTTGTTTACTTGGTTTTGTTTTGTTGTTGATCAAATCGGGAACAGTGTGCTATGAGAGAATAACATCTCCACCCGTGTCATGTCTTGCATTACTGCCTGTCAGGCAATAAACACTTGATTCTGTGCACTACACAGGATATTGAAACTGTTATTGTGTTCTGACAGAAAGAAAGTGAATTCCTGTGCTGTTCTGCTAGGCAGATGTTACATGATAAACTGTAGCGCTGTGGTTTTATTATCTATGTTATAAGGCAGGATCTTAGATTAAGGTTGTCTTTCATACCCTTGATTTTACCTCTAATAGTTCATCTGTTTCAGCCGATGCTCTTTCCTCAGCAGAATGAGACTGAAGTTGTGTGTTTTGTTTTATTTTTGGTGTTAAAACCTTTTGTGTGAACTTGACTCCTTGTCTTATTTTACAAGACACTAACTTTGCAGTATGCAATTGATATTGCTCAGCACTATAGGGAAAATAATAGGGGTTAGGGAGGACAGGTATAAAGGCATCTCCAGGAAATGGGGGTCAAAGCTATTCTACAAAAATCCACATGCTGTTAATAAATATTATTCTAGTTGATAGTTTCTTGGACACCAGCAGGAACTTATCTCCTCATTCTGGGAAAAAAAAGACTAGACAGAGATTACTCTAAAAATCTGTATATGTTTAGTACACACAGTATATGTCAAACTGTACTTCTGCTAGAATTGAGGTTTGTATGTAATAGTATATGAAGTTGCTCCTTTGTCTAATTGAACTTCCTGTCTCCCTGCTTTTGTGGGAAAATCCTTTTCACAGCAAAAGCATTAGCATAAGCTCAGCCATGATATAAGCCGTCTAGTAACATTACCTACTTTTTTTTTTTTTTTCTCCCAAATAAGAGCTTGCAAAGGATCTGATTAGTATTTTCAGTGCAGTGGGTCACAGCCAGGCTAAAAGTTTGGGCTTGAATCAGTTTCTATTGGTGATAATTTTGGCCCAGACTGAATATTGGACAGCTGACACTGTTCACACTCTTCCTTTTTGATGAAAGGTCAATCTGGAGGAAGCGGCCTCAGCTGCATTCTGCAAGAGCACAAACAAGCTGTGATTGACGTGTGTTACAACTTCTCAGCTGGTTTTCCTGCCTCAGGTTGAGACAGAAAGTTAAAAAAAAAAAAACAACTCTCCACTTAGATGTGAGCATAAGTACTACTTAAGAATTTCACAATGTGTGGTTGGAATATTAAACACTCCATACAGGCTTTCATCAATGAGTCTCTAGATGAGGACATGGATTTGGTGTCACCTCTCCTGTTGCACATTGGAGATTTGTGGTTAAATTATAACTCTCTAAAAACATCTTTGTCCACAACTTTGTACGCTTTTGGAATCAATTTCAGTGATGTAGCCTCGTGAAAAGTCAAGAACGCCCCTGAGCTCTTTCCTGTGTTTGTTTTTATTTTTCTTTTGTATTCATTGGTATCACATTCCACATGAGCACAGTTATTGCACAGAATGGACGTTCATCCTGTTGCTGTTCTGCTCTGTTTGGGGCCTTTTTTCATCACTTCCCTGTTTTGTAGCCTGCTCGACCTATTGACAATATCTCTGCCATGTGGTGTGTCTTCGGGTTTGGCAGCACAAGTGTTTTCATGGTTTGGATATCACCCTCTTGCCATTTGTATATAGTAGTTTGCATGTCACACTTTTAGCTGGTGGCACAGCAGCTTCTAAATGTGTATATTTTTATAATTATCTTGTTACCACAGGAAACACACATTAGTGGTCTGCCCATTTGTTGAAAATGCAGAGCAATGATCTGGGGCCCAGGGGAGGATGCTTTCTCTTTTAATCTCTGTTTGCTCTGTAAATACATCTCTATTGGAACAACTTTTAGCTTCAATTCGACACAAATTCCCTGACCTTTCATCCTTGTCACTGGAAAATGCCTGTGTACCAAACTGCTGACTGTGGACTGCTCCAGGAACCAGGAAATATCTGTGAAAGTCGTAGGTGATGATGAAATTAGATTTCTGACCTGAGTCAGACAAGAATGAGGATAAACTGCCTGTTAGCGGGGTGGATATGATAAAAGTGCCGCTTATCATCTCGACCGCACTTCTGTTTTAGTGGGAGTTTCCATTTTGTTCGCAGTTACTGCTTCGGTCTTTCAGATGCAGGTTGTTCAGCAGTCAAATAGATATTCTCAGTAAGTTGATAGAGAGCACTGTTTTTATTTTTACATTAGGCAGTTCCTAGCTTCAAACCACAGTGTGTTTTCATCTCTTATACAGTCAGCAAAGCGCAACAGGGCAAAGAGGAAGTAAAGAGGGACACTTTGAATTTAAGCTGCGTCAACAACTTTGTCATTTTCGCTACAGCAGTCTTTTGTAACTTACTCATGAGAAACAAAACTCTCCCCACAACTAAACAGAACTGGAGGATTTGGTGAAAAAAATACCCTATTGTAATTATTGTAGATGATATTGTGGTTGCATTTGAGCCTGTTTGCTTGGTTGACCAGGAAACCACCTATTACACATACTTTTGATGTTTATTTTTTCATATATTTCATTCATATTTTTTCATAGTTTTCATTCATATTTTTTTACTCATATAAATATTTAAAATAGTATTGGAAAAACATTAATACTTAAAAACAAAAAATGGAAAAACTTTCATTTTTCTAGTTTTAGGAAAACCACCACACACACTGGACCTTTAAAGGGTACCTGTAGTGAATTTTCATTGCTAGGTAGCACATTATCTGATAGGTTACCATTTACACCCATTTCTTCAAATTTAGTAGCCATACTTGTTTACCTATACTTGATCACCTGGAATCAACAACGGACCGTCACTTCCAGCCAGTAATAGCTGCTTCCCATAGGTTCTTCCCCCATACATAATTCACATAATAAAAAGGTCCAGTGTGGTACATTTTTGGTGATTTTTGCCCCTTTCCTGCTTATGAGTAATACTCAAAGCACAATTAATGTCATAAGCATGACCAGTCCAGGTACACTTTCATTTTAAGTACTCTGTGATTATGTATTTGCTAATACTGACACTGATAATGTTCATTTAATCACCTCTTTAATGTTAGATTAGATCCTAAGCAATGTGTTCATGATCATCTCACCTACTTCATCATCTCAGGGCTGATGAAGGTACTTTGTGATTTTATCTTTTAAAATTCTTTGGTCATGAATGATATATTGTTCATTGCCTTTTTGATATCTCCATATAAACTCTCTTTAAATTGGTTCAATGTAGTGTTGATTTCACAAGTTATGTACCAGTGCACACTTAGTTCTACCAAAACCACCAAGGAATCCTTAATTACTGTTTCCACAGACCGTACCGTACCGTACCATACCGTACCGTCGTCCTCCGCTTTTCCGGATCAGGGTCCGGGTCGCGGGGGCAGCAGCCTCAGCAGAGAAGCCCAGACAGTCCTCTCCCCAGC